>JBDJHY010000078.1:6320467-6332106 GCA_039654485.1 Withania somnifera
TTACATATTATTATTTTCCGCATATACTGTTGTAGTCCTCCGCTTGGGCTACGGACTACAGGGTTTGGTTCTCCTACAGGGCGGATAGTAGGTGCCATCATGACTCCGAGAAATCGGGTCGTGACATTTAGAGATCATCTAATATCAGCCGAAGAAATATTCAAGAGATAACAATGCTTTGTCTTCAGGCGACAAGTAAGCTCTGTGGGCCTATCTCTGGGCTTGTAGCTTTAATAAGTATACTAAATAACATCAATGGGTTGGGTAGCTAGGTTGTATAGTAACTCTGTTCTTTTTTTGCATCCGTTCTACATTGATATTGATATCTTGGTACCCAAGTGATATGGGGGCCCGAGACATTGCATTTGACTAGAGGTACCTGTGCAAAGCGTATGATGTGGATGTTTCATTATTATATGTGATATACATACATTCTGTTGATTTGTTATGCATTTATAGCACAAGAGGTTGGGCCTATGGCTTTGATGAGAGTGCATTGGGGTTGGGTTGGTATCATCACTTGATTTTCGAGCTTTAAAGGCTAAAGATAGATTTTTATAATAATGATAAATAACAATATGAGCTGAGAAAGCGGAATACTTAATATAAGTAATTGGCCTTTTTACTGATCTAGACTCGACATGGCATTGAGCACTTGGTAGCACTATTTCTACTTGTTTTGGCCTAGGCTTTACACCTTGGTACTGGGAAATATCAATTGACTAATTAATGTTGGCACTTGAATCCGACCCTGAATCGGCAGTGAGTATAGCACTAGGACTTGAGTCCGTCGTCGTACAATAGTGAGTACAACTTTTGACACTTGTGGAACTATTGGTTATGGACACATGGTGATACCTGATTCATTGATAATTTTGTTGAGCTATGATGATATACAAGTGTGTATGCCTTGATTGGTCGAGTTGGACGTGACTTATTGTTGATATGAGGTACAAAATGCAAGACTTGAGACCTTAAAGGCTCTATGATTTGGGATGTTAGGATATGATAACATTAGATTTGTACATGGTGATGCACCCCATAGACCTGGCTCTAGGCTTCCATGTGACATAGAGGATGGGGTATGTGGAGTACGGGGGATCAAATGCGCTGGGAAATGTTAAGATAGTCTTCCATGGGTTCTGCTTGCTGGAGCTACAGGTAAAGAAGGAGATATATACACAAGATGGTTACTTTATGTATTATGTTTAGTTTCCGTACTTGTTTTCTTCAGTATACCCTGTCTGAGATGTTAGGCCTGTGGTGAGCGTGTTTCTTTTGGTGTATGCTACACTTTTTTCTGGGGGACTTGTTAGTGTTTAATTGTTTTACTTTATATTCGTATTACTGCTTAGTTTTTCCTTATCGGTTACTTGTTGTTTCATGTTATGTGGGATAAGTGCCTTACCTTGTTATTCAGTTATTTATCCTTTTACTTGAGGTTAGCATTATACCGACCATGTTCTATTCCTATCTTCTTTGATTTTTATTTACTATTTTATTACTCACATATGTTGTTGCAAGGATGTTGGGTACGTTTTCTTTCATTGCCTGGGATCCTGATATGTGATTAGCTAGTGATATCCGTCTATGTGACACTTGATTTGCACTTGAGGTTCAAGTTTTCCCATATTGTAATATTTTCTTCTGTGACCCTTTTATTGTACTCTTTTATTTATTGATTTTATTATTGTTATATGCTTAGTGGGCCCTCAAAGCCTACTGGGTATGGGTTGCTTTGATGAGTTGTACTCATACTATACTTACACATGTGTAGATCCGAGTAGGTTCCCGTTCATGATATACAGACAGTTGTTCGTTCTGATCTTATTCACATCGGAGATTTAGGGTGAGCTTGGCATCCTGCTTGTTCCTGCTTCTCTACGGACTTATGTTTCTATTGATCTCCATTATATTTGAGAGACATCTTTATACTATGCTTACTTTATTTTTATCATTCTGTACTTAGTGGTTCATTTGACACTAATACCGGATTTTGGGTAAATTATGTTATTCTTTAAGACTTCTACAAAGTACTATTTTTATCTTGACTTTTGATATATTTACACATTTATTATAGTAGTCTTGTGCTTTGGCTTCGTACTATGGGGTTTAGTTCTCCTACTGGTGGTATAGTAGGTGATATTATGATTAGCGAAATTGAGTCCTGACAAGTTGGTATCAGAGCCTAGGTTCATCGATGTCAGTTTACAGAACCAATGTCTAGTAGAGTCTTACGGATCGGCGCAAAGACGTCTGTTGCTTATATTTGGGATGCTATAATGACATCTAGTAAAATACTCTTTCTTTTAATCTTGTATCGTGCGTGTATCCATGAAAGTTTTTTTAAATTCACACTCCTTGTCATCAGTCTTTCGCAGATGCTATGCACATGTTCAACTATAGCTAACAAGATGACTGAAGCACCAGCTGGAGTGCGTACTCCAGCTACTACTGCAGAAGTTCCACTAGTTCCTGCAACACCTATTGTGGCACCAAATGCGGCACAAACTGCAAAACCTATTCACACACCTACTACAACATCGTCTACAGATATTCATAGTTTGTTATGGTAGTTATGTAGTGCCTTGGGAGGCCCTCCTACAGATGGGACACAACCAATAGTCCTGGTAGCACAACCTATAGTGTAGATAGTTCCACCAGTTGAACCGGAAGTTACTTTTACATCTTTTTAGGTTTTTCCAGTACCTACAGTTACTCCTGCTATTGAGCAATATTCAACCATGCGAACATCGAGAAGAAACTCGTGGCTCGGGTTTAGAGGTTGGATCACCCTAGATAGTTTATGGTTGAATGCAAGGATAGATCAACTAATATGGGAGTATTATAGACCAATGGAGTAGCTTTCTCCACCAATAAAATGCGTAGTGCGGTGAAGTAGTGGTGGTGGACCCGCCAGTTCATCACAGCCAACTTGGCCTAAGTTCTATGAGATGTTTATGAGGAATTTCATTTCCAAGGCTGAGAGAGAGTGTCTGAGGTAAGAGTTCAGATAGTTAGAGCAGGGAGCAATATCAGAGTACGAGGCTAGATTCCATCAGCTATCAGTTTATGGGGTGGAGTTATGCCTACAAAAATAGAGAGTGTCTACATGTTTGCATATGGATTGAGGGATAGGCTTTGCGAGGAGGTTTCCTTATTGGTTTTTGATGGTTATCTATTCCAGGCCGTAGTTGATCATGCTAACTCTATAGAAGCCCTCCATCATGTTTTGCATCAGTGCAACGAGAAGAGGTAGCGACATCGGAGAGGTTATAGGGTCCCGTTTTAGGGGCTGCAGTCATTTCCATTAGCTGCAGGGCCAGTCTAGTAGGCCGGTGCATGCATCACTCAAGGTTTCATCCCCGTCACCTGCACAGTTTTCTAGAGGACCCGGTTCATCACAACAAGGTAGATAGATGGGTTATGGTAGAGGGGCTAGAAATGAATGGCCATCTAGGCCGTGTTTTGAGTGTGGCCTTCTAGGCCATTATTCTAGAGTTTTTCATTAGAATGGAGCTATTCAGCCTGCTCTAATAGTTGCACAACCAGTTAGAGTAGTGCCTCTGCCGGTTAGAGGTAGGGCACATGGTAGTCAGAGAGGTGTTGGCCAGAGTGGTAGGGGCATTGGTCACGGTGGTTGTCGACATGGAGGTGATTACCATCTATATTTCGTTCCTTCTTGACCTAAGGTTGAGGCCTCTAAAGAGGTGATTACAAGTTTGACTTCTATGTGTTCTATACCTGTGTCAGTCCTATTTGACCTCGGGTCTACATGTTCTTATATGTTGTCTTATTTTGCACATTGTTTTAGGTTACCCAGTGATATGATATCTGCATCTATGCATGTTGCTAACCCAATAGTGGATTCTTTAGTGGTGGATAGGGTGATTCAATCTTTTTTGATTTCTATTAGCTGGTTAGACATATGGACTAACTTGATATTGCTAGATATGGATAATTTTGACATCATACTGGGTATAGACTGGTTGTATCCACATCGTATAGTTTTGGATTTTTGTACCAAGTATGTTACCTTAGCATTACCAAGTTCATCTCCGGTGGTGTGGCAGGGTTCTATTAGCTCTGCAACGATAAGTTTTGGCATATTTAGTATATGTTCATGATATACAGGTTGATACCCCTACTCCTGAGTATGTTCCTACTATTTTTGAGTTTCTTGATGTATTTCCGACCGAATTACCAAGCCTGCCAACAAATGAGATATTAATTTCACTATTGAATTAGAGCCTAGCACAAAGACCATTTCTATTGCTCTTTATTGTATGGCTCCTACTGAGTTAAGGGAGCTAAAGGTTTACCTTTAGGATTTGTTAGATAAAGGTTTTATTTGTTAGTATGTCACCTTTGGGTGCACCGGTTTTATTTGTGAAGAAGAAAGATGTTACGCTGAGGATGTGTATTGACTAACGGCTGCTGAATAAAGTTAATAAGAAAAACAAATATCCTATGTCGAGTATTTATGACCTATTTGATCAGCTTTAGGGAGTAGCAGTGTTCTAAAAAATCGATTTGAGGTCTGGTTATCATCAGTTGCGTATTCGCATAGAGGATATTCCTAAGACAACATTCATGATACGTTATGGTCACTATGAGTTCTTTTTTATGTCCTTTGAGTTGACTAATGCCCCAACAACATTTATGGATTTGATGCATAGGGTGCTTAATCCCTACTTGGACTCATTCGTGATTGTGTTTATAGATGATATCTTGGTGTATTAACAGAATAAGTATGATCATTAGCAACACTAGAGATTGATTCTCTAGACACTTAGAGAACATAAGTTATATGTTAAGTTCTCAAAGTGTGAGTTTTGGTTAGAGTCTGTTGAAATTTTGGGACATGTAGTGTCCAATGATGGAATTAAAGTTGATCAAGTGAAGATTCAGGTGGTACATAATTGGCCAAGACTGACTTCTATTTCTGCGATTCAGAGTTTTATGGGTTTTGCTGGATATTATCGGTATTTCGTCGAGGGGTTCTCTTCAATTGCAGTAACTTTGACAAATTTACCCAGAAAGGATGTTGCCTTTCAATGGTTTGAGGATTCTGAGTTGAACTTTGCTAAGCTCAAATACTTATTGAATTTAGTGCTAGTTTTGACTTTGCCAATGGAGGGTCAGGGATTCTCTATGTATTGTGATGCTTCTAGTAGTGGTTTAGGTTGTGTGTTCATGCAATAAGATTAAGTTATTGCGTATTCTTTAAGGAAGAGAAGGTCCATGAGCATAACTTCCCCACTCATGACTTAGAATTGGTAGCGGTATTGTTAGCGCTTAAGATTTGGAGACATTATTTGTATGGGGTCTAGTGTGAGATCTTTGTTGTCCATCGCAGTCTTTAGTACATTATGAATCAGAAGGAGTTAAATTCTATACAATGAAGGTGGATTGAGCTATATCGTATGGGAAAGGAAAATGTATATCATTCGGGCAAGGCAAACATAGTGGCAGATGCCTTGAGCTGGAAGGCGGTCAGTATGGGTAGCTTAGCAGCCTTGTTAGTTGCTGAGAGGCCACTAAGGGTGGATTTTTAGTCATTGGATAATTGATTGGTTAGTCTTTATCTTTCAGACCCCAGGTGTGTATTGGCATGTATTGAGGGCAAATCTTCCTTGATAGACTAGGTTCAATGGCGTCAGTTCTAGGATAAGTGGTTGGTTGCCCTCCTTGGAGAAGTATTTACTCGGGAGGCCGACAAAGCTTCTATTGATTCAGATGGTACGCTTTGGTTCGATGGTTGCATTTTTGTACCTCAGGTTGGTGATTTGGTTTATTTGATCTTGCGTGAGGCTTATAGTTCCAAGTATTCTATTCATCCTAGTGCAACCAAGATGTACTGAGATCTATGACAGTTGTATTGGGGGAGTGGAATGAAGAGGGATATTGCGAAGTATGTTTCTAAGTGTTTGAACTGTCAATAGGTTATGTATGAGCACCGTAGATCAGGTGGTTTGATGCAAAGACTCCTTAATTCGACTTGGAAGTGGGAGCGAGTGACTATGGATTTTGTTTCTGGGTTGCTACGGACCGGCAGAGGTTTTGATATGGTTTGGGTCATTGTTGACAGGCTGACCAAGTCAGCGCACTTCATTCCTACTCATTCCTCTTACAATGCTGAGCATCTAGCTCTAATCTACATTCATGAGGTAGTTAGATTGCATGGTTTTCCTGTCTATATTATTTTCGACAAAGGCACCCAGTTCACTTTAAAGTTTTGGCAGTCTGTTAAGCAAGACTTTGGTACCAAGGTACATTTGAGCACGACATTCCATCCACAAATCGTTGGTCAGTTTGATAGGATTATTCAAGTGTTGGAGGATATGTTGGGAGCTTATATGATAGACTTTTGTGGTTCTTGGGATCAACACCTACCATTGGGGGAGTTAACTTATAATAATAGCTACCACTCCAGCATTGAGATGGCACCATTTGAGGCATTGTGTGGTAGGCATTATAGATCTCCTATTGGTTGGTTTGATGGTTTCGAGGACAGAGTCCAATCTTTAGACATGTTGCAAGATTCCCTTTATCAGGTTTGGTTGATTTAAGATAGGTTGAGGGTCGTCCAAAGTACGCAAAAGAGCTATGTTGATTATCGGCTTCATGCCTTAAGAGTTTGGAGTTGGTGACAAGTTGTTTCTAGGATATCTCCTATGCGCGGTGTGATGAAAATTTGTCTGCATGGCAAGCTTAGTCCCTTATATATTGGGCCATATGAATTTTTAAAGAGATTTGGTGTTGTTGCCTATAGGTTGGCCTTACCTCATATGCTTTCAGCTGTTCATCTAGTATTTCATGTTTCTATGTTACGGCGGTATATGCTTGATGAGTCGCATGTCATTTGAGAAGACTTAGTGCAGTTGGATGAGCATTTATCCTTTGTTAAAGAGCCTGTGAAAATTTTGGCTAAGGATGTGAGAAAGTTGAGGTCCAAGGAGATACCAGTGGTGAAGGTGCAGTGGAGGCACAGATCGGTTGAGGAAGCTACTTGGGAGATTAAGAGTAAGTTGCGGAAGCAGTATCCATAGCTTTTTGAGGCATTAGGTACATTCTTTTCCCATTTATTTCTTGCTTATACTTGACTTTCTGGGACAAAAGTCCTGTTAGTAGTGGATGTTGTAATGAACCTCATGATCATTAATGATAAATATGCAATGTTTTGCATTTTAGAGCATTTTGGTAGTTTCCTCAAGTCATTTATGACTTGTTGGGACCGTAGTATGGATCCTTGGCGACTCGGTTGGAAAATGTCTCAAATTACCCATTTTACGGCCTCTTCACCTTGTCATTCTTCTCATATGGCTTGGTAGAATAGCTTTTTGGTTTCAAATCTCTTACTTCTTTCAAATTTTCCTCCACTTTCAAAGCATCTTGAAATGCCAATTTAAAGGTGTCATAGTGTTTGAGCTTCATGGACCTTAACACTTCAAACCTTAAGTTTGCAATAAATCTCATCACCGAGCATTGACCATGCTCTTCAAATTGGCCTTCATTCTCAAATTCTCGAATTCATCATAATACTCATCCATACTTTTGGCACCTTGCCGCAACATGTATACCTTTTTTAGAAGCTCTTGATAATAGTTGGGCGGCAAATACCTAAATTTCATTATTGCAAGAAACTCTTGCCAATTAGGAATCATGAAGACATTGTGGAGTTCTCTTTCTCTTTTCTTGGATTCCCACCAAGTAGATGTGTAACCTTCAAATTGTGTAAGAGCATACTTGGCCTTCAAGGAATCCGATAGTTGTTAGTGAGAAAGATCCTCTCACTTTGTAGTTTCCCATCAATGAATTCCTCTGGATTGCAAATCCCTTTGAACTTTGAGTTTCATGTTGATGGTACTCAAGCCTCGATAAAAATCAATTCGGTATCCCATCCTATCTCCTCTATACTCCCAATTCCTATCTCCTCTATGCCCCTCATGTCTATTCCCTCTATTCCCATAGCCTTCATTTCGACCAAAGCCTTGCGCTCTCCTCCCATCTTAAGTCTCTACGTAGCCTTCTCTTCCTCCTTTCCTCCATTCCTCATCAATGTCAACTTTATGGGTTTCTTGAAATGGATTGTATGGGTGGTAATGTGGAGGTGACATTGTAGACCCATTTAATGGAACAATGGATACATTTCTTTGAGGAAATATACTTGGATGGTAACCATGTATGGTTGGTTTTCGTGTGGAGGAATGAATGGTTGTGGATTTGGATATGGAGTTCCGGCGTGTGGATGTCTTAGAGTGTTGTGTTGTAGGAATGTTGGTTGTTGGTGGAAGCTTCGGTTTCGAGTTAATATAGGCTGGGTTATTTGTTAAAATTGGCCTGGAGATATAGTTGTAGATTGCTCTACACTTCCTTTTCCCTTATCCTAACTCACCTCCCAAAATGACTCATTTTTATTATTATCCTCCACCCTACTTATTCGGTCTTTCAAACCTCCCATTCTTTCATTCATTTCAGTGAGTTGCTTCACAATCTCCGTTAAGGAGTTTGCAAGTATATTAGATGTTTCACCCTCAAGATGCGACATTTTACATACAAAACTTCAACAAACTTGTTAGTAATAAAAGGCTGACCCACTCGTGGGTGCACTTTCCCTTACCTCTAAGAGTTTATCCAAAATCACTTGTTGAGCACTTTTGCCTTTATCGACCAACGATCCTCTAACCTTTGTGGTAAAATGGATACTTGTTGACACTCAGCGAAGTTAAAGATGACCGTAGTTGAAACAAAAATTAACAATGAAAATATAAAGAAATAAAATCTCACAAGAAGTGGTACGAAGAAATATGGACACAAAAACAAATTCTACACATTGTAGAAAGATTACTAAGTGTAGAATAGTTTTAGAATTGAGATGAAGTTTTGAAATTGAAACTAATGAATCAAGATTGAATTGAATTGAATTGAGATTTTACCGGGTGTTAAAGAATCAATTAGGAGTTGTTTTTGACACTGGATGACCGCCGTGTGTGGTGGTAGACCGCTGTTGAAGGGCGGTGACCGCCGTCCTTGGCAGTAGCTAATGGCTTGTTCTTCTTGACCACCGTGTTAGATGGCGGTACAAGTTGGCGGTCAAATTTGGACCATTGTCTTTGTTAGTAAGTTCAGCTTGGAATAAGGAAAAAAAAGGTCTGACCGCTATATCACGGCGGACCGCTGTCCAAGTTGGCAGTTGAAGAGGGCGGTTGCCTTGTGACCGTCGTCCTTGGCAGAATGCCTGGGACATGCGCGGGTCACTTGAAATCTATCAATTTCCTTTGATACCCCTTTGTCCTTTGCTCAATTACAAAAATACCAAGTTCCAAACACTTTTCTTAACGGAATCAACACCAAAAATGGATCAACACCTCCAAAATGAAGAAAAACCAACAACAATCTTTGAAGATCTTCAAGAACACTTTGAACCTTTAAAAATTCAAGTTTTCCAAAATAACTTGGAATGAGATGAAACTTGAAATATAGGATACTAAGGACTTGTAGATCACAATTACGAACTCTCAAATAACTAACTCCAAAGTTGAGGATGGAAATTTGGATCAAATGTACTTTCTGCTCATCTTATTTATTTGAATGTTCATATGAACATGATGAACACCAAATCTTCAACCTTACCAAATCAACTCGGAATTGTAACAAATTTAAAACACAAGTTCCTCAACTTATGGTAATTAATTTCCACCACTTTTCAACCATGAATTCAACTCGAAATTGCTCCAATCAATCCGACCTTGTTTTCAAGCTTAAGAACACTTTGAATAATAGTGTTCAAGTTTGAAACCTACAAAAACCTCGATCAAATCCTTCCAAATTTTATTACCAGACTCCTTGAGATGTTAGGAATACAAATTTCCACTTCTCAATTAACAACAACAACAACCAAATATCTTCATATATGAGTTCAAGATTCAGAGCAAAAGTGACTTCAACTACAAAACCTCAATTTCAATTCTAACCTCAAATCTCTCTGAATTTGATGAAAATTGAGGTAGACGATCCTTGGAACTCAACTTAATGATTGAACCACTTCGTTGTTCCAAATCAATCCGAAATTTTAACAAATTTGGAATTCCTTCAAACTCAAACTTTGTAACAATAGTAGCACCCCCAAATCAATTCAGATTCGACTCAAACTTGATATACATGACCTAAATTACTAGGAGAAAAATCCTAGTAATAAAAATCAACAATAACAACAATTGACTCAGATCAAATTTTTTCCAAAAATTTTTGGAATTTTAAAAAATTTGATTTTTTTGTTGTGATTTTTGAGTTTTACAACCTAGGATTGTAATCTGAAGAAATGAATTACGAGCCTAGGATCTGATACCAAATGATATGATCTAGGAAACGGATCAACATGTAGATACGAAGAAGATGGGATAAAGGACGAAAAGTAAGGGATATGTGGATTTCAATTTGGAAACTTACCAGAGTTGAATTCCGAATAGACAAACTCAAACTCCAATTTGATTTGCCACAAATGGAGGTTTGAATGAATTGACTCATGCTAAATTCTTTCAAGCAATAAAGGATGTACCCACCTTGACCACTCGATTTGATAAACATGAACTATCGTAATTCTATTGACTTGAATGAAACTATGAACTAGCTATTGCATGAACTAAGAGAGAAATCTAAATAATTAGTTGTTCATCCAAAGTAAACTAACTATAATTTGAAATGAACCTCTATTTATAGAGGTGCAAGTTTGATTATTAATCTTTGGCCCAAAAGTAACCTAAAGTGACACTTAAGTCCTCATACTTTTGGGGCTAACAAATTAGGCCCCCAAAGTCTTCTTCAACCTTTCACACGTTGTAGATCAACCCACAACACATCTTTATGTTTGAACAATGCTTGGAATCATTGGAGGTCCCTAGCTTGGCTCCTTGTGAACTACCTTGAAGTGGGATGGCTTTCGGTACCATATCACTAATGACCCAAATGGATCTTTCTACCAAACATGTCATGGGTACCCCAGCTAAGTCTGTGCAATTCATAGTTGAACAAGGTGACAAATTTAAAGATGAAGAAGAATTTACATCCACGTATGAAGAAGAGGTGAAGTTCATGAATGGTCTGGGGATGGGTTCTCAGTAATCAACGGCAAGACAGGAATCAAGGTTGGAATCAAGATAAGGTGGGAAACTTGTATGATTAAGAAAGAAAAAAAATAAAGTTGCATTTGATCGCTACCAGGATTGGAAGGCGAGTGGTAACGCCCTGAAAAGCACCAGTCATGTTAGGCACACACTTTGAAGCCCAACCAAGAAGAGCCAGGACATAATCAGTTTCAAGGCACCAAATGGATCCCTACATGGGCACCAATCAAGAGGATCCAGAGTTTGGAAGTTAGCTTGGGAGACATTTGAAGACGTGGACAGCCTTTTAGGAGAGACTCCAAAATTTAGGGGTTAATTTATAATTTGGAGTCACTTTTGGACTCATGTGTAAATAATAAAAGTTGGTCCTATATAAATAGAGGGTCATTCAAATTCTTTAGGACTTTTGCCATTTTGATCATTGGAGGAATTAAAGTCAAGCTTATAAGCTTGTAGTAGTTTTTAGGTTTAGGATAGGAAATAAGGAATGGAGTTCATCCATTGTTGATTTCG
>JBDJHY010000078.1:6357849-6372441 GCA_039654485.1 Withania somnifera
TACCACAGTCATTATTAAAAAAAGGAGTTAAATGGCCAGCCAATTTGATTCCTTTGGTTGATATTACAGTTTCTTATAAATTTTTGCTGATTAACATCTGTTTAACTTATTTCTTGATTGAATCCTTTGAAAAGACATCAATTGTAGCTTCTAATCTTCAGACTTTTCTTGGTTTTGTTAGCTTTATGTTCAATTATGACCTGTTTTTTGTTGTATATGTTGGTCACGATACTTCTCCGCATTGGATAGCTTTTAGTGATTGTGAACCATCTATGTATACCTTTAGTAGTGTGCTAATGAAACTTTAACCGATACCATGATGACTTAGGAATTCACATCTTTTTCTTGAATTTCTTAGTAGCTTTTAAGAAATGGTTTCTCATTGTGTTGTAAATTTCAACAAGTATGGTATACTTTGGGGTGCAGCATGCATACATTTTTCTATATTGGTGTTGCTTCTATAATATTTGTAAATGGGACCCAGAGGCTCTAGATTAGGTTTCAATGGGTTCACGGTATCTTTGTCACCAAGCTATCCCTCATCGTTTTCCAAATTAGTTTGGAATCTCTACATGAAGTCAATATAAGACTATCACCTTGTGGTTCCTTCATTCTTAGGAAATAGGTTCTATTGGCTGCAAATGGAAACTAAACCATTTTGATGGTTAACTTATTTTTTAATTTTCATTTGAAGGACATGTACTCATTCATTGCCCTGTCTGAAATGAATAATTCAAGTTTTAAAAACTAACTACCTCTTATGTTTGTGGAACACAGTAGTAGCAAGTGTTTTAAGATGCTTTAAACTGTGGCATGAGATTTTGAAATGTTACAACTTGGTATTCATTAGCCCTAATCGGTAACAAGTGTATAAACTGCATTTAGGGATGAGAGCATTGTGGTGCATTTACTGGACCTTTCTAAGAATAAAAGCATTATGGATGCATTCGCATGACTGGTTTGAAATCACATTTTCAAAGCTACTAGCTTCATTCTGTTTACCATTCTAAACTTTAATCTAGCTGCAATGACCGACCAATGATTTCAAGAAGATGGTTATTCCACCACTTTTAACATAGATGTTCGATTTGGTTATCTCTTAAAAAAGTTATATAGAGAAAAGAAGACCACAGAGGAGTCTGAATTCCTGGCCCTAAGGACAATTGCTTTTCCTTAGAATGTACACAATATCGCCCTGGGTGCCCAAGCCAAATATATGTAAGTTCATAAGAGTTGTACCAGTACTATACATGATACGGGGAAAGACCATGGGTGCATGTGAACGCAAACCCCTCCATGTGGATTGCTATTGTCTAGCGGCACATTGACATTAGCAAATTGTCATTTACTGTCTACCATGCTTAGTAATTGCAAATTGGTTTCAGCATTTGTTTGTGTGTATACATGTGTGCGCACACACGTATATACACATATATTAATATTCATCAATGTTAGGAACGACAGTACTGATTTATGGAAAATTTCTTTGTTGCAATATGCAAAGTGGATCCACTTATATTTTGTGGTTCTCCCACTCTCTCTTTTGAATTGTCCAAGTCCATATAATGCTTGTTACAGGATTTTTCCCAACATCAACAAAATCATTTATACCTTATCAGGAAAAAAAAGGAGCCATATGATGCTTGTTAAACACCACATTTTCTGATTCTTAACTGTTTCAGTAGGAGGTTTTTGGGTCATTAACAACTTTTGAGTACATGCAGACGGACTGGGAAGGTGGTTTTTATCCAGTTACGATTCACTTCAGTGAAGATTATCCTAGCAAACCACCAAAGTGCAAGTTCCCACAGGGCTTCTTCCATCCGAATGTGTATCCATCAGGAACAGTTTGCTTGTCAATCCTCAATGAAGACAGTGTATGGAGTGTGCCATTTTGCTGTACTATTTTATATCTTGTTTTCTGTGTTTACACTAATATGACAGGTGTTAATTGTGTTTTATCATGGGCAGGGGTGGAGACCAGCCATTACAGTGAAACAAATACTGGTTGGCATCCAAGATCTGTTAGATCAGCCAAACCCAGCTGATCCTGCCCAAACTGAAGGGTATCATCTCTTTATTCAGGTAATTTTGGTTTTCTCAAGATTTGACCCTGAAGTGTCTAATTGGAACACTTTTATTAGGAGTTGAGAAGTTCAACTGGAACAGGGCTTAGTTCAAGTGTCCAAATGGAATATTAAGTTTAAGGGACTGGCTATTTATTAAGCCTTAAAATTGTCTTACTAAATTTCATATTTCACATTGATAAGTGATAACCGTGGCAGAGCAGATGAGACAGTTTAATAGTGGACAGAGCACTACAAATTTAACCATGTCTAGTTAGTGTAGACCACTTAGTATGATAGTAGTGTTGTCATAACTTTTAGTATTGGCACTATCAGCTAGTTTTGTATCTTCAATATGTCTCAAACTCTCAATAGTAGTCCCCTTCTTTCCTTGACAATGAGTCTCTTGTGAAGTGGCGACGCTAAACAATCGATATTTCACTTTATCGTAATTTTTTTTCAATTTCTTTGTTCATATATTTGTCATTCAAGCCTATAACTATTAGTATTGGACTAAACATAATATTTCTATTTATGTTCCCTTTGTGCCTTCTTTCATTGAAGCCCACACTTTTATTTGCGCTTTTAAGTCCCAGTGGACCTTAGAGCTTTTTTGCGCTTTTCACTTTTGATAATACTGGGTTGGGTTCGAGTGTCATTGCTATCGATTATTAAAATAAGAATAAGAATATTCATGTGCTTGACCCATGAAAAATGAATCATGCTTGCACGTAAGGGGATGTGTCTGAAAACAGCATAATAAAGTAACTAAAAGTTTGATTTGATCTCTTTTAACAATTTAAGCTTTTAATGAGATGATCACGCACAACATATAATGCATGCTCATGATCATGTTTATGCAGGATGCTATTGAGTACAAGAAGCGGGTTAAGCTGCAGGCCAAGCAGTATCCACCTCTGGTGTAGTCTAAAATATAATGTTTGTATAATCGTGTGTGTGTGTGTGTGTGTTCCAATGCAACTTCGAAGTAAGCTGTTCATAGCCTGCTGATAGCTGACACTCCTGGCAAAATGATGCTAATTGGTTATTGTTGCAGTGGCAAAGTAAATCGTTTAGGTTGAATTTATACCTGATTCTGCTTTTCATTGTTCTTAATCATGGTATTAACATGCGAAACTACAATTGTTTCAGATGATGGAAACATGTTGACATTGTCAATTTCTTTTGTGAAATCAGAGTTCATCTATAATACCTAGTTTCTTCTCATTATTTACTTTGTGCTTTGGGTCCTAGATCAGCTTCCTTGTTCGTTGTACCTCTTTGTGATGATGAGAAACATTTCTCTCATAGTTGCCTTTGTAAGTGTAAACCGTCAAGTTGTTAACTGACGATTCCTTTGCATCATATTACCGAGGTCCTTAATTTCTTAAGAGTACCTTGCTCTCTCCCGAGAGTTGCCTTGCTGATAAATCCCTAATGTAGTCTCGTCTTACCCGTATACTGCGAACAGCGGGATTAATCTACAGACTGGCCTTTTATTTTGGCAGATCCTGGAGAGAGACTGTAGAAGTGAAATATTGGGAACTGAATTCATACCTCGGAGACTCATAGCTAGTACCACTAGATTGTGAGTTTTGGTGATACTCATTTTTTTTTTTTTTTGGGTGGTCTTAAAAAATCTTATGAAGATGAAAGTTGTTTCTTCTCAAGCCAAATTGAGTCTGTTGTTATGGTGTTGGATTAGCCTAGGGAGCTACATGACTACGCAATCTCTGTTAACATTATGTATCTGAATTTTCTCGATGCAAAGGTGGTAAATCTGTGCAGTAAAAATAATTCCTTAGAATAATACTCCCTTCATTTTTACTCCTCTTAGTTATTTAAAAATTAGCTTTGAATATGGAGATGGTTATTGATGAAAAATATAACGAAAGGGTAAAACTGAAAATTATGTCCAACATTTTTGTTGAACTTTGAATGATTAAATTATTTTGAATTAACAAAAAGTCTCACTAGTTCACGGGAGAAATATATTGCAGTCGAGATATGGTATTGTCTTTTTAGACTTAAATTATATATAAAGTAAATAACTTTATGCTATCAACAAATTTCAACTTGTGATAGCAAGCTGCGTATTATTAATGAACTAGTAAACTTGACTGTGCTCAATAATAAAGTTATTATACTTCCATGTCACTATATATGAATCTTCTTATATTGTGTTATTAAATTTACAAATTTATATAAATATTATAGGTTTTATACATAATTATATTTTATGTTATAATTTGTTAAATTATATTTTTTGTATGTAGCTTAATGTGCGTACCTTAGATATTTTTGGCCTAATTTTTATTCTCTTTGCTTTGTGTATCTGAAATAATTGTAGTTTTGTGTATCTTAAATATTTTAAAACTTACGTATTTTGAATATTTTAAGGCACTGTGAGAATTCGTATTTTTTTCTTTTGTATCTTAATATTTTTTATGTGTGTGTATCTTAAATACTTTAATGTATTCGAATCTTAATTTTTAAGTTTTATATATCTTGAATATTTTAAAATTCTGTGTATCTTAAATGTTTCAAAGCCTGTGTATTGAAATTTTTGATGCATGTGTATCTTAATTATTTTAATGTATGTGAGATACATGTCAATGTATCCAATATCAATTTTCATGTATATCACAATTTTCATGTATACATATACCCGGTGTATCAATGTAGTTGTGCATAAAAAAAAAAGAAGAGGAAGATGATATATAAAAGTAATTTGTATTTGGTATCAATTTTCATGTATCTCACAGTCCCCACTCAAATTGCAATATATGTTTCTATGTACCAATGTATCTGTGCGTAGAAGAAGTAGAAGAAAAAAATCAAAGATACATAACAATAATTTTAACTCTATATATCTTTTAAGGCTCCATATCTAGCGAAAATTTCTTTACCATCCTCCTCCGGCAACACCCAAAAATCCATCACAAGAAAAATTTCATGACTCACTGCTCTGACACATAACAACCCATAGAAAATTTCACAACCAACAACAGTGTCGCAAACTCCTGCAAAATAACAACTAATAACGTCAATTTCATAACTCCGTTAGACCACCGAAGACATACAGTCAGATCTTGAAGAAAAAGAATCTGATCAAGTTTGATTTTAAAGAAGAAGAATCCGGTTAGATCTGACAGAAAAATATACAAATTTGGTCAAATCTAATGTTGGGGCTGGTCGCCGAAGCTTTGATAATAGAAAGAGCTTAATGCAGTTATAGAGAAAAGAGAGAGAAGACGAATAAAAATTATTTAAAATAATTAAATTTAGGAGAGAAATTGGATCATTTATCTAAAAGGGTAAGGTTAAGGAAAAAACAAAGTACTGATACTTTTTGTAATATTTTCAAATCTTTGACTGATTGTAAAATTATACGGTGTATGTTAGACTATTTATGTACTTTATTCTATTAAATTTCAGTATAAAAAATTACATGATATAACAAATTTAAGTCCTTAATTATAACTTATAATAATATTTTTTAAATAATTATCAAACATAATAAAAATAGTAATATTTTAGTGAGTCATTATGCTCCCTTCTTTTACTCTCTTTCTCTTTCTTTTATTTATTTCTTCTTTTTTCTGCTTTTTCTCTTTTTTTTCCTTTTTCTCATTTTTCCCCTTTCTTGTTTGTTTTTTTTTTCTTTTTCTTTTTTTCGTTTGAATATTTTCCTGTTTTTTTCTTTTTTTATTTCTGCTTCTCTTTCTTTTTCATTAATATTTTTGTTTCTTATTTTCTTTCGTTTTCATTTTTTTTTATTCTTTCTCATTTTTTAATTATATTTTTTATTTTTTTGTATTTTTAAAAAACATGGATACGTCGAATACAAGTCATGAGTAATTATGAAAATATTATAATAGCTCATTATATATATATATTTTTACAAATGGAACCATCCAAATATTAATGATATATTTATACAATTCTATTTTCATTGATGCACTTATATTTTAAATAACTGCTTTTTATTTATATTTATAGTTGACTGCATATTGTATTTGTATTTATAATTGACTATATATTGTATTTGTAAATGCAACATACATTGGTCTTAAAATTAATTAACTTGTCTTTATATTTATTTTTTTAAATTTAGTATTAAAGGTTGATTATGCTATACACAAATAGCTTCAGGGTTATCATTTACAATTGTATGAAAACAAGTATATGCATTATTTATATTTGCTTGTGTATACATATTCAAATATGTGATATATCATTTGATACAAGTGTGTCGTTTGTATTTGTATGTCAAGCTTATCATTTGTATTTGTATATAAACAAGTACCATGTGTTTTTGTATGGTTCAAGTTGTATAAGCATATATTGATTGATACAAATGTATTAGTTGTATTTGTATGATTCAATATTTATCAATAAAATACAATGCGTATCAATGAATACGAATAAACTTATTCGCATCTATATTTAAGTATATAATTAAAAAAAGATTAATTAATATGTTGATTAGGGATTTTAACTATGAGAGAACATTTAATTATTTTTTTAATATCTAAAATAGAATTTATTTAGTGTAAAATTGAGAAGAATTTGACATACTCTTTAAATTTCTTATATTTTTTTGGATAAATATCGAATGTTAGTTTATTATCTTATTTATTGATATTAGTAGTTGTAACTGGTTGTAGGTACGTATCTAGTTATATATAATAGTGGTTTAGCTAGTGTTGAAGCAAAACAGTTATCAACCATCAAAAGATAATATATTCAGTTCCTGTCTTCATTAATTAGAAGTAAAATTCCACAAACTAAACACCACATACTTATATTTTCTTGATGAATGTAACTTTATTGATTGAGTTCTAACACAAAACAAATAAAATATTGAGTCTTGTTGAGTATATGGTTACGAAATTATACTCCTGATTATTCTTGTTTCGTTTAGTTTGGTAAGATCACCAACATTCACTAGTCAAAATATAGTTTTCAAGAAATCCTAATGGACCTTTAGATTGACAAATTTTGATCTTTATACCTAGAAAATATTTTTTTAGAAACATAAGTGATTTTCTTACTTATTTTCTAATGTTTGATAAATAAGAAGAAAATATTATCCCAAACACATTGACATATGATTTAAAAAAAATACTAATAACACCAGACCTGACCCGACTACTGACTCGACACGGGACACAACTCTCGACCCTGGCCCAAGATTTAAGTCCTAATCCTGATACTTAACTACTACTCTAGACCTCCGACCCTGATTTAAGAATTAACTCTCGATCCTGATCTGAGACATAGGATCCAAGATCTGACCTCGGCTCAAAACCGACTTTCAATTTTTACTTCAGCATCGACTCGTAACCCGAATATGTATACCAACTTTCCTTCCCCACTCCTAATTCGGAACCAAACTTTGACTCTTGAATTAAGATCTTACCCTAACTCGAGATTCAACCCGATTCGAGACACAACCTTGAGTCTCGACTCGGAATCCGACTCATGACTCAAGATTTGAACTTAATTCCTGACTCCCGATTCAAACCCCGATCCTGAGTCCTAATGTTGGACCTAATCTCAACTTAATATTCGAAATTTAAATCCTAACCCATGACTTAGCACCTGATCTGGACTCCCAACTCAGGATTTGATTCTCAAGTCGAAATCGGACCCTATTTTCAATTTTTATTTGGACCTCGACAACTGACTCTTCACCTCAAACCCAATACCAACTTCCGACTCAATGCTTAACTCGAGATACCATCTCGATTTTCAACCCTGACCCCAATTTTTAATTCGAGGCTCGATCATGACTCCATAGCTAGGACATGACCTCAACTGTCAAACCAAAACCCGACCCCAACTCTTGACCCACTTTAATTCCCAATCTGTTGACCAAGAACCCAACCCCGACTCTTGATTTAGGACCCAACCCTGACTTTCGATTCGGGATCTATCCCCCAACTCAGATTCTTGATCCGTTACTCGATCCTGACTCTCCAACTACGATTGACACCGACTCTCGATTGGGGACTCATCCCTGACTCAGAATTAAAAAATATAAGAAAATAACTTGAATCAAAATCAAAATAAGAAAAAAATATAGTTTGCCAATATTTTATTAACACAAGAAACCCTCATATAAACCTATATAACTACAAAATATTTGAAAATTTCTTAATATGAATTAAAAGGGATTGAAAACACTCCCAATAAAGTTGAAAGTGAATTTATTAGAAAAAGTGATCTAGAAATGCGACTTCTACGTAAATTAGAAGTGAAATATACTTCTATGTATAAATGTGAATAATAATTTTTATATTTGGTGCTACATATAATTAAGATCTCTATACAATAGTTGAATATGAAAGTTATAATAAAATAAAATTTTAATTAATTTCAAACTCTAAAATTTCCTGAATTTTAGTAAACAGTATTGTCTACTGTAAAGTCATAAAGGTAATTTATTTTTCAAATGTCATATTACATAAATCAAACAAGAAAAATATGATTCATATTAGGATACAAAAATTCCTCTACTATTATACAAAAATAAGAGAAGACACTATGAAAGGTTTCAATGCATATGGTCCCTATATATTAGGTTGGTTATGAATTATTCCTAATGTAATTTAATACATTATTCAATCAATAAAATACTTAATAGATAAGATTTTTATTTTAAAAAAATTAAAATATCGTAAATGACAATTTTATCTATTGTAAATTTTTTTAGTGAAAGACAGAATATTCAATCAATATTTTTAATGGTCTTCCCACTTTTAATAATTTATTTCCATGGGTGTCTCTAGCTAATCAATAAACTTATAGATAAGAAGAAAAAAATATTAAAAATATGTCTATTAAAATAATATAATTTAATAGTACAACTTATTTATTATAACTAAAAAAATTATAAATATTATAGTTAATAAAAAATTACTTTAATTTAATGTATAATAATAATAATAATAATAATAACATGTCTTAATTTGATAAGATTTTAAAAATAAATACTTTAAGACTTTGAAATATAAACATATATGATAATTCTAGAGATATTTTTATTAGGTAAAAATTTAATAAAATATTTTCATTGTACCATATAGTTCATGATTCCTTAATTATTAATTCTCCTAATATTTCTTAACCATGGGTTTCACTCTTACCATACTTCTTAGGACTCTTAACTTTTAAAATATAAATTTTACCTACCATATATTTCAGGATTTTTAATTTAAAATATAATAAGAATAATTAATTAATAATTATAGAGAAAAGTTAAAAAGACCATTTTATATATTAGAAGATCTTTTAATGAAAGCAAAAAATTCAAATAATATTCCTAAGGCTTTCACACTTTTAATATAACTAGTGTATATAAATGTACACCCCCACCCCCCCGCACATTATACACTATCAAATCATAGAAAAAATATTAATGTTATTTGAAATTATATATCAAAAATAATATTAACTTAGTATTTGACGGACACACATTCTTTCAAAAAGTCACCAATGTACTTCAGCAATTTCTAATTAATAGACAAAGTTTTAAATAATATGATTTATATTAAATATTTATATAAGATCTCAAATTTAATTCTTAATTAAAGTGCAAAATTGTGTATGAACTGTTCATAAAATTTTAATACAAAAAATAATTTATCATAATAGAGAATTGTTTAATTAAAGAGATACTTAGTCATAATAGAAAACAGTTCTTTTTAGTCCTAATACAAAATTACATTTATATTCATTAGTCAATTTTCACAAATTTTAACTTAAAAGAATAAATAAGTTAATTAACTTTTAGTTAATATTTTAATCAAAAAACATTATTATTCACGTTTAATTATTATAAATATAGATTAAAAAAGAAAAGCAGCTCAACCCAGTTTTTAATATCACATTATCCACAATCTCACTTTTTCTCATAATCTATTTCAGATTTCTTAATTAACAAATTTCTTGAATCTCTCCAAATTAGTTGACTTCCTATTTTGTTGCATTAGTTTGAAATGTGTATTATATATATATATACTAATATTAATATAATTCATATTTTAAAAATAAACATGCCTATAATAAATTAATAATTAAGGACAACATTATTTAAGAAATAATTCCTTATCTGCAATAATTTCATTATTAATATAAAAAATAATTAAATAATTCTTTAAAAACTAAGATCTGATATAACTTCTAATTATATTAATATATTGATAATTAATCAAAAGTTATGATATAACCTGCAAAATTATAAAAAGTTTAAAGTGTATATGTGGAGTGATTTCTCTTTCTTCTTCCAATATGAGATGATGTATATTGAATGTGAAGCTGATTTGGCAGTTAAAAGGCTTTAGCTATGTTTTATTGTGAATAAGATTTAGGGAAAAGGGTCAAAAATACTCCTCTACTTATATTTATTGGTTAAATTTATTCTGATTATATTATAGAATTAAATATATTTCTTCCGTCAAGAAACTTAATAAAAATATCCCTCTATTTAAGGGTTGTCCACCATGACCTTTTGGAATCTGATGTGGCAAACATTTGGATAAGTTGAACGCCACAGCTCACCTCAATATATATTTTTAGTATTTCTTTTTCATTCTTTTTTTTCTTTTCAAAATTAGATATTAACAGGAGCAATTTGGGATCTTCTACAGCAAACTACTGTTCTCTTTTTCAATTTTCGTTTGTCCCATCTAATATCAGAAGATCAGCATCCTTTGAGTCAAGCATCATGGCTTCCGCAGTGACTCCCGATGTATGCTCGTTTTGATATTTGTTCTGAATATCACGTTCTGCTCCTGTACATTCATAATCATATACATTAGTAAGAGATTTCACAATCAACAAATAATTACGATTAGTTTATGTGTTACTATATTAAAACTATATTAGAAATATACCAAATATGTATTTAGCTATGTTTGGTAAGAAAGTAAAGGTATAAGAGTAAAAAATGTGCTATAATTCATATATAAAGTTATATAATACACTATTTATGTAAATTAACCATAAATAAATATTGAATAAATTGCATAACTTGTCAAAAAAACAATATGTATTTATGAAACATAGCCATAATTAAAAAAATTACTTAACATGACTATAGTTTGTTACAGTTAGAATTTATAGCCTCCCCCCTCTTTTCTATCTCCCTGTCTCTCTCCGTTCTCCTCATTCCCAATCTCACTCGCCTCCCGGCCCCCTCACTTCTTCTCCCTCTTCCTCTTTCTTTTTAGGCTCTATTTCTTATTAAGCTTCACTAATTTGTATCAAGGGTATGATTCATTAATCTGTACAATAGTTGTTCATACAAATTACATTCATTAATACATATACAGATCAACAAAATGTTCACAAATTCGTATAATAGTATAATCTTCACTAATTTGTATCGGTGTTCGTATCACTGTTACAAATTGCTTTGTAAATAAAACTGTTATATTTGCATCCACTTATACAGTTATATTCACTGATATAAATCAGTAAAAGGTGAAAATACAATAATATATATACAAATCAATTCCTCAATTCGTTGATACAAATATAATCAATTTCTGATACAAATCAATTAACTGAAAATACAAATACAAAGAGGGGAGAAAGAGAAAGTGACAGAGATAGACAGGGGGAGAGATGGAAGAGAGAGAGAAAGAGAGCGAGAGAGAAACATTAGCTATGAATTATAACTATAAATTGTAATTAGACAAACTATTGCTATAAATCCCCCAATTAAGCCAAAGATTAGCTATTTCTACAAGTTACCCGTAAAGACACCTATATAATTCAGAAGGTTTTTGTCAATTCAATTTGCCAATTATTATGTTGAGAAATGAAGAAAATATGCCAACAAAAAGAGAAGAAACATGCAAATGCTAACCATAGAAAACACTACGTCACCGATTCAGAATCCTCCTTTATATCTCTGCACATGTAGAATCAGTTCAGCGTAAATTTTATAATAGTACAATACTCCGCGAGGTCACGTGCTCATAGAACAACACATCATACAAAACGTGAGGGAAAAGGGTTGAGATGTTTTTTTAAACCTATAACTATTTTGGCCAGTCCTGGTGAGGAAAACAATCTTTAGTTTTTGCTCGGCTGCAATAGAACTGTAGTAAAGAATGAGTAAGTATATATCTTGTTTGATAACCAAGAATGAAAATCTATTTTTGATTGTTTAACCAAGTAAATATCCAACTTACAGAAGGATACTTTATGCTGCATGTCCATTCGAAGGTAACGCTTCCTCCCGAGTCTCCTTCACATAAAGTGGTATGCTCACTCCAAGTTCTCTTAATCGATTTACCAGGTCATAAAGGAATTCGAAGGTGAGTTTGGATTGTTGGTTGAAATCCTCTCTAATGCTTGGCTGAATCCTGAACCACTCTCCCAACATCTTGTGCACATGAGACCGGATCATTCTCCATTGCACTGGATATCTCTCACAGAAGTTCAAGTAATCTACTAGTAACTCTGCCTGGTCTAGCTTACCATCTTCCTTGATACCTGCAGTGCTCAATCCCCATTCAGCAGTCCGATATCCTGCAAATAGAGCTGGATTCTCAAGAAGAGACTCTGCCGAAAGTACCCCATCAACACCAGTCTTTTCCAAGCAATTCTGTACATCATCCATGTGCCGTATATCACCATTAGCAAGGACAGGAATTCTAATGACATCCCTAACAGCCTTAATGGCCTCCCAATTGGCTCTGAATTTCTTTCCATCTTTTTCATCCCTTGTTCGACCATGCACTGCTAAAAGAGAACAACCAGCATCCTCCAACATCTTTGCATAACTAAGTGTATCTTGCAAATTAGGGAAAACTCGGATTTTACATGACACAGGAACATCGAGATTGTTAGCCAACTTTTCTACCAGAGACTTGACAAGGGGAAGATTATCCATGAGGAATGCTCCGTAATTCCCTCGTCTTGCAATGCGCTGGGGACACCTACGTGGAAAATACAAGTTAAGCCAACTGAACTGATAAAAATGCATGGTAAATGATCTGATTATAATCCAGTAAACATAGCAACAGCCAAACTACAGTAACATAAATAAAACAGTCTGCTTAGAAGTGAAAAAAAGACGAGCATCACAACAGGAAACCTGCTTAGAAGGAGCCATGCTCATCTTGAACTGGAAAGCTGCTTTGCCCCTAAGCTCTTTACTACTAATTCGACTTTTTACTTCAAACTAGCATCTATGTCTTGCAACGGCACAACTCAAAAAGCCCAAGTACTACTTCTGATTCTACTACTTAAAAACCTTGCAAATCTCACAAATTTTCTGCATCTTGAAACCCAATACAACATCTAAAGCAGTCCCAAATTTGTTATTCTTCTGCTGCTCTACATCTGAAGGTCATCAAGAAGCGAAGCTTGTTCATTCTGTAAACAGGACTTTGAGCCCCAACCACTTCTACCAGTTGAAACCTTGCGAGGCTGTCACAACCCAAAAATTCAAGTTGTGATGGCACGTGTCTCAACCTACCTAGACAGTTAAGCCTACACAACACTACAAAGGTAAATGCAGAAAATATTGAATCAGCGAGAAGAAGAGAAGGTACAATACAAACATCCAACCTAACAAATCATTCCAAAATCTGGAGTCACTGTGTACAAGCCACTGTAGCGTAAATACAAGATCCGAAAAATTTATACAAGTTTCAAATGTCTACATCCTCAAAAAGAATAAAAAACATTACATAAAAGAGTTCACAAAGAACTGCTGAGACAAGCAGCTACCTCGTATATACACCAAAATTAAAACCTCAGACTCTACACAAGAAAGGAAGTAAAATGGTACCAGGCTCCGCATCTACACAAAGTGTAGAAAAAGCAAGAGTGAGTACCAAAAATACAAATGGTACTAAATAAGTATCCCAGGTTGGCTTTAAAACAAAGAGGTGACGAGCATCAACTACCTTGACACACCAACCATAATCCTCCTATAATAGCAATCCTGCAAACAGGGAACTAACTAGCAGAATATGATAGTAATAATGACACATACAGGGCGTAGGAAGATGTCAACAGTAAATCATAAAATCAGAATAATCCAACGACAACTGAAACCAAATCCACAGATAAATTATCAAAACCAATCATCACTGTCCAACTCAAAAGATGAGGCATCAACATCAATGAAATCAAATCTAGAATGAATCTCAAGTGCAACCATTTCATCCTTAGCCCATTCAAAGGCTCCCGAGTTGGTTCACAATTCACGAGAAAATCTCACTAATTGTGCTACGACCTCATGGAAGGAGTCCTTAATGCCCGCTTAGTCCATCAGCGACACGAAGGGTACATCCTGGGAGCTGAAGAAAAAAACTTGTCGGATAGATCCTAAAATAAATAGGCCAAGGTAAATAATACATCAATAGCAACCTCATCAATCTCATCATTCTGATACTTTCAAGATCAACCCACTTATCTTAACTCATCATAAATAAGGATTTTCTCAATATTACTCATCATATTCAGGAGGCTCTCTTCATTTCAATTCATGAAAATA
>JBDJHY010000078.1:6372541-6387667 GCA_039654485.1 Withania somnifera
CTTGGGGACAAAAGTCCTTTTAATATTAGATGTTGTAATGACCCTCACGGTCATTTATGATAAATACACGATGTTTTACATTCTAGAGTGTTTCAGTAGTTTCCCAAATTATTTATGACTTGTTGGGATCGGTAGTTCGATTCCCTGGCAGCTCGGTTGAGCATTATCTGAAATTACATGTTTTAGAGCCTAAAACTAAGCACTCATTGACTAAAGTCAACTTTTCGTTTGCAATTTGTGCTCAATTGTAGATTTTAGTTAAGTTTATGGCTTAAGTTGGAGCTTGAGTGGTATAAGTGCGATAAAGTAAACACAGACACAATGTTACTCAGTTATTATGTACGCTTCCTCCTCTGGTACCCGAAGTACCAGCAGGCAGGACCCATGGAAGGACTTCCCCCAAATACCTCTACTACACTTCAAACCCCTCCTTTGGCGGGTTCGTCCCCCAAACAATAGGGTCCATAGAGGTATGTCAACCACACAGTATCTGCCTAACTTCATGAAAATCCTCACATGTTGATATCATGGAGCCTCAGGGATGCTCACATCCTAGCATCTAATGCCTCAATATAGCAGCATCACCATACCGTAAGTACCGGCAACTCAGTGCCACAAATCTCAATATCCCAATAGAACAAGGTCCTGAATCAATAAGTGTGAAGTATTATGGAAAAGGCTATACTCGATTTCAAAGCAAAGTCAAACTTAATGCTAGCATAAGTAATACGCGATAGTACCCAGTGTTAGGGTGTAAAACATTATCTAATACAAGTGAAAAAGGTAGTACCGAGTGATCGGTACACAACCAAGTTTAAAACAAGTAAAAACCCAAGTATGTTATTATTATAATCAGAAAATACCATTTTATTCCGAGTTTATCCATTTCAATCATTATTATACGAAAACTGGCCTCCAAGGCCAAACAGTGTTAGAAATAGTGATAATTAGCCCCCGTCCCCAAATGCATTCTTAGAAGCTGAACCTCACAGATCTCATGATGTATGAATGTACAAACACAGGAAATATCTATAGCTAACCTATGCCTACATGGGCTCAACTAAGCTACAGCTAGCAGCATAAGAAAACAGTCCAAACCCGAGGGTAAAACCCAAAAGCCAACCCATGCATCAGCATTCCTACTACTTCCAAAGTCACCCTACGGCCATCACAAGGCCAATACTAGGTCAAAGGCTTCGTATTACATCGAGCGCCATCATAAAGAAAGAAATAAGGTAGATACAAGAATCTGTCAAAGGTCACAGTATTGACCTAAAATTTTCAACTCACGGATGCTATGTAGTGCAATTATAAATGCTATGTCCCGGAGTAAGCCAAGGAGCCTACATATCGTCCTACGAGTACCGTGATGCAGCTCATGAATATTAACTCGAATGATGTCAAATACCTTGGAATAGCCTCGAAACTTATGAAATATGAACCTATACATCAAGACAAGTCCAATGATATAATTAAACTATGTTCTGGATTGGGTCAAAAATCAGGCCTAAAACGGCCTCGGGGACCTGCTAACTGGACCCATAAACAAACTTTGCCATAGAGTTCCCGACATCACCAGGAACTCGTGCTCCAAAAATTACCATAATTTGAGTAATGAAAGGGCCTTAAAATGCCCGGAGAAGCAAATAAATAAAATGCAAAACTTTATATAATTTATACCAAAGAAACAGAGAATTGTGTACTCTGAAAAAATGGAAAAACTTCCCATGGAGAAAAGATACGATTCCAACACCAAAATATGATCAAAACCAGCTGGAATTTGGAGTATTACAAGAAATTATTAAGCCATGATCAAAGAACTAAATTGGTAGAATTTCACCATCTTTAAGGAAATTCAAAGAACACACTTACCTATGACGCGAGGGAATCTCAAATTACGCGTCCAAAATACTTCCCTACACTTAGAGTAAAATCCTCAACAATTACTAATGTTAGAGAAAATTGGATGAGAATATTGAGAAAAAAGTGATTGAAAATTCGAGGAAGAACATATTTATATTGTTAGGTCAAAAGGCCTTCGCGATTGCGAGGCTGGGTTTTTTAGTGCTTTATGATCATAATGGTCAAGCTCTCGATCGTGAGGAATATTGAGATGGCTAGACATGATTGCGTGGAAGGGCTCAACAATCATGATGAAAGAGAAAGTTGACCTTTATTCTCGCTTGTGTCCCTTCGTGATCACAAAGAGCATGAGAGATCTGCACCAGATGTTGAATGACAGCTAAAAACCAATTATTGCAAAGTACTCTAAATACCACTCAAAAAATGTTCAGAGTCTATATACAAAAATAAGATATGCACACACACCTGAAACAATCAAAATCAAAGATACAATCAAAATTTGAATATGAGGTTGTTTTGGAGAAATATTAATAAGTAACACATAGGAAAAAATTGCCTAAAATTAAAAAAATTACTCGAACTCACATTGAATGCCTCAGGAAGAAAACCAAGCATAGGTGAGTGATAAGCATATGAGTTGTGCTCGAAGGGCAGCGGAAGCGTACTCTTACTAAACCTAAACTAAGCATTCCAAAGTTGATGATATAGTTGAATTTTATGGTCCAACGTTTCAATCATCGAATGTTGACTAAAGTCGGGCATTCAACTGTCGGCCAACTGTTAGCTCATAAAATGAGATAAACTAGCACCAAAATCTCCTAGACCTGAGCCAAGGTCCACCTATACCAATATCCATAATTTAGAGCTAACAAAACTGTCAGAATCTGACTTCGAGCTCATTTTGAGGGAATGTTGACTAAAATCAACAAGTACCTAACTTCAAGCTCTAAAACATGTAAAATGAGAAAAATGAGATAAATCTCAACTGAACTGCCAGGGAACCGAACTACCGGTCCCAGTAGGTCATAAATGATTTAGGAAAGCTACCAAAAAGCTTTAAAACACAAGATAACACACAAAACACAGAAATAACCATAAAGGACATTACAAATTATTTTCCTGAATATCCTGACACTAATATAATAAATGATAGATACTCACTAATAACTTATTTCCATCACTACTTAATAGATAAATATAATACATTCCAAGTATTCATTAAGTATAAATACAGAGATTAAATATAGCTCAATAGCCAGAAGCAACTAAAATGTCGACTATCCATACTCCATTGCAGTTATATTCTTTGAATGACATTAATGCAATCTAAAATTATTTTTAATATTACTGGCAAGGATATATTCACAACAGAAAATATTAACACAAATTATTGAGATGAACAGAGATGAGAAACTGAATAAATCAGTATACTTTATTTATCCATAGCAAATTTTAGAATTCTGAAACAAGACTTCACCAAAACAAAACTTACAATAGAATCGGCAATACTATTTTAGTAGAGCCATATTTCCTATCAGTTAAGTTGCATGGAATCCTTACTTTTGATGTCGCACTCATTTCAGATTCTCCGAATTACACTAAATTTAGCAAATTCAAGACCACGTGTAGACATATGTAAATATCCTATAAGATATGACAAAAAGAAATTAATATGGCAAAATAGGTACATGCCAAAACTATTTATGAAAAAGGTATTTTATAATAAAAACTTCAGATACAACTTCAAGACTGCTAGATCAATGAATGATGTACAATGGAGCTACGTGTTTTCAGCCAGTGCTGGCGCTAGCGGCAACGCCTCAGGAACCCCCGGCTAAAAAAGGTAGCTAAAAGTCAATTCAGTGTTCAACAAAGTGATCGTTTTCACAATCTCCCTGTTTGTACATAACATAATTTTAAACCACTCTCTTCAGCTCTTTATTCATAGGGATCATTCCTAGAGACTTCAATGTAAATCAAGGAGTGAAATTTCAAAATTAAAACCAAATAAAATTTTAAGACTAAAAGTGAGAGCATGGGGTTTACCACAGGGCTCGTTCTGTAAATAATGTTCTCACTGTGTCAAAACATACAACTGTCAATGAAAAAAAAATCCACTCCATCAATAAAATCTTGAAGGTAAGTCACTTCCACATTTAACACAGCTTAGAACTTCAATACGTATGGATAGTCATATTGCAATAAACTTACAAGCATAAGTTAAAAATCAAGCATACCTAACCATCAACTTTTTCTTACACCAGAATCTTGAGGTTCGGGATAGTTTCCATAACAAGGTGCCAAACTAAGTTATAGAGAAAAGAGGATAAAAAGGAAATTTCATCGTTAAATAACTTTATATCATATGTGATTGAACTGAAAAGGAAAAAATCTAACTAGTAAGCAACATGTAACTTTATTGGTTGTAAAGATAATATTATCACAAAAAATTTATTATATGATATGACCTTTTAATAGGTTCATATGGCCTGATAATCTTACATGAAGCAATGAATGTCAAAAGAATTATTTTAAGTTATTTTTTATATAAACTAATGAAAATCAGAAGAATCATTTCAAGTTATTGTACTATACATGATTCTTATTTTCTTGGGTGAGATACTTGACCAGAAGTAAATATATAATAGAACAAAATAATGCAGAAGATACAATAACTGTGTTCCATTTCTATATACGAGGGAAGAAGGCTAAGCAAATGAGAAGAACATCCTATCAAATACTTGGGGAAATCTGCAGCCATAATCCACAACATACCCAATACATTTCTACAATGTTGCATCTAATGATAAGAAAATTTACCAATTCTTTATCTTATAAAATCTTTAAAGATGCTCTTTCTTAACGCGATTCTCATAATTCACCGATGTATTCAGAAGCATCATTCGGGATTGTCACATATACCTGGAGTTGGAACCTAAATTTCCAAGTAGCTAGTGAAAGAACCTCATCAACTGAGAGAGGAGGCAATGAAATCTGTAATAAAGAAAAGATATCCTATACAACACAAAGATATATCTTTTAAAAAACTTAAACAAGGTGAATACAATAGGAAATAGGATCTCAACTCCCTGTAATAACACATTTTTGGCATTTTTCTCTATTGAAGACCATAAATTTTGCAACCAAGAATATCTATGCACCATTATCGTACCTATACCTTAATAGTCCTTTTTATACAAAAAGATATTATATCTTTAAAAGATGCTAAAGTAAAGCTATAGGTAAAAAAGAAAACCAAAAACTATAATTAGGTTTTGGTAAGTCACAAGCACAAGCTTGATTATGCAAACGTAGAAGACACATACCATGCCCTTCAAGAATATATCTATTTCAGGATCATGATTCAAATAAACTACACCAGAAAAGTCAATCAAAAATATCCTCTTTGTGAGTGTAATGTACTGCCACACTTTAGTCTCTCCTAGGATAAGAGCTACCCTTGCAAACCTATATCAAAGGGAAGGGGCAAAGGTTAGTTCCACTATCTAATCAAATGAATGTTGTTGTCTGAGCATAGTACTCAAAGTAAAATATCATTTTATAAAATTGACTATTTAGCACCAAGTACAGATGACATAAAAAGCAAGAATGATTTCGAGATATAGAGATATGTGCTTTGGAAATCGTGTGAATTTATATCACAAAATGACTTGTCCAATGGTTAGAAAGACAATGGATAGAAAAAATAACACCTTGTATGGAAAATTCTGAGACTTCATAGACAAAGTTTCTTTGTGTGCTACATTCTTCTTGGAACACCATCTTTATGCACACAGATAATAACATGGTAAAATATTAAACTAGTTACCATAATTATTTGGCCATATCGAGCCAAATTCTTCGATAATGCTGCTTCAACATCTCCAAGCCCACATAAAAAACTCTTTATAAGTAAAAAATATGCTTGCACTGATATGAATCTAGAAACATAAATACAATAGAAGTCATGTAATATCAAAGTGCAAAAAATATGTCAGAATCATGAATATTTGTACATTTACAATGGAAATTTTAGTTTTTAATAAACAAAAATAACATAAAAGTTACCAGACAAAATACATTTATTTGGGATTTATCTTTTGATTGCTTAGTAATACTTGGAATTTGAAGTTGTTTTTAGACATATATTTTACTTGAAAATGTTTGAAGATGGCCAGGATCGATAACAAAAAATCCAATTCTCAGGATGTTTTTTTGATATCTTGCATGAGTTTTCAGTTTCAACCATTTAACCCATCAACAAATTGGAACAAAATAGACAATAATTAGAGCAATGGAAGATTTATAGTTGTAAATCTATACATTACTCACAAATAAGAAAATAATTGAACCCTAAATGCATAAATTTAGAGCAACAAGTAATAGGAGAGTTATAGCACTCAAAATCCTACCAAAAAATTAGAATCTACCAAAAATTTAAACCTATCAAAAAATTGGAACACCAAAGACCCATTGAAGAAAAAAATTGAATATATTCAAGGTCATCTTGTTGCACAAATAAAAACCCTCAAAACCCATTAAATATTGCAAAAAAATTAACATAAGAAGTTTGTACAGTAAGAAAAATATTTACCAGAAAGAAGTCACTCTGGTGAATTTTTTGTTTGAAAGAGAAATCAACTAAAAATCCAAAACAAGAAGGGGGAAATGAAAAAAAAAGAGGGAGTGAAATTTAGTTTCTATTGTAAAATGTAAGACTATAAAGTAAATACACCAGAGGAAAGAATATAGAGAGAAACTGAAGTATTATTAAAATTTAAACTATTTTTAAATGAACTGACATGACTTCCTATTTATAGAAGAATAAAAGAAGTTTGTAAAGCTACTTATAGGAAGCTTCTTATGGAGCTGATTATAGGAACCTGTTGACGGAGCTGCTAGTAGGAACCTGCTTGTAGAGCTGCTTATAAGCTGCTTGTCGAACCTGCCTGTAGAGCTACTTATAAGCTATTTTTCGAACCTACTTGCAGAGATGCTTGCGGGAGTATTAAGTGGACATCCACAATTAAGAATATTTATAACACTCCCCCTTGTATGTTCATTTATAGATAATAATGTGCCTCTAAAACCATATTAGGGAAAAACCAGTGGGAGAAATTCTAGTGAAGGAAAAGAGAGCACAAATTTAGGAATACGCATTTTCCATCTTCGTCATTAAAAACCTTACCAGGAAAAACCCAGAGGGATAAAACCTTGTTTAAGGAAAAAAGAGTACAGTACGTATTCTTACTCTCCCTGATAAAGATCACGATTTAAGCGATTAAGTCTTCTTATCCCAATCTTATGCACCATCCTTTTTAGAGTTGAGTTTGGTAAAGACTTGGTGAATATATCTACTAGGTTATCGCTTGAAAGGATTTACTGCACATTAATATCACTATTCTTCTATAGATTATGAGTGAAGAACAACTTTGGTGATATATGCTTTGTTCGATCTCTTTTGATGAAGCCTCCTTTCAATTGAGCTATGCACATGGAATTATCTTCATAAAGGATAGTGGGTACCTTGACATCACTCTTCAGGATGTATTTATCCTTGATGGAATGTATCACCGATCTCAACCACACACATTCTGTACTTGCTTCATGAATTGTAATTTTTTCAGTGTGATTCGAAGAAGTGGAAACGACAAACTGCTTTCTAGATCGTCATGATATGGTAGTCCTCCAAATACAAATACATAGATGATCTGAGATTGAAAGTTATGCAGGTATGACAAATAACCTTCATATGTATAACCAACAAGATTTGCACAATATTTATTAGTGTAAAACAGGCCCATATCAATAGTCCCCTTTAGATATCCCAATATATGCTTAATTATATTTCAATGTCTTTGCGTAGGGGAAGAACTATACCACAAATTAACAGAAAATGTTATATCAGGCCTAGTTGCATTAGAGGTACATAAGTGCACCAATTGTACTAAAATATGGTACTTCAGGACCAAGGGGTTTCTCGTTTTCTTCTCGAGGTCCGAATGGATCTTTATTCACGTCAAGTGATTGAACAATCATTGGACTACTTAAGGAATGTGCTTTGTCCACATAAAATTGTTTCAAGATTTTCTTAGTATAGGAAGATTGATGGATGAAGATATCGTCTGCTAAATGTTCAATTTACAGACTAAGACAAAGTTTTGTCTTTTCGATATTTCATTTCAAACTCTTTCTTTAGATATTCAATTGCCCTTTTGGACCTCTTCTAGAGTTTTAATGAGATTTATGTGGACGAACTAAATGGCTAGTATAACAAAGCCTGACGTTATTTTCTTAATACAAATACAAGGAAAAATGACATCACTTATATAACCATTATTTATCAAGTACTCACTGAGGCGATTATACCATATATGCCTCAATTGTTTTAGACCATATAGTGATCTTTGTAATCTGATTAAGAACATACCCTGAGATTTTGAATGATATGCTTCAGGAAATTTAAATCCTTCTGAAATTTTTATGTAAATTTATTGTCAAGTGAGCTATAAAGATATGTCGTAACCACATCCATAAGATGTATTTCAAAATTCTCATGTACAGCTAAACTAATGAGATATTAAAATGTTATTGTATTCATAATAGGTGAATATATTTTCTCATAGTTGGCACCGGGTCTTTGAGAGAATCCTTGTGCAAGGAGATCTTTGTATCTTACAATTTCATTTCTTTTTCGTACAAAGACTCATTTATAGCAAACTGGTTTAACACCATCGAGAGTTTGGACTACAGGTCCAAAAACCTTACATTTAGCAAGTGAGTTTAATTATGACTGAATTGCCTCTTGCCATTTTCGATAGTCACATCTTCGTCAACATTCCTCAATAGATTGAGGTTGAATATCCTCACTATCGTTCATAGTATTAAGTGCAACATTATATGTAAAAATATTATCCAGTATTATTTCGATCGATCTAAATTTATCCCATCACTAGTAGAACTTATAGAAAGCTCTTCATTTATATGAGTCTCAGGTTTACTGATTTCTGCAGGAATATCAGGATTAATCAGATCTCAAACCTCTTCATGAGATTCTTTCTTAGTGACTTTTGATCATTTTTCGTGCTTCTTTTGTAGGATCATTATCCATTGAACCCAGTGGCCTACCACACTTCAGGCGTTTTTGGGATTCAGAAGCTATGACATTAGTAGGTGGTCTTTCTGGAACATTAATTCTAATAGGCACATTCACTGTAGGGACATGTGACTTTGTTATTCTTTCTAAATCAGATAAATGCATCTGGTATTTAATTTGCTATTCTTTGTAGGTGGATGATCTTCTGGACCTCCTGCTCACATATTGAAGCACGTGAATCATAATAAGATAGTGATGCAACCCTCCACACAATTTCTCTTTTGATAGGTTTTTTTCTCACCCCTTAATTGTGACAAATTTATTTCATCAAACTGATAATCTGCAAATCAAGCACTGACCAAGTCTCCTGTCAATGTTCAAGGTAGCGAATTATAGAGGGTGATTTAAACTCAACATATATTACTAACCTTCTTTGGGGGCCCATCTTAGTACATTGCAGTGGTGCTACTGGAACATATACCGCACAGTCAAAAATTCATAAATGAGCAATATTTGGTTCATGACCAAAAACCAATTGTGACGGAGAATATTTACTATAACCAATCGGTCGGAGATGAACGAGTCCTGCTGTATGTAAGTTAGTATGACCCCAAACTGTAGTGGAAAATTTCTTTTTCATAAGTAGTGGTCTTGCTATTAATTGTAGGCACTTAATAAATAACTCTTCAAGGTCATTTTGAGTATGAACATAAGCTACAGTATGTTCAAGTTTTATCTCAATTGATAAACAATAATCATTGAAAGCTTGGAATGTAAATTCTGAATCATTATCGAGGCGAATGACCTTAATAGGATAATCTGAAAATTGTGCCCTTAATTGAATTATTTGTGCCAACAACTTTGCAAACGCCAGGTTGCTGGATGATAAGAGGCACACATGGGATCACCTTGAAGATGCATCGATTAGGACCATAAAATATCTAAAAACTCCACTAGATGGTTGGATAGGTCCACATATGTCCTTATGTATACGTTCCAAAAATTTAGGGGATTTGATGCCAACCTTCATTGGTGATGGCCTCGTAATCAATTTACCTTGGTGACAAGAAGCACATGAAAATTCATCATTTGTAAGAATCTTCAGGTTTTTTAATGGGTGCCTAATTAAATTTTCAATGATTCGCCTTATCATTATTGATCCAGGGAGACCTATTTGGTCATGCCACAACATAAAAGTATTCAAATCGGTAAACTTATGGTTTACGATAAAATGTACTTTAATTGTACTAATTTCTGCATAATACAGTCCAGAAGACAAAGTTAACAATTTTTCCAAAATATATTTCTGGCCTGAGACATTCTTGGTAATGCCAAGGTATTCTTCATACACTTCGCTTATTGTCTCAACATGATACCCATTTCGGTGGATATCCTTGAAACTTTACAAGTTTTTTGGGGATTTAGAAGAGAATGAAACACTTTTATAACCAGTTTTGTCTCCTTAGGCAGAAATATAGTAGCTCTTCCGGAGCCTTCAATCAATTTCGAGTTAACAGAGATTGTTGTAATATTTGATTTTCGCTACAGCAAGTAAAAGAAGTATCTCTCATCTTTGAAGATGGCATGAGTTGCTCTACTATCAATTACATAGATATCATCGTGATTAAGTGTTGATCCGAATAAAACTTGAGGTATATCCATATTTTCTTCAAAATGAAATAATAAATCAAAGAAAATATTATATGGTTACTATTAAACAGATCTTTTATATAAATTTTTATTTATTTACAAGGCTTACAGATATACATATATACACGTCATTAAAACGATAGAACTTAAAACCATTTACATTATTGGGAGCTCATTACCTATTTGGTGATCTACTTTTCCTTCAGGGAAAAAAAATCAGCTACATCAAATTGCATAGGTTTGATATTATCTTCGGTGATAAAGTTTGCCTCTGGCTTGTTTTCTTCCCTTTTCAGGGATTCTTGATATAACTGGATTAGTCGTTTTGATGCACGACAGATGCGCTACCATTGTCCTTCCTCCACACATGTGGCATAAATTTTTAAATTTTTTCTTGGGCGTCATGTAATGTCGCTCATCCATCCTTTTGCTTTGCTGGTCGTTATTTACTGCAAGGCGACCATCACGACCATCATTCCTTCTTTGACCTTATTTACTTCACGAAATAGAGCGGATCCAATGGGTCAATTTTCATGATTTTTCATCCAGAGGTCGTTGTGCTGTTCGGCAACTAGGAGATGTGAGATTAATTCAGAATATTTTGTGAAGCCCATACCTCGGTATTGCTGCTGCAGGAGAACATTTGAGGCCGAAAAAATAGAGTAGGTCTTCTGAAGCATATCATGATGACTGATGTTTTTTCAACATAACTTTAGTTGTGAAATAATTCTAAACATGGTAGAATTATATTCAATTATAGTTTTGAAATCCTATAACCTTAGATTCAGCCACTCATGATGGGACTGTGGAAGAACGACCAACTTCAGGTGGTCGTATCTATCTCTGAAATTATTCCACAGAGTAAGGGGATCTTTTACCGTAAGATATTCCATTTTTAAACCTTCGTCAAGGTGGTGGTGGAGAAATATCATCGCCTTGGCCCGATCTTGGGCTGATGTCTGATTTCCATCCTTGATGGTGTCTATCAGACCCATCACATTTAGATGTAGCTTGACATCTAGTGCCGACGACATGTAGCCTTTACACTGATATATCAAGAGCAACAACTTCAAGTTTATTGATACTAGACATTATAATAAAATAAAAATAAAAATATTATCTTCTTTTATACCTCTTATAATATTTGCTTAACTGGCAGAACCTCTTGCTGATATCGTATTATAAAATAAAATACAATACAAAATCAAATAAACTCTAAAATGGAAAAGTTTCTAATGATGAAAAGTAAGCTAAAATGGAAAGTAAAAAAACTAAAATTTTCAGTCCATCTCTTACATATTTATAGCCACCATGTCAGTTGACACATCGCATTACAAGCCATTAGTCACCAAACATGGTGGCTTAGTTGGTTGACATATGGCCACCTACCATAATCACAAGACTTAATCACTAAATCTAATATTTAGCCACATGGCTTTACAACATACATAAAACAATCTATTGTTTATATTGTTCTTTTCAAAAGCATTGTTCATATTATCTTTTGGTTAAATTGAATTTTATGTTTAGTTTGATAATTTTTATTTTGGTTAGGTTTTGTTCATTGTCAGTAAGTACAAAAACATGCCGTTACCATTGATGTATCCGGTTATTCAACCACGTTATTCTATTTGCACATCCATTTAAGAATTATTGTAGCTACGCTATTTTCTTTAAATATTTTGATGTTTGAACTGTCTTGGATTTTGCATAATTACATTAGGTTGTTCAGATAAAATTATTTAATTCACTACCAATATTTATAGATAACTAAATTGTCAATAGGACAATGTCTGATATAATATACTTTTATTTTCATTAAGATTAAGTATTTGAACATGAATTCATGCATATTTGTATGATTATAGTATTAACTTTAGATTTGAATATTGAATAATTAATATTTTTTGATTTTTTAATATTTATTTATGCATAATTTATTTATTTATAAATATAATAAATATATAATTAAAATAAAAAAGGTAATTAAATATTTTATATATATAAATTTAATAAAATAAAATTATTATGTAATAACAAATAAAATATTTATGTTCACTAATGATTCAAAGTGGTTTGGTGGTAATGGTAATAGCTAATAATGATGGTGATAGTTGTTATGCTGGAAGTGATGGTGTTGTAGTGATGATGTAATGGTGGTGGTGGTTGATACTGATAGTAATGGTGACGTTGGTTGGTATTAATAAGTGACGTACACTTATAAATTAGCTTTTTATTAAAAGTGTGAAAATTTTTAGAAAAGTAATTTGAATCTTTTGTCCTTCATTAAAAGACTTTTAATAGATAAAATAGTCTTTTTATTTTTTTAAAATATTTGGTAAGAGTAAAATATATGATAAATAATATTAAGAGGATTAACAATTCAGAAAGCCTAAAATATATGGTAAGAGAAAATATTTAACTTACCTTATAAAAATATCTCTAGAATTTTCATATATATTTTTTATTTCAAAGTCCTAAAGTATTGTATACTTCATAACTAACCTAATATATAGAATCATATGCATAGATTTAATCTGTCGCAGTGTCCTTTTTTTGGCATAATAGTAGAAGAGTTTTAGTATCCTCATACAAATCATATTTTTCTTGTTTGGTTTATCTATAGTAGACAATACTGTTTTTTTAAATTCAGGAGTTTAAAATTAACTAAAATATTATTTATTATAACTTTCATATTCAACTATTATATAGAAACCCTAATTATATACAATATCAAATATTAAAAAAACATTCATGTTTATACATAGAATTAACATTCCATTTCCAATTTATACCGGAATTACAGTTTTTGATTATTTTTTCTAATAAAATTCACTTTCAACTTCATTAGGAGTGTTTTCAATTCCTTTTAATTCACACTATAAATATTTCAAATATTTTATTGTTCTTTATGTTTATATAAGAGTTTCTTGTGTTAATAAAAATACTGACAAACTAACTCGTTTTTTCTTATTTTGATTGATTTTGAATCAAGTCATTTTCTTATATTCATCTAATTCAAAGATGGAGTCGAGTCTCAAATTTGGGTCGAGAGTCAGGTTCAATAGTCGGATCTCAAGTCGGGGTCAAGTCCTAGGTCGAGGGTCAGGGTTGAGTAGCGAATCAAGAATCAAGGTTAGTGGTTAGATCTCTCATCGGGAGTCACAGTTAAGTCACAAGTCGAGAATTGGGATTGGGTTTTGGATCAAGAGTCAGATCCTGAGTTGGGGTCGGGAATTGGAATGGGATCCCAAGTTGGGAGTTGGGATTAGTTTGGGTCAAAATCTCGGGTCATGTCCCAAGTATGGAGTTAGGGACGAGTATCGAATCAAGAATAAAGGTAAGGGATTGTATTCTAAGTCAAAATTTGAGGTTGGATCCCGAATAAAATCAAGGATAGGATAGGGTCTTGAGTTAGGAGTCAAATATCAAATTGTGAGTCAGGGTCAGGTGCATAATTAGGGTCTGAGTTGGATTTTGAATTCTAAGGCAAGGTTAGGTCGTACATCGAGAGTCAGGTTTGGGTTTGAATCTTGATTCAGAAGTCGGGTTCAAATCTCAAGTGGGAATCCAAATCCTGAGTTAAGAGTCGAGGTTGTGTCTTGAATTAGGTTCGGATCTTAATTGAAGGTCAATTTTCAATTCAGGAGTCAAAGTTGAGTTTCGAATCAGGAGTGGGGAATTAGGGTTGGTATCGGTACTTGGATCATGAGTCGACTTTGAAATAGGGATCAAATATTAAATCTTGGGCGAGGTTAGATCTTGGGCCCCAAGTCTTCGGTCGAGGTTAAGCTTTAATTAGAAAATAAGTAAAAAAAAATCACTTATTTTTCAAAAAAATATTTTCTAGCCGTAGAGATCAAAATTGTATCGAATATAAATAAGTATTGTACGAGATGAGTCCAATATCTGTTTTTGAACTCTAAGATCCATTACAGTTTCTTGAAAGTTATACTTTCACTAGTGAATGTTAATGATCTTACAAAATGAGACAAAACAAGAATAATAAGGAATAAAGTTTCGTAGCCATATAACCATATGTATAAAAGCTTATCATTCTTCACAGGGCTCAACATTTTATGTTTGCTTTCATGTTAACACTCAATCAACATAGTTATTTTCATCAAAAAAAATAATTAAGTACATAGTGTTTAGTTTGTGAAATTTTACTTTCATTAATGACGATAGGAATTGAAAATAGTTAATAATTTTTTTCTTCAACACACTAGCTAGACCACTATTGAATATAGCTAGATAAATACCTCCAGTTAATTACAACTAGTCATGTCAACAAATAACATAATTGACCAGCATCTGATATTTGTTGAATAACTTAATAAATTTAAAGAGTATGTCAAATATTTCTCAATCTTAAATTAAATAAATTCAATTTTAGATTAAAAAAAACTTAAATATTATCTTATGCTTATACAAGTACGAAAAACTAGAACACGATTTAAGTTGAAGATAAAAATTAAACGTAAGGGACAAGGGATAAACAGAAATCATAAATACAC
>JBDJHY010000078.1:6392360-6405647 GCA_039654485.1 Withania somnifera
TATAAGAATGCATATCTGTATTTATAAACAAGAATAAAGAAGAATACAAACTTAGCAAGAACTGTAACTTTGTTCAAATATAAATTAACAAAGTATTAACAACATGCATACATCAGCAAACTTAAACAAGAATGTTAAACATAAGAAATACATTAACTATTTTAGAAAAAAAATTGTAAAGTAAGAAGTATGATCAAGTGCACTGAATTTACAATATGTCCTTAAGGAAATTATTCCCCTCAAGTACTCGAGGTTAAGGAATAGATCCTCTCAGGATAAAATGATCAACTCGACTAAATAGCGGTACCTCAAATTTAGTCGAACAACGAATTCACTCAATGAAGTAAATCACACAAAATAATTTGAGTAATAAATATTGAAGAATATGATCAAAATATATTCTAGAATATCTAAGGAAGAGTCAGATATATATAGTTATAAAATACCTCATCGGAAGAGACACAAAGGTTCAGGAAAGTTATAACTTTTTTAGGTGAAAAGTTGTACTAATTCGGAGGTATGCAGTCTGCATTTTTTAACCAGAGCCTCGAACAGTCGCTGGTATGCGGTCCGCATATTGAAAAAAAAAATATTGAGTTTATTTTTTGGATCAAATCATTGTTAATAAATTTTATCCAAAAAAGATCCCTCCTCAAATGATCTTTTTTCAAATCCAAATCCAAGTCCGAATTCAAAGCCGAGTAGAGCCGAGCAATGACGATGATGGCAAGAGGCACTACTTCTTCTTTGCTCATTATTAACTAGAAGAAGTGAAACTCAATATAAGCATAAGATTTTTCACTTCTCCAACCAATGTGAGAGAAATATTTCTACAAGTTCATATTTGAATTTTCGTCCACTTGTTTCCCTCCATATTTCACTTTATTTTTCATTTTTCATTTACTTTCTATTTTTATCTATTTTCCATTCTTGTAAAATAATTTAAGATGAAAATCCCAACAATTCCCCACATGAACGGGGAATGGCTAAAAGACAAAAGAATATCCGGACATGCGTGTGATTTACAAGAAAAGACTAATTGCATAGGGATAATTAGGTTTTACTTTGAACTTTCCATAGTGAACTTATATTGAATGCATTTGGTCTTTCAGTAGATGCAATATCTTTGAATTATCGAACTTTGCTGTATACCTAGACAATATAAGTCATACAACCAGCCTTTAACCATCTATGGTTCTCACTATTTTGTTCTTTTCATCCATGAACACTTTTCGATTTTATGAGTGCTTAGAGAATCAACCTTTACTTGCATTCTCCTTTGAGCGGCTTCCATTTCACTCTCACATAGATGATTCCTAAATGTTTAATCCAATGGATAAACTATTTGGTCATATTTTTCAAACTTAAAAACCATTAAAAAGGTTAAACCTTTAAAGTTTTATCCTTTGTTACTGAACATTGTCTTTACCATGAAATTAGGTTGAGTTATTTGACAATATTGAAGCGTCATTCATGACTTTGTTTGATATCCTTGAACCTAACTCTGGGGATCTCCAGCTTGCTAAGTAGAGTTACTGTCATAATGCCTTCTTCTAAGCCTTAAACCCATTTCCTTTTATGATCTTTCAACTACATTTCCAGTTAGGTCTTTTGTAAGTGGATCTGACACATTATCCTTTAACTTTACATAGTAAATTATGATAATTATACTAGAGAGTAATTTTCTAACGGTATTATGCGTTCGCCTTATATGATGAGACTTACTGTTATACCAAGTGCTCTTAGCCCTACCTATTACTGCTATACTATCACAGTATCTACACATCTAGTACTAACATTTTGGACCAAAATGGACTATCTTTCAAGAAATTCCATAGCCACTTTGCTTTTTCACCAGCCTTTTCTAAAGTTATGAACTCAGATTCCATAGTAGAGCGAGCTATACAAGTTTGTTGGATAATTTTCAAGATATAACTCCTCCACTGAGAGTAAATATATATCCATTTGTGTATTTAACTTCAGATGACCCGATGAGCCAATTTGCATCACTATATCCTTCAAGTACCGCAAAATATCTTTCATAATGCAATCCATAGTTTTGAGTATGTTTTAGATACCCCAAAACTCTTTTATTGCCATCCAGTGAGTTTAATTGGGATTACTTGTGTACTGACTCAGTTTACTAATTGCACATGTCATATATGGTTGCTTACAATTCATTATATACATTAAACTTTCCAAAACTCTTCCATATTTCAATTGTGAGACACTTTCACCTTTATTTTTTCGAAGTGCAAAGCTCATATCTATTGGTGTCTTAGAAATATTGAAATTTAATTACTTGAACTTATCAAGTACCTTTTTAATGTAATGAGACTGTGACATTGCTAAACCTTGACGAGTTCTATGAATTCTTATCCCTAAGAGTATATCAAAAACTCTCAAGTCTTTCATATCAAACTTGCTAGCCGACATACACTTTGTAATATTTATGTCAGAAATGTCTCTACTGATGATCAACATATCAACCACATACAAACAAACAATGACTTGATGACTTGATGTGTTTTTAATAAATACACATTTATCACATTCATTGATTTTGAATCCATTTACCTACATTGTTGGTAAAACTTTGCATGTCATTATTTGGGTGCATGTTTCAGTCTATAAAGTAACTTAACAAGTTTGCATATTTTTCTTTCTTTTCCTGGAACCACAAACCCCTCAGGTTGTTCCATATAAATCTCTTCCTCTAATTCTCCATTTAAGAAAGTCTTTTTCACATTCATTTGATGGATTTCAAGATCATATACTTCCGCTAGTGCTACTAACATCCGAATGGACCTTATTCTAGTTACATGCGAATATGTGTCAAAATAGTCAAGACCTTTCTTTTGTCTATAACCTTTGACAACAAGTGTTGCCTTATATTTGTCAATAGTTCCATCATCTTTAGTTTTTTTTAAAGATCCATTTTAAACCTAAAGGTTTATTTCCAGGAGGAAGATTAACCAACTCCCACGTATGGTTGTTCAAGATTGATATTATCTCACTATTGACTGTCACTTTCCAAAAAGATGTGTCTGTAAGACATGACTTTTTAAAACTTTTTAGGCTTATATTCAAGAAGAAATGTCACAAACTCCGATCCAAAGAAAGTAGCAATCTTTTGACATTTACTACGTCTTGGATTCTCTTCATTAAATGTATTTTTCTTTGGGTCTTCCCGAAGTCATTTGGTTTTTTTACTAGACGACTCACATTCAGTTTTATACAAATAATTCCACATTGTCTCAATTCACCATTGTTGTCTATAACCTCTGATAACAAGTGTTGCCTTATATTTGTCTATAGTTCCATCATCTTTAGTTTTTTTTTAAGATCCATTTTAAACTTAAAGGTTTATTTTCAGGAGGAAGATCAACCAACTCCCACGTATGGTTGTTCAAGATTGATACTATCCCACTATTGACTGTCTCTTTCCAAAAAGATGTGTTTGTAAGACATGCCTTTTTAAAACTCTTGAGGCTTATCTTCAAGAAGAAATGTCACAAGCTCCAATCCAAAAAAAGTAGCAATCTTTTGACGCTTACTAAGTCTTGGATTCTCTTCATTAAATGTATTTTTCTTTGGGTTTTCCAGATGTCATTTGATTTTTTTACTAGACGACTCACATCTAGTTTAAAGAATTCAGCGTTGTCTGATTCAATTACCTTATTAACATTAATGTTGGGATGTTCAGATTTGTGAACCAAAAATCAACATGCTTTACTATTTGTATCATATCCGATAAAAAATACAATCCACAGTCTTTGGTCCTATTATTACCCTTTTAGTTAGAGGAACTTGGACCTTGGTTAGACACCTCCACACTTTAAAATATTTCAAGTTGGATTTCTTTCCTTTCTATTTTTTATATAGAATAGATTGTATTTTGCTGTGGGGTACTCGATTGAGTATTTGGTTAGCCGTAAGGATAGATTCCCCCCATAAGCTTTATGGTAAACCGAAAATTATTAACAAGAATCCATCATTTCCTTCAAGGTTCAGTTTTTCCTTTCTACAATTCCATTTGATTGAGGTGAGTAAGGGTAGTAGTTTGATGGATGATTTTATTTTCCAAACATATTTATGCAAACGGATATTCATACTCTCCATCCTTATCACTTTTTATTACCTTTATCTTTTTGTTCAACTGATTTTCGGCTTCAGTTTTGTATTTCTTAAAAGTGTCAATCACTTCTTCCTTACTATTTAATAAATAAACATAGCACTACCGAGTGCAATGATCCATAAAAGTTATGAAGTACTTTTTCCCACCACGATATGATGCAGACTTCATATCACAAATATCTGTGTGAACTAAATCTAAAGGATTTGAATTCCTTTCAACAGACTTGTAAGGATGCTTTGCAAACTTAGCTTCAACACATATCTGACATTGTGATTTATTGCACTCAAACCTAGGCAATACTTCAAAACTTATCAATTTCTGCAAGATTTTATATTGGCATATCCCAAACGAATATGTCATAAATTATTTAACTCAAGCAAGTAAAAAGAAGAAAAAAATATTACTCATATCAATGGCGATTACATTGAGTTTGAAAAGGCCTTCAGTTAGGTAACCTTTTTCTACAAATACTTCATTCTTACTAATGATAACTCTATCAGATACAAAAATTAAATCATTCTTGATTAAAAGCGGTATAGAGATTAAATTCTTCCATACTTCAGGAATATAAAGGACATTATTCAAAGTGACCACTTTGCCGAATGTCAATTTCAAATATACTTTGCCTATTCCTTCAATCTTTGCAATAGCAGAGTTAGCCATGAAAATGACTTCTTTGGGTCCAACAAGAGCATAAGACGAAAAGATTTAATTATTGGCACAAATAGGAAGGGAGGCCCTAGAATCTATCCATCATTCCTGTGGATTGCCAATCAGATTTCATTATGAAAGCATGACACACAAGTTTTCAATTTCTTCATTTGATTTTGCCATGTTCACTTAATCCTTTTTCTTGTCTCTTTTTAGAGCCCGAAAATTTGGAGCTTTATGACCATACTTACCACAATTGTAGCAATTTTTTTTGAACTTCTTCTTGCTTGAAAATTTCTTTGATCCAAAGAATTTCTTCCTCTTTCTTGATTTTGTGGGTGCTTCTTCAACAATATGTGCTTCTAATATTGTTGACTTTTCTTTTGACTTCTTTTTTCGCAGCCTTGTTTTCCTCTTAAATTCTCAGACGAATAATTAAACCTTTAAGCGTCATCTCTTTACGTTTGTGTTTCAAGTAGTTGTTGAAGTCCTTCCATAGAGGAGGAAGCTTCTTAATAAATGCGCCTACTTGAAATGCTTCATTTATGACCATACTTTCTGCGATGAGGTTATGAATGATGACTTGTAGTTCTTGGACTTGTGACATAACACTCTTGTTGTCAATTATTTTAAAGTATAACAATCGTACTGCCACATATTTCTTCATTCCAACGTTTTCAATTTTGTATTTCTTCTCTAGAGAACACCACAATTCCTTTGAAATTTTACAAATACTGAAAAAATTGTACAAGCCATCCTCTAAGCCGTTTAATATGTAGTTCTTGCATAGGAAATATGAATGTTTTCATGCCTCCGTTACTATAAATTTGTCAATATCAGGAGTTTCTTTTACCAAGATAGGAATATCTTTATTTATATTGCATTGGAAGCTTAGAGTTGTGAGATAGAATAACATTTTTTGCTGCCATCTCTCATAGTCAATTCCCGTGAATTTTACGGGCTTTTCAACAGTAGTTATCGCATGTACGATAGCCGTACAACTTGATGACACATTCATTGTTGTTGTAGTGCTAACTTATTCATCACAATATCACTTACTTGATCTGTTTGATTCGTCATCACATTCAATTCTATAAGATTTGACACACCAACGAATTGACAAATCAGTGAAGTTTTTATATTCTTCAAACCGATTAATCATACACTATTCAGTGAAGCTTTATGTTCTTCAAACAGAAAATAATAAATAGGTTCTCAAGTGTGACGATGAAGTTTTTATATTCTTCCAATTGCTAACTGAATGAACTTGAACAATTTGCTGACGTTTTTGTATTCTTCGAATCAGACTATAAGTTCAAATGGAGCAGAAACCAAAAGGCTTTAATCTCCCAAAATATAGATATAACGATAATTTTCTTAAGACGGTTAGGCTTAGCAAGAACTGTAATTTTGTTCAAATATAAACTAACAACATGCATATATCACCAAACTTAAACAAGAACGTTAAACATGAGAAATATAATAACAATTTTGAAAAAAAATCGTAAAATAAGAAGTATGATCAAGTCCACTGAATTCACAATGTGCCCTTAAGGAAATTATTTCCCTCAAGTACCCGAGGTTAAAGAATAGATCTTCCCAGGATAAAATGGATCAACTTCGACTAAATAGAGGTACCTCATATTCAGTCAAACAACGAACTTACTCAATGAAGAAAGTCACACAAGATAATTTGAGTAAGAAATATTGAAGAATATGATCAAAATATATTTTAGAATATCTGAGGAAGAGTCAAATATATATAGCCATAAAAGGCCTCCTCGGAAGAGACACAATAGTTCAAGATAGTTGCAAATTTTTTAGGTGAAAAATTGCACTGGTTCAGAGGTGTACGTCTGTATTTTTGAACCAGAGCCTCGAACAGTCGCACATATTCACTGTGCGACTTGGTATGCGGTCCGCATTGAAGAAAAAAAATATTGAGTTCATTTTTCGGATCAAATCATTGTTAATAAATTTTGTCCAAATAAAAAGCTCTCCTCTCCAAAGTCGAAGTCGAGCGATGACGTGAGACACAACTTCTTCTTTGCTCACTATTAGCAAGAAGAAGTGAAACTCAATATAGGCATAAGATTATGCACTTCTCCCAGCAATGTGGGAAAAATGCTTTCTACAATTTCATATTTAAATTTCGCTCAACTTCTTTCCCTCAATATTTCACTTTATTTTTTATTTTCATCTATTTTTCATTTTTGTAAATTAATTCAAGATGAAAAATTTCAGCAAGCTCGATGATGAATTATAAACTATCTAAATTACATTTTTATTTTTAACTATATATGAAGCAAATCGAACCGATAGCATACCAAAAGAATTCTTTGGTAAGTACAGAAAATGCATAAAATGTGGTAGTGTTAAGTCACTCCTAAATTCCCAACACTAACGAACCTTTATATTGACTAGCAGGTGATTTATTATATGTAAAACGCTTAAGAAGTACCAGGTAAAATATTAATGAGAAACGGCTGGTAGAGTGGCATTAATTAAGTACTTTCTAGTATGTCTAAAAAATAATATCTTTTTTATACAAAATCTTATATATTAATTTTTCATTTTATGTCCACATACTACTTCTATAGTTGCTAAATTGCGATACATTTAAAAACAGAAATTTAATGTCACTTATGGTATGTGCTTGAAAATTTTCTTCTTTATTAATTAAAATGTAAAATTATCCTTTTAAAGTATTTGAAATTGAGGAAACATATTCTTCATTAATAATTTTGGTCACATATGTTTTTACCATTTTAATAGTTGGCGTAAATATGCCCTTGATTTAACTAAAGTCCCAATTAATGAATAACATATATATTCAATATCGTTCAATTTAAGGGTTAATTGATTAAACAACTTGTTAAATTAAAGGCATATTTAAAACGACTATTCAAACGAAATAATAATAGATTAAGTATATTTTCTAAATAAAGTCTAAAATATGGTAAAAACGTATATCAACTAAACTAATAATAACAGAGAACATATTTACTTAATTTTAAGTAATTTAAAGGCATGTTTAGACCACTGCATACAATGAAATGTCATAGTCGTTGTGTCCTTCAATTAGTTCTCATGACTAAAAGCAGTCAGACATGGCTATTATGGTGAGAGGGACTTAACCTAAAACCTAAAGGACGACGCATAATTTTAATTAAAAATGCAACTGTTTCTTTCTGATGAATAAAGTGTATGTTGTACTACATCTTTCCCCTAATAGTATTTCCACTCAGAATATTGTACTAGGTAAGAGAAAAAAATATCTTGTTGCTTGTGCGTAAACCCTAAACCATCATTAAGATTAAATCAATTAATTTATTTAATGGATTCAGATGTGAAGCATTGATTTTCCCAACTTCCAATTTGATAATTAAAAAATGAGGTGCATTTTCATCATCTGGGGCGTCATCATCGATTTTAATATACATAGACAAGTATTATACCCCTCCCGTTTTTGTTTATTTCTGTTATTGTAGTCCAATGATTATGTATTTATTAGACAGTTTTGTTGTCATTTTTAATGATTGTAATAGTATTTTATAAAATAGATATGAAAAGGCTTCGGTATTATTCGCTGAGTTTTAATATTCAAAATATTTGAGAGTGATGGTGGAGAGAATAGAGTCAAAAGAATCATACCTTTATTCCTTTTAAGATTAAAATAAAATAAATATATATTCACAGTTAAGAAGTTAATGATTGACAAATTTTATAATTAGTAATAAAAATTTTCTATTAACCCTATTTAATGATAAATTCTTAAAAAAAAAACCTTTTTACATATAAATAATTTAGTGACAGATAAATGATAATATTTCTAATTAATTGTTTTAGTGATTTGGAAATATTGCTTGATTAATGAATATTGTTAGGTAGGCACTAATTCTAGTTGCTTCTATGAGAATTGATGATTAGGTTGACTTATTTTATTCGTAATGATTTATAATATGGTCCTCATCCTAAAAACTTTATTGTGGTCCAAATCATTTTACTCCTCGGGAAAAGAGATACTTCCTCAACGTTACATGTATTAAAAAACAATTTAGTGCACATGATCTCCAAAGGATCAAACTGGTCTATTTGTGCGTATCTTTTTATTTTTAATAACTTAAATTTAATCGCACGATAGTAATTTAAACCATTGCACTAAACCTTTCTTTTAGGAACATCATTCATATAGGGGAAAATTTACACTTAGAAAACAAAGTGCGTGAATTTATTATCGTTCTTTTCATAAAATTATATATTTTTGGCTCCCTCAATTTTTTGTCCCATTTCTTATAATAATAATAATAAACATTATTATTCTGAACTTGAATATATGCTTAAAAGTTACTAAGATAATATCCTATTAGTTTTAAATTAGTAGTCACCATGTCTTATTTTTGAGAGTTAAAATTATGTGTATTTTGATCAATTTTTAACCATATCATTTTCATTAAATTAATATAAGACAAAATTATATGTTATAATATTTAAATTTAAATTATAAAATATTAAGTTAACTTAATTTTATTAAATTTCAAAATATAACTAAATTTACTCTCAGATGACGACTAGTTAAAAATTGAATAAAGTAAATATTAGCGCTATTTTGAAAAGAAAAAAAAATCATTTGAGCAGTCCCACTAGTGCATGTGGATTCTACTATATAAAATTTTAGAAAAGGGAGATTTTCATACATAATAGTTAATAAAACTAATTTTTAAGATGAAATTAGATTGTTAAACTATTTAATTTCAATTTATGGAAACTGTGAAGTATATATATTTTTAAAATTATTATACTATTATCTATTGACACCACGCTATAAGAAAATTAAATAATGCACTTGGTTGAATATTGAATGTGCTTAGAGAACTATCGATTAATTTTCATTTTTTTCTTCTTCTTTGAAATGATATATCCATGATCTAAATATTCTAGTCTCGCTCCTTAGACTTGTTTCGAATTTTTAGTCACATACCTGAATTTTGTGGTTGTCTTATTACTTTCTCTGAACAATTTTTGAATGCCAAAAGCAGAAGGGAATAAAAAAGACAGTTTTACGGACACGAGAAAATAAAGGAGCCAAACTCTTGAAAGATTGATTAGGAAAGGCATAACTAGGCTTGAGACTAGTGTTAAATACTTATAAAGAATTCAAAATTTGAAGCTTAAATAGAAAACCTGAAATTTGCTTTAAAATTTACTATTTTGCAAAAGCTAATACATTATATAATCTAGATCCGCCATAAGAACCATGAAACATTGCAAAAGTCTGCAGAGGTGGAGAAAAAGATTTTTTTTCATTCTTTCATTCATGTGGAGTGTTATAAAATTAGAACAATATAAAATAAGAAATATAGAAGGTAAGAACGATAACAAGAGAGAATAGAAGAGAATTTTTTTATTCTTATGTCTCTATTTGTATTGTTCATATAAACGTTCAAAAGGTGGTTGTAATATAACTTAAATCATTAATATTATGGGGGAGGTTCAAAGGGTGCAAGAATTATATCCATAACAGTGTGTGAAGTAATGGAGGATTAACTATATATTGCGGATATACTACGTATTTATAGCTATAAAACACATCGTAGCCAAATATGAAAATTCCCGTGGCTTAAGCCATAAAAAAATTCTTAGCATTCATGGCAAAATGTAGCATAACTAAAAGTTATGCTACAAACTTTATATGGTCCGTGGCTAATGATAAATACTTATATTTATGAATTTTTTGTGTTGGGGCTGTGATGATAAAAAGTTTTTGCCATAAAAATTATGCTTATAGCAAGTGAATTTTTCCATGACGAACAATATTGGTAGCTATCTTCAGCCATAAGGTATTGTATTGTAGCAAAAACATTAATTATTAGCCATGCAAACTCAAATTCTATCGTTAATCTATATAGTTTAGATTAACATTAAGTGATGATAAGTAATTTTAAGTGTTGAAATTGATTTTATAGATAAATAATTACGTATTTCAATAAAAGTATTGAAACTGATAATAAGCCGTTGAAGTGTTTGGTCAAAAAGTAATAATATATACTTTTTTCTGTCAAAATAACCTAGATATCCTTAAAACTATTTTAACTACTCACTTAAATGAGTTGAATAAAATAACTGTATAAATTGTGCAATTTCTTTTATATCTACAATAATAATGTAATGAAGGTTTCAAGTGACCATTACTTTTAATTATGATAGTAATATAATATATGTTTTTAAGTAACTACTAAGATTTATATTTATTGAGTTAATATTTATATAATTAGGGTGTGTAGAAAATATTTTTCACCGAAAATATTTTTCAGGAAACAAGTTACTTTTAACTTATTTTCTTTTGTTTCATATGCAAGTAGGAAATTTCTATATCTAATAGTATACGGCAATGAGAATATATCGGACTTGGATGGTCGATATTAGTGTGGCTAAGGGAACGAATTGGGTGAAGGGTATAAGGTAGGGGTAGGAGTAAGAATAGACTGGGGGGGTCAGGCTAGGTGGGGATGGGTAGGGGGTTGAGTAAAAAAAATTAAATATTTTTTGGCAGGGGGAGTTGGAGGTAAGGGGTGAGGCTGGGATAAAAAAAATTAAAATTATTTTAAAAAAATTGAGAGGGGGGGGGGTACGGGGTGAGATGGGCTCGAGGGATTGGGGTAAATTTTTTTTTATAAAAATAATTCCTTGGTTTTTTTAGGGTGGGGGTGGGGGATGAATGGGGACAAGGGGTTGGTTGTGGGTCGAGGTAGGGGTGGAGTTTGGGGTAGGAGTAAAAGTGGAATAATTTTTAAAAATATTGGAATTTCTTTTCGTATTTTTATTTTGGAAGTCATTTCCCTTATTTTCAAGAAAGTTCTTTTCCTAAGAAAATATTTTTCAAATTTTTTAACCAAATGAACATGGTAAAATAAAAAAAATATTTTTCAAAAATTATTTTTCTCACAACTATATAGATATATTATATGAAAACTAAGAGAATTTTTATTATTTATATACAATAATAAAATAATTAAACATAAATTGCTCATATCTAACAAAAAATAAAAAAAATAATGAATAAAAGACAAGAAATAGAACAAAAGCATTAATTTTTTAAGTAAAACAATCACGCTCTTTTTTACTAACAAAATGCAAACAAACTTTACAAACTAGAGAAACTGAAAAAAAAAAGTGATTAAAAATAATTGTTTTCTTATTGAGTAATCTTCTTACTTTTGATGTAAAAAAAACTTCAAAATTTTGTTTTATTTTTTATGTTGATAGGGAGAACTAATAGATTTTAAAGATGTAGGTGAGGACACTACTAAAAAGGTCTCAAAAACCGACCCCTCAAAAAGCGACAGACTAAATGACTCAGTCCATCGTTTATTTTAATTCTTTTTTTTTTCTTAATTTTTTGAACAAAAGTGTCGGACAACGTGGTTTTTTCATCGCTTTAGTTTTGCGGATTGTTTCGCAGAAATATTCATTTATAATTTATTTTTATTTTTTATACAAGCAACAGACTTTTACCACGCTGTCTGTTGCTTTTTTAAGTTTTAATTTAGTAATTAATTTTTTAAATAAAATATGGACATGGTCGCTTATGTTCATCATTTATGGTCAATTCTAGTCAACTTATTAAAACAAAAGGCGATGGTTAAGTGACACAGTCCATCACCTTTTGTTTTACATATAGGCCCATAGTCGGGGTCTTTTATCCCATAGCTCATTTCACTCTCTCTTCTCTCTTTCTCTTCTCTCATTATCGATTCTCCTTTGTCATTTCTCGACCTGCACCATCACCGTACGCCACCACCATGCCAACAAAAAACCTTCAATATTCAGGATCCTCGCATTACACCCAATCATACAAGGTTAGGGTTTCGAAATTAACTTTATTTTGTAATTACACTTTTAAGTACATTATATTGTTAGTTTTATTAGATTTGTAAGTGATTTTAGTTATTTATTGTTGGGTGTGGATTGTATTGTTAGTTTATTTCAATTTAAGATTTATTTAATTTTTTTCTTAGTTTACTCCAATTAGTTTATATACATCAATTTTCGATTGTCTGTTTTGAATCTTAAATTGCTTTGAACATGGTAGTTTATAAACCTTGAATTACTATAAATATAATTAGAATTTGTGAACTTAAATTTGATTTTAGGTTTAATTGTAAACTTGAATCCCCATGTATAGTATTACAAGGATTTTCACTTATGTATCTACCCCTGGGGCTGCATGGCCCCTTTCGCATGGTTTATGCTGGACTCTAGATCATAGTTTGGTTAGGAGGGGAATAGACTAGCAGTTTAGCTTAGTAGCTATTCCCCGTACTTAGTTGGTGGCCTTAGAGCCGATCTAGACTGTTGTTTGTTTGTATTTGGAAAACAAGCATTATTTTGAAGTTAATTTTAGGATGAAGTTGTGAACTTACACTTAGTAAAAAAAAAATACAACTCATACTTAGACAAATGTAAGTTGGCTCATAGTTAGCTTGTGAACTTTAATG
>JBDJHY010000078.1:6503148-6534733 GCA_039654485.1 Withania somnifera
AAGTAGGATACAGCTGATAGAGATGATATTTTCATCTCTTTGAAAATAAAAATAAAGAAAACAAAAGTGGCTTTATTAGTATGGATTAAATAAATGTTTGGAGACATTTGAAACAACTGGTGCTCAGGGAAGACATTGTAAGAATCAAGAAAGACTTACTTAAGAAAAAGCCCACTTTTGTAAAAGGGTTATTCTTAAAAAGCCACAAGTTCAATTGAAATAGTATTACCATTATGAGGAATACTACTAGAGGTAAAAATCTTGTATAAAATCGTTCACAGAAGGATATAACATTTCCAGATACTTCCCAATTTGGATAATGCAAGGAGGAAGACATTATCACTCAATAGAATTTTATCTTTTGATGGTAAATTGTTGAAGGAATTGAACAAGAAGTTGTAGAACCAAACTCTTATTTTTGGAAGAAATTTACAAGGGGTACAAACTCTAGTGATTTTTCAATGTTTAGTAAGATACCATTACTGATAAATGATAAAGAAAATTCAATGCTAAATGCATGTAACCACAGATGAGGAGGTTAAAAATCGTGTTTGAAATTAATAGGGACAGTGCTTCTAGTCCAGATAATTTTTCTGGTCACCTTTTCCTATGGTCTTAGGATATTATAGGGGAGGACACATTGATATTGTGAAGTCATTCTTTGAGGGGTAGACATTGCCTAAATAAATAGCACATGCTAACTTGGTCCTTCTTCGTAAGAAGGTGTTTAAAGTTCTTTTCTAATGTAAATCCCATTAGTTTGAGTACCTTCCTAAAAAAAGTCATTTCAAAAGTTATCCATGATAAGTTATAAGGTTTGTTACCAAGATTGATTTATCAAAATCAATTCGTTTTTTTAAAGGAAGAAGCATCACAAAAAATGTATTACTTGTTTGAGAAATTATCTATGAAATCAAGAAGATAGGTAAGCCTGCAAATATTGCAATAAAGATTGACGTGGATATGGCCTATGATAGGTTTGATTAGAGGTTATTTTTCATTCCCTTAAAATCAGATGTGATGGAACCTACCTCCTCAATCCCGATAGGTCAGCTGAAAAGTAACAAAATAGGTAAAAGCAGAACTTAATCATAAAAATCCGAATGCGAAAGTTAATATGACAACATGTAAGTATGTAAGTATACCCAAGAAAAGGTTTCACCGTCACAAGAAACTATGGAATATAAATATAAGGAGTATGAATACCTATATAGAGTCCTTACAAAGATACTATGACGTAACTACAAAGAGAAAATCCATGGTAACTGATTAAAGAGTGACCAGCTACCTATAGATCCTCAAAGTCAACGTTTACTAATGAAGAGAGAGAAAATTTCTAAGTATGTGACTCAGTACCTGCACAAAACTGCTGAAAAGCAGGAATGAGTACTAGAACAATGGTACTCAACAACGTCCTCGGCTAGCTAATTATAAAAAGAAACAAAAGCCACCTAATCTCCCAACCATTCCTCCAACAATACTAAAACATTCAAAAAATTATATAAATCATAATAGCAACAGCTTATAATGATACAATAAATATTATCAAATAGTCAACTCAGTAAATCATATAATAGGGATAAAGAATCACAAAAGCCTTACTCCGACAATAGCAAAAGTCATCAATAGGGACCTCAAGCCCAAAAAAACACATCATAAATAGTATTTCCCAATTCCTCGATATTATCCAACATCAATCATAATAATCGGTATTCGGTAAGGGCCTCGGATATACCTCTTAAATATACATATATAGATACTTGGTCAGGACCTTGGTTGTGTCATTTTAATTACATAGTCATCCAGTTAGGTCCTCGGCTATGTCGTATTCATAATAAAATCAAATCATATAATAGAAACCCGATTAGAGCCTTGGCTATGTCCTTACCAAAATCTCAATCAAAGCAATATGTCAATAAAATCAATATCAACAAATTCGATGATCTCATCAAGGCATAGTTCAAGATTCATAATCAATTTTCATCAATAGATAATCATCAAAATTTAACCATAGGAAGTATCACAATACGATATTCAATACATAAATCCCTCTAGGGAAATTCCTTATCAAGAATAGCCTCTTCATTTCAATTTAGTCTTCCGGACATCAACATTTTCAATATAAAGATTAAATTTTATATAGTGAACTTTTTAATTATCAAGTATATAATTAGATCTCAAACCTTATTCAAGTAATCATTTCCAAGAACATGTTTCGATCCAACAACTTACACTACAATTCAAGTAAGGTCATAGTGCCACAAATCATCAAGTATGTTCTTTTTTCCCACTTATTTCACTTTTAAAATTAATATGACATATAATAAAGAAAATCCCTGAAGAATTCATATAATACCAAGTCACAATACAATTAGCAAGCAAGTGGAATAAAGCAAGCAATTGTTAGTAATTTATAGAAAACCATTAAACCTCAACTTGCCTTAGTTTTGAAGAAATAGCTACTCAAGTGCCTTTCCCTTCCGAACGGCCTCCAATCAAGTGGAATCTAGTCACCTATACAAGAAATAAAAAACACACAAATCAACCCCCAAAACCAAACAAACAAGGTTTAATTAAAAATCGACCATGGCCCCACAGAGTCAAGATTGAATATTGATTGCAAAATAATGTTACCAATCACTATGGGATGTAAACTATTAAGTTTCATCGAAAAATCATTCCATTTCGTTGGGAAAAACTCAAGTTTTCCAGCATTTTTTAATTCAAAAATTACCCCACTTTTTTAGTCTAAAAACTCATGAAATTTCTACTAAATTTCATGCTAAAGTAGCTTAGATTTGATGGAAATAGATTTAGGAAACTTACCCAGTTGATTAGCCTTGAAAACCATCTTTTTTTATGTCAAACATGGGTCTTTAGTGTGAGTTTACATGAGAGAATAAGTAAAAGACGTAGAATTTCTATTTTAAGCAGTTTCTACTGCCAGGAGAATCACCGTGATCGTGCCTAAGTAGACTGGGCCAATTACCGTGATCGTACTGAAGAGCCAGATCGCAAGGGATAGTACTAAGGGAAATTACCGTGATCATGTTAGCCTACAAAGATTATGAAGGACATGGTTTTGGGAACCTAGGTGATCATGCTAGCCTATCGCGATCGTGCCAATAGTTGTGACAGCACCAGCTTTAACAACAAACAGCAATGACTCAAGGACTTTGCATGGGCCTTTGGGGTTTGTCCAGAACCCTGTGAAGACAAACCAAATATGCACATATACTAATTTCGATCTTCTAGACTCAACAAAATAATAAATTCATACATACGGGTTCTCCTTGACCTGATACCCGATAAGATGCCAAAAACTAACTTTGAACCAGAAAAGTCAAAACGCTACCAAGACTTGTATGAACCAAAAGGACCTTCATTCTAGACCAAATTTTACCCCCCCGCCCAATCCAACAGAACCATCGATTTTTGATCCGAGCACCCCAAGATCAAATATTGACCTAAGTCAACCCATTCATTTATAACTTAACTTCTTGCTCGTCTAAGCACTCCAACTCACCATAGAAGGTCTAAAACAAAAAATGGGAGTGTAACTAGATCAAACTCGACATTCCAGAGTTGATAGAATTGAAAAAATTCTATTACGAGGTCCCGAACTCTAAATGACCCCTAGAGTTCCTTATTTGAACTTAAAAGCTCAAAGAACTCAAATTTCTCAAACTTCCATTTCAAATCACATCCTGCACCTAAACCAAGCATGGATGCATACTTAGTTTGATATAACCGAGCTAAGGAAGGGAGTTAAAATACTCAAAAAAAATAAAATATTTACTTTTAAGATCATTACAACATCCACCACTAAAAACCATGTACGTACCTTAATGGTCAAGTAGCTAAGGACACTGGCTACACATATTAGACTCAGTCTTCCAAGAAGCCTCCTTGATTAGTCGATGTCTACACTCCACCTTCACAACAAGTATCCTTTTTATCTGGAGCCTCCAACCTGTCTATCAAGTATAGCAATTGAACCCTGCTCAAATTATAAGTCTTGGCTCACTATCAAAGAATCTCACTGAATCACGTGATACTCGTCGGGCATATACCTCAAAAGCATATAAACATGAAAAACTGGATGCACCGTGGACAACCCAGGTGGAAAAGCTAAATTATAAGCCACATCTCCCTTCAGCTCTGGAATCTCAAAGGGACTAATAAAATGAGGAACCAGCTTCTCTGTATTCCCAAATATTCATCACACCCTTCATGGATGACACCTTTAACCACACCCTATCACCCCCATGAACTCCAATGACCTAACCCTCTTATCAACATAACTCTTATTCCTACTCCTAGAAGAAAGTAATCGAGTCTGAATCAATCTAACTCTATATATGTAATCTCATATTAAATATACATTCCACGGTCTTTCCTCAGAAGTCTCAAACCAACCAGTCAGATATCTACACTCCGACCATACAATGCCTCAAAAGGTGTCATCTAAATGCTAGATTAGTAACTATTGTTATTAGAAACTCCGCAAGAGGTAAGAACCGGTCCCAAGGACCACCAAAGTGAGTAACACAAGCTCACAATATGTCCTTAAGCACCTGAATAGTATGCTCAGACTGGTCATCGATCTGACAATGAAAGTTTGTGCTCATATCATGTTGAGTACCCATATCACGCTGCATAATACTCCAAAAGTGTAAGGCAAACACTGTGTATTAGTCAAATATAATAGAAATGAGGATACTATGCAACCGCACTATCTTACTAATGTAAATCTCTGCCAACTCTAGAGCCTTGTACCTTACCTTCACTGGAATGACATGGGTAGACTTGCTCAAACGATCAACAATCACCCAAATGGAGCATAACCACCTGGAGTAATAGGCGACCCTACAGTGAAATCCATGGATATATGATCCCACTTTTAGTGGAGTATAGGCATCCTATGAGACACACCTCCTATAGGCATCCTATGAGACACACCTCCTATCCTTTAGTGCTCAAACTTCAGTTGCTGACAGTTTAAGCACCTAGCAACAAAATCTGCGATATCCTTCCTCATATCACACCACCAATGGTGTTGATTTAGTTCATGATACATCTTTGTCGCCCCTAGATAAATGGAATATCTACAACTGTTGGACTTCTCTAAGACAATCTCACTAAATCACCAGACTTAGGGATCAAAATACTTCCCCTAATCCTCAAAATACCCTCAGAGTAGAACTTGGTTGCCTTGGCCTCACCCAACGGAACTTTATCACAAATGATCATCAACTTTACATCATCAAACTAAGTGGAACAAATCTACTTTATCAATGAAGAATGGGCCTCTACGCATGCAAGCACACCACATCATCTGAAATCTGCAATCTAACCGATCCTTTGACAAGATATTGAACAACCCTAGCCTAATATCGCTCCTCGGCCCGAATATAAGCCAAACTACCCATGCTCTAGGATTTCCTACTAAGGGAATCCTACCATGTTGACCTTGCCCGGGTGTTACAAAATAGTGATGTCATAATCATTAAGTAACTCCAACCAACATCGTTGCCTCAAGTTAAGGTCTTTTTGGATGAAAATGTATTGAAGGCTCCTATAATCAATGAACACCTCGCAATTCTCCCCATACAAGTAATGTCTCCATAAATTCAAAACAAAAACCACCATTACTAACTCTAATCATGAGTAGGGTAGTTTTTCTCTTGTACCTTCAACTTCCTTGAAGCATAAGATACTACCTTACCCTATTGCGTTAATACTCCACCCAATCCAACTCTCGAAGCATCACAGTATATGGTGAAGCCTTTAATCTCCAAAGAAATTGTAAGAATAGAAGCTGATGTCAATAATGATTTGACTTTTTGAAAGCTCTCCCCGCACTCATTAGATCACTAAAAAGGTACATTTTTCTAGCCAGTCTAGTTAATGGAGCGGCAATAGAAGAAAACACTAAACGAACCTCCTATAGCACCTTGTCAAACCAACAATACTCTGAATCTCAGTCGGTGAGGTAGGCCTCACCCAATCATGCACCTCCGTAACCTCTCCGGATCAAACACAATACCCCCTTGGACACCACTTGTCCCAAGAATTCCACTGAAGTCAACCGAAACTCGTACTTTGAGAACTTAGCATATAGCTTCTCATCTCTCAACCTATGAAGTACAATCCTCCAATGTTGAACATGGTCACCCTTAGTCTTGGAATAAACCAAGATATCATTAATGAACACAATAACAACAAATCCAAATAAAGACGCAATACTCTTTTCATCATCTCCATAAATGCAGTTAGGGCATTAGTAAGCCACAAGAACATCACAAAAAACCATAATACCTATATCTGGTATGAAAATTCATCTCAGAAGATCCGAAGGTCTAATCCTCAATTGATGGGACCCGTATCTTAATTCAATCTTAAAGAAGATGGCGGCTCCTTAGAGCTAGTAAAAAATTATCAATGCAAGTAAAGGGATACTTGTTCCTCCTGGTCACATTGTTCAACTGTCTATAGTCAATACAAATACACATAGAACCATCATTCTTCAAAAAAAATATTGGGGCACCCCAAGGTGATACACTAGATGGATGAAACCCTTGCTAAGCAAGTCCTATAACTTTTCTTTCAACTCCGTAGGAGTCATACGGTAAGGAAGAATAGAAATGGGCTTAGTGCCCGGCTCTAAGTCAATGCCAAAATCGATATCCCTATCAGGAAAGACACTAGGAAGGTCTTCGAGGAATACATCAACGAAATCTCTAACCACGGGCGACTCTAAGGATGGAGGATCAACACTAGTATCTCACAAAAATGCCAAATAAGACATACACCCCTTTCCAATCAACCTATGAGCATGAAAGGAGACAACTCTACCAGGATACGACCCATAGATACCCTTCCACTCAATCATCAGATACCAAGCACACATAATATAACAGTATTGTCATGGAAATCTAGAATAGCATGATAAGCAGCAAGACAATCCATACTAAAAATGACATCAAAGTCTACCAGGTCAAGTGAGATCATGCCTACCCAAGTCTCACGACTACCAAATGAGACCCGTACACTCGATCCACTACTAAAGACTCACGCACAAGAGTGGACACATAAAGAGGGCTAGTTAATGCATCAAATAGCATGTCAAAATCAACAGCAAAATATGTAAATACATAGGAATATGTAGATATTGGATAAAATAACATTGATGCAGGCCTAGAGCAAATTGGTATGATACGTGTAATCACAACATCAGAAGACTCAACCTCAGGTCTCCTGAGAAAAGTATACCACTGCGTGCGCCCACCTCTGGGATGAATGGGAGAAGAACCTAACACCTGTATGTCTAATGTGCACCTCTACCACTTTGAGCACATCTCCCTGTCTTTCCACCTCCCATAATCTACAATTAGGCGTTGATGCTTTAACCGGAGCATGTGAGGCCTAAGAAGCCTGCTGAGACTCCATATGTATGCACTGGGGATAGAGCCTTTGTCTATGACCAAGCTCACTACAAGTAAAACAAGCACCCAATGATGATGGTTGATATGATGAACGTTGAAACCCTGAATGGACACCTTGGCTTGAATCTGTCTCCTAAGCCTCAGAATGACTCACTTTTGGACTGGATACATTCTAAATTAACTAGATAGCACCTAAAGTCTACATAGATGCCTGGAATAATTCTTGGTGGTGAAAATGACTGTTGTGTTAAAGGGAACCCATGCCTCCAGATGACGCACCAGAAAACTAACATTAAAAACAAACGGGGCCTCTTACCTCTTATATCACTAGTCTGACCTCTATGCAGATGCTCAAACCCTCTCATTACCTCAATCACATTATGAAAAGTATCCCCTAGTAGCTATAAAGCTATGAATACTGAATTCTGAAGATACAGGCTCAACCCTCTCATGAACCTAGCTATCGTCTCCATAGTCAAAGCATGCTTAGAAATCTCATGGAAGAGAAATACATAGTCATCATCTGGCATGGCCTCTTGTTGCAACTCGTCAAACTGTCTGCAAAATCCATCCCCTCACACTCTGAGACACATACCTATCCACAAATACTCGGGAAAATATCTCCTAACTCATATGAAGAGATCCATTCGGTCTAGAGTCAAACTAAGGATGCCACCATTGTCGAGCTAGGCTTTTAAGCTGCAGAGCTGTATAGTCTACCCCATGTGACTGTACTTTACCTACACTATGGATCAACTTATGATATGTAGTGATAAACTCAAATGGTTCCTATCCTTACCCACCCTGAAACGGAGGTGGGTCCATCTTGCAGACCCTATCATATATCTATTGTTGATCATCAGACAATTCAACAATAATAGTACATGTGTCTTCAACACCCAGAATCTGAATATCATGTACCCTATATGATATAGGTATCTGTCGCACCTTACCCATACTATAGGCGGTTAGCCCGCTGGAATATGAATCACTGGTGGTTGGCCCACCTGTCATGGAACTAATGGTGGCTTCCCCACTGGCTCATGCATAACTGGAACATCTCTCTACTTTGGATCTCCTCTCTTACCCTAATTTGAGAACCTTATGGCGTACCGCCCTAAGCTAAACTCTCAAGTTCCCCAAGCACCCTCAACAAAGTATCCTACAGTAGTGGGGCTGTAACATAGTCTTGAGCTCTATCCTCAACTCTACCCACAACGAGCTCAAGTGAATCCACTCTAGATATACCCCTAGCTGGGACTGCCCTGTAACTCTTCCTCGGGCTCCACCTTGGCCTCTCACTCTGCCCCTACCTCGAGTAGCTAGCTCAGGCACATCCTCATCACTCCAGTCAATAAAAGCTCTATTCCTCACCATCTGTCGAATAAAACACGCAAAAATCCAGTATACGTGAATCAACCACGTTAGATAAAAGTGAAAATAAAAAGATATTTCCTAAAGTTCCGTAGCCTCTCAAGGATAACTTCGGACGTCTTTATACCAATCCGCAAGACTCTAATAAACTTAGACTTATGAATAGTGGGTCCTACGAAACTAGGGCTCTAATACCATATCTTCACACCCCGAAAACCCGATGTGACAACACCTACGTCCCTAATTCGATAGGTCAGCTAAAAAGTAACAAAACAGGTAAAAGCGAAACTTAATCATAAAAATCTGAACGCAGAAGTCAATATGACAATATGTAAATATATAAGTCTACCCAAGAACAGATGTCACCATCATAAGAAAGTAAGATACATAATTACAACGAGTCTGAATATCCTTATAAAGGCTTTACAAATTAAAGACACTATGACATAACTAAAAAAAGGAATTCTACGGCAACTGATAAAAGAGTGACTAGCTACCTCCAAATCTCCAAAGGTGTTTGTATTGATGAGAAGAGAGAAAATCTCTAAGTCAAAAGCTCACTTCCTGCAAAAAAAAGTGCACAAAAAAAAGAGTGAGTACTAGAATAACGGTATTCAGCAACGTCTCGGCTGGCTAACTATAAAAAAAAAATCCCCCTAATCTCCCAACCACTCCTCAGACAATACTACAACCTACAAGCAATTATATAAAGCAGCCCAGAAATAGCTATAATGACACACTAAATATGATCAAATAGTAAACTCAGTAAATCCTATAATAAGGATAAAGAATCACGACATACCAATTCCGGCAATAGCCAAAGTCATCAATAGGGACGTCAATCCCAAAAAAAATCATCATAAATAGTATTTCCCAATTCCTCGATAGTGTCCAGTATCAATCATCATAATCCGATATACGATCATAGCCTCGTCCATACCTCTCAAATACATATATAGACACTCGCTCAGGACCTCGATTGTGTCATTAAAATAACATGGGCATTCGATCAGGCACTCAGCTATGCCTTTTTCAAAATACAATCATATCATCATATAATAAACACCCAATCAGAGCCTCGGTTGTGTTCTTACAAAAATCTCAATCAAGGCTCTATGCCAACCAAATCAATATCAACAAATTCGATGATCTCATCAAGGCATAGATAAAGATTCATAATCAAGTTTCATCAATGGATAATCATCAAAATTTAACCATAGGAAGTATCAGAAGATGAGATTTCAATTCAATACATAAAGCCCTCTTGGGCAATTTCTTATCAAAAATAGCATCTTTATTTAAATTTAGCATATGGGCATCAACATTTTCAATATCAAGATTACCTTTTATTTATCGTGAACCTTTTCATCAAAAAGTGTATAATTAGACTTCAAACCTTATTCAAGTGTCCATTTCCAACAACATATTTCAATCCAACAACTTACACTATAATTCAAGTAAGGTCATAATTCCATAAATCGTCAAGTATGTTATTTTTCCCACTTATTCACTTTTAAAATTAACATAATATATAATACAAATTTTCCTCGAAGGATTCATATAATCCCAATTCACAAAACAATTAGCAAGCAAGTGAGTAATTAGCAATCAATTGTTAGCAATTTATAGAGAAGAAAATATCTACTCAAGTGTCTTTCCCTGCCGAACAGCCTCCAACCGAGAGGAATCTAGTCACTCATACAAGAAATATAAAAAATACACACTAATCAAATCCCATAACCAAATCATCAAGGTTTCTACCAAATTTCATGTTAAAGTAGCTTTTAGATTTGATGAAAATAAGTTTAGGAGACTTACCCAATTGATTAGCCTTGAAAACTTTGTTCTTCTATGTTAAAAAGGGGGTTTTAGTGTGAGTTTGTATGAGAGAATGAGTAAAAGATGTAGAATTTCTATTTGAAACAGTGCCAAACACCAAGCGACTCACCGCGATCGCGCTACCTAGCCACAACCGCACCTAAGTGGACAGGGCAATTACCACCATCGCGTTGAAGAGGCGTGATCTCAAGGGATAGTGCTAAGGTAAATTACTATGATCACGCTAGCCTACCGTGATTGCGAAGGACATGGTTCCGGGCACCTGGAACAATCGCGCTAGCCTACCGAGATTACGCCAGTACCTATGACTGCACTAGTTTTTACAGTAAATAACAATGACTCAAGGACTTTGCACGGGCCTTTGGGGTTCATTTAGAACCCCCTGCAAACAAACCAAATATGCAGACATGCTGATTTTGATGTTTTGGACTCAACGAAACAATTAAATCACGCGCTACGAGGTCTCTTTGACCCGATACCTATTAAGATGCCAAGAACTAAATTTTAACCAAAAAAAGTAAAAATGTTATCGTGACTTGTGTGAACCAAGGGGACCCTCATTTCAGGCCAAATTCCACCACTCGAATCCAAAGGAACTATCGGATTATCGATCTGAGCACTCCAAGACCAAATGTTGATCCAAGTAAACCCTTTCACTAATAACTCAACATTTAGCCTGTTTAAGTGCTCAAACTCACTACAGAAGGTCTACAACAAAAAATGAGAGCGTAACTAGACCAAACTCTACATTTTATAGCTGATGAAACTAACGAAATTCCAATACGAGTCCAAACTCTAGATGACTACTAGAGTTCCTCATTTGAACCGAAAGGATCCAAATATTCAAATTTCTTAAATTTTCATATCAAATCACATCGCGAACCCGAATCAATCATAACGCACCTAGTTTGATATAACGGGACTAAGGAAGGGGTAAAATAGTCAACTACTCAGGAAAAGCAAAAAATGACCTTTAGGGTCATTACATTCTTGGTGAAGCTATTGGAAAATATTAGTTTAAATAATCTATTTGTGGATAAGTTCTGGAGATTGGTGGAAATAACTAGCACTCTATTCTTATAATGGTCAGGCCCATGGATTCTTCCATTCTACTAGAGTAGTAAAGCATGGAGATCCTTTGTCCTAAACCTTTTTCATTATTACAACTGAGGTGTTGTCTAGGAATCTGAACAAACTCTTTCATAGCAATGATTTTAAGAGTTTTGGGATGACTAAATAGAGTGATGATATTAAGCATCTAGCTTATGTTAATGACACTATTATCTTTCTGAATGCTAATAATAAGAATTTGAATTTATCATAGAGGTGGAGATTACGAAAATCAATTTGTGCAGAAAATTAACAACGAGAAGAGCTCTTTCTTTGTACACGACAAGACTACACATACTGTTATACATGAGGTTGAGTTATGTATAGGTTTTAAGAGGTAAAATCCCCCAACATACCTAGGATGCCCAATTGTACATGCCATTAAAAGGAAAGGTCACTTTTCAAAACTTATTAAAAAGGTACAAAATAAGCTACAAGCATGGAAGGGTAAACTTTTATCCTTGGAGGTAAGTCCATACTCATTAATAACGTTTTAGAGCATTTCTATCCACTTACTCTCTACCATTACACCCCTAAATGTGTGTTACATGATTTATGAAAAGTTTTAGATAAATTTATATGGAATTTTAAAGATTGGAGAAGTAACCATTGGGTGGCCTGGAACGACATTTGTTTGCCAACGAAGGAAGTGGGCTAGGGTTTAGATTCCTTTTTGATGTCTCAAGAGCTCTCTTTGCAAGCTTTGGTGGATTTTTAGAAAAAGAATTCTATGTGGAAAATATTTATGTGGAAATAATATTGTAAAAAACATAGACCTCAAATTGTTGAATAGAGAGGGGGTTCTCAAACCAAGAAATACATGCTAGAAGCTAAAGAATTCTTTGACCAGGAGATGTGGTAGAAAGAAAAATGTGGTTATTCTAGTGTTTGGTTTGATGAGCACACAATTAGGAGCTTTGTACTATTATTTCCATGTTCCTAATGAGCATGTATTGCCTAGCTTATGATTGAGAAAACTGGAATGAGATATTACTAAATCAATTACTCTGTATGGAGATTGCTCAATCAAATCACCAAGGAGATTAGAGTGGTATAAGATACTCATGAGTGGGATAAATCTTGGTGGATGCTTAATGCATTAGGAAAGTTCAATGTAAGAAGTGCCTGGAAATAGGTAAGACAAAGAAGAGATACACAGGAAGTTTTCAAGTTGATATGGATAAAACAGATGCCTTTTAAAATTAATTTTTTTTACTCTGGAGGATGCGTAAAAAAAAATCCTCTAGGGGAGTGATGATGAATATGAGACCTGAGCAAGTCTTGTGTTGTTGTGATAACTCAGTGATTGAAACTTTTAAGCATATCATAATTTTTTCCTATTTGCTGAGTTATGGAGAACATTTGCTGTTATTGATGCCATCCAGGAGCCATTCATACATCTTAAGGACTATATTTAAATTGTGGAAGGCGGAAGGTGCAACAAAAGTAAAGCCTTTATACAAGGCAATTTCAGCCTTCATCATTAGGCAAATATGAAAAGGAAGAAATAGTATAAAACATGGAGGAAGATGACTTATCAGACTATGGTATTAGAGATCAGCAAGAACATTCACAACTTAGAAAGTAGTATATATCCACGGATGAAGAATATTTCTAACAATTGGCGTATGATAGTAAGATTTCTTGAGGAGTCCACCCCACTCATTCGGAGTACTATTGTTTACCAGAAACTGCGAGAAGCAGGTTACTATAAGTGAAACTCGGATTGGGATGTTAGAAACAACCTTGCATCCTTTTCTACTGCTTTTCGTATTAGAAATGAAGATGGAGATTTAATCTACGTAGAGTCAGAAGACTGGGTGGTGGGACTGTGTTGATGACTGAAACAATAGCAATGAGAAAGAGGTTGGAGCACTTTATTATTAACCATATTGTCCCTGTAATACTTGAACAGATTCTTTGACTTTGAAAAGAGTTCTAGATGGAATTTGGGAAGTTTCATGGAAAATTATAGGTGAAGTCACAAGGATCAATTCACTGAGAGAAAATTTGGATTAGGGTGGAGCATATTTTTAGGAAAGGGAACAAACTAGCGGATTTTTTTTTGCTAATCATGTTTTCTTTTTTGCATATACAGGTGTAATATCCTATTCTGATTGTCAACAGGTACGGGAAGATGCAAAAGCAATAATTAACTTGGAAAAAAGTCATATTCCTAATCTCATACACAAAAGATGCATTAATAGACATTTCAACATGAACAATAATCAAAGTGGACGTGCACTGTAATAGTCAACTATTCTTCATACTAATTTCATACATATTAAGATACAGCAACGGTTTACAATTGTCTATAAAGGCTAACAGAAGATGTAGGATAATACTTGATAAACAAAGCATAGATGATTTATTTATTACTTTTCTTGTTTCTAGCAGTAGATTTACATCACTGTAAACAATATAACAGAAGACGAAATATAGCTACTTACTTCAAACTGGTGGTAGGATCTGAAAATCGAGATTAAAAAATCTTCAAGAGGTGTGATTCATGGCATTTGTGAGAGCTTTTGAGTGTCTTAGGTGAAATCCCCTCAGGCTTGATGTTTTCAAGATTTGAACCAAATCTTAAATATGTAAGTAATATTGGTCATGTTCCGGGGTTGCTGGACTCATCACAGCTATGTCGAGTTCATTGCCTAGATTGAGGATCGATAATGAGGAAGGAGATGAGACAGCTCAGGGCCTTTCCTTTGTCTGAAAGACCATTTCTAGAACCTTGTAGTTTTGTTAGATAAGATTTTACTTTCCTATTTCTTTTGTTGTTAATTTTTTTTTTATTCGGTTGAGTTTTAATTTTGGCCTGTCCAATTGAACCATGTTTTCTTTTCTTCAATTATAAGGTCGGATGGCCATTTGGATATCTTTTTTAAGAAAAAATCAAATACCATCAAAATGTGAGGAAAAGAAATTGAACTTGCTCCTAGCCCAAAATTTACCTTCGGAAATCAACGAACTCAAATCTGGCGCTCGAACCCCAATTATTGATCCAAGTCAAATTTTAAACCTTTTTTTTTCTCGATAACCATGATGTCTTGGTCTGTTAAATTATCAAGTAACTCTGTACACCAAGACTAGGGCAGATGGAAAGAATCACCAAGTGTTTTATTGTCTTTATTGGGATATGAACTTGAGACCTCAGGATCTCTTCATTGACCATTAGGCCACACCATTAGGTGCAGTCAACTTATGAGCTTAAACTTTCAAGTTATCTCGTCTAAATGCATAAAGTGGCACCGAAGGCCCCGAAATCCAAACAAAAGATCTATCTAGACAAAAGCTGACAGAATTATCGAAATGCCATTTTGGGCCTTAGATCTTTAAATATTAAACAAAGTCAATCATTTCACTCTTAACCTTCCAAATCCGAAAACTCTCTAAACGCCCAACCAACCACTCTAGCTCCTAAACCAACCATCCAACGAGTCAAAACTACGAGAAAGGATAAAATGGTCATTTTGCACAAAAGATAAAAATGACCTAGAAGGGTCATTACAGTCCCTAAAAGTATGACAACTTTCTACACATAGTAACATTACTTTAAAATGCTCATTTTACCCATAATGAAATAATCTATAGTCATACAAACATCTATGACTTATTTTTTACCACAAGTTTCAAAAGTATTTCTTTCTTAAACTCCGCTTCATGTCAAACTACATCGAACAAATTGGGAGAAGGTAGGAGTGTGCAAAAATTGAATTAACCAATAAACCGAATCGAAGAAACTGTAATTGTTTTCTCGCTATCAGGTTATTAGGTTAGTGATTTCTAAATGAATTTGCAAATTTTTTATTGCGCTATCGGTTTGATTCTCAATTTTGAGGTTTTACTTAATGATTAAACCGATAAACCAATAAGATTATACTAAAATTATATTTTTATCCCTAATTATATGAATACATGCCCTACTATTTTTGGCATTTTATGGTTGTTGTATTAATGGTGTTATTAGTCGATGGCCTGGTGGGGTTCTGTCCATCACTATAAACTATAGACTGACCTAGTTCTTTTTTTCTTTTTGAGAGCTCGATATCAGTGCAATAGCATTCATGTTTCCTACTTAACAAAAAAGAAAACAAGTTTGTTTCAATAATAATGTATTTGATTTTGCTTCTACTTGAAATTTCTATAGGCTTTTACGCATATATATATATATGCACAGATTAAAATAAGAGAATGAAAAAAATAGAGGAGCATTTTCTAATTGACTAAACTGAAAACCAAATCACTAAGAACCAAAAACTGATAACAAATATTTTATTGAATTGATTATCGTTTTAGTGTGTTTCCAACAAAAAATTGATTTTCCGAACTAACAATAAACAAAACAGAACTGAACCAACCAATGAACATGCCTAGACGGAGGGAGTACTTTTCTTTAACACTCTTCACTCTTTGCCGATGCTATACTTCCTCCAAAGTGCAAACTGCTTCTCGTCTTTGCCACTCTGATACGCTTTGGTTATTCCGTGTTTTTTCTTTGATTTTAGCAATAAATCAGTGTTTTGTTGAATTATATTAAGTATACTAGTTGATTTGCACAATTCCAACGAAATTCAATGTAGAGGTTCATACACAAGGTGAGGAATTAATCGATACATCTTTTAGACCATTATGAAAACTACTTGCAGTGTTTTGGGTAACTACAGGCTTCACAAAATATTACTACATTGAATAAAATGCCATGTCCAATCTGTATTTTGTCCTCCATCCCCTGGCACTTTTATACTATATACAAGGGATAGTAGGTCTTCCGAACACATTTCGAACTTTCTGGTTTAGAAATAATATCCTCCCTGCTTTCTCAACCCACCTCCCTCACCCAGAAAGAAGAGAAAAATGCAGCCCAATAAGGCCCTTACAGAAGCTTTGTCAAATGTGCTGAGACCTGCACCGAAAGCAAATACTGGAAGGCCCCATAAAAGAGGAAAATTGGGTTTTTCTCTTTATAACCGACTTTTGCGCAACTCAACTGAAACCACAGGATACCTGACACCTCCCAGCAGTAACAGAAACCAGGTAACTCTGTCACCAAGATTAAATTGGATAAAAAGAAACACCAAGTGTCTTTTGTCTCTGCTAAGATTTTGAAGTTGAGACCTTAAACCTCATAGTTCTTAGCCCACATTATTGATCACTAGGCCACACCCTTAGGTGCGAGAGTTCTCAAATAGCTATGAAGTCCAAAGGAGCATCAACAGCAAATCATAGTGATGATGTGTGTTACAACATCATTCATGAATGGGCACCTCCTGTATAACCTGACATTCCTATTAGTTGAAAACGCCGATTCTCAACTAAAAGGAGTGCCAGGTTACACGAGGAGTTTCTGAGATAACAATTGCAAGATAGTAGTAATTTGCAAAGGAACAAAATTTTCCAGGATACGTTCAAGTTTCAAATATAGTTGAAATATAATAGGATAAAATACAACTAGTTCTTGTGTAAAAGAATGTAGAATAGTACAAATTTAACCAGTTGTAGTGAAAAAGTGTGCGTGTACACACTCCTAAGAAGGATTCGGGAAGCACAATCTCCTTTCAGAACAAGCAGCAATTTCTGTAAGGATTACTGGTCTACACCACCACCCACATCTAAAGTTCTCAGTATTGCTAACATTTTAAGGCAAAAAGAACTTGTCTAACAACATTTATCACAGCCAAGCTAGTAGCTTAGGCTTAGCTCCTATCTAGAGTAAATACCACTTGAGAGAGAGAAAGAGAGAGAGAGAAACCCTAAAACTGATTGCTTAGCAGCAACAAGAAGATCCATAATACTCACTGCTAAGATATCATCTGTCTAATCTAGGACCCTCAACATCAAAGAATCAACCAACTGAAACCAAAAAGTATCAGATACAACTGATCATATAATCCCATACATGGAAGGCAATATTTCAGAAGTCTCAAAAAATAGGTTTGACCATTTTATGGGCCTGTGCAACATTTCCCTCTCTTTCTGTTAGGAAACGCACATATTTGTCCCTTGGACAGCTTCGATGTATATGCTGCAAAGTTGAGGAAATAGATCATTTAATGCACCATATGTAATTTATAAAGCAGTGGGATAGATCAAAGTTTGAAATGGGTGACCCACCTAATTTCAACTGATTCTATCATTCACTTCAAAGTCTTATCTGAACTAAGAATAATCACATACAATGAAAGCTAGGATATGAATCCTACATAGCAGCCCATACAATGATGTCAAGAGATAAAGTGGCATTCTGCTAATACTCATCTACTGCTCTCTGCCTTTACAACCATGCTTCGTTGGTAACAATTTATGATCACAAAAAATTCCAATGTAAAGCATTTATTGGACTCATTTTTAGTGTTCTATTTGGATATTATATATTTTCTAGGGACAAATTTAAAACTATTACTCTGGAAATGCAATATTCCCGAATCATCTAGTCCCAAATGCGAGAAACTTCACCTAAGGCTCTCAGAACATCAATTCGGAAGTCATTGCTAAACAATTTTTCCTCTATTTTTATTTTTTAAAAAGGTTTCTCTAATCCAAAGTGAGCATTCAGAAAACTTTTTGGATGATGAGGCTTTCTTAGTTTCTTTAGCTTCTTCCCTTTTGATAAGTGTGTTAGTTTCTTTCATTTTAATCTCTTTCGACAAAGGAATGTAAATTTGAAAGTAGGAATGGCAGAAATCAATTGGGCTTGGTAGGCCCTATGGAAAAAAGGAAAAAAAAATATAAGGAAGTCTGCAAACATGTCACAAAGAAGCAGTGGAGGTATGCATTTACGTGCCACAATGAAGCAGCGAGTACATGGATAATCTACACTAACTGGCTTAAAATCATGAGAACATATGAAATGCTTCTTTCATTTATTTGTTCTTTTCTTTTTACTTTTTAATAGGTAAACACCAGAAACAATTTTAGAATTCTAATTAACAGTATAGAACAGAATAAATTATTTTTTACAGGATTATAGAAGCTGAAATGGAAAGGAATGCAAATTAAAGTCAAAAGAAATAGATTTTCAGAACCATCGCAAGGCTAGATGGTGAATCAGTTATCAGGAATACATCGTTTGAGTGTGGCTAGTCTCAATGGAGAGCTAACCGTCCTATAAACAGAATTGCATTAAGAATTTCAAAAACGACATATCAGTAATCTTCAAAGAGATTTAACTCCAAAATCAAGAAAACAAAATTCAAAGATGTCTACTTCATAAATTTCCTTGAAAATTAGGACCATCTTAACAAAAGCAAGATGAATAATTTTAAAAAATGTCTCTTCCTATCTTTCTCCTCATTGTCACACAATTAAAAGAAAATGCAGGAGGGGGAATAAAGAGAAGAAGCAGGATAGATGCCCCAAAAAAGAAGTTAAGATAAAGTTCTACTGGGGCAAGCATAAGTAGAAAGCAAAGGAAATTAAACTCTAAACACTGTTAAGGGGCAGATCAGAGAGAAAGGAAGTAAGAAAAACGGAAGAATGCAAACCTGAAAAGTAGTTTTGAGTGCTTCATCAACTGCTCAAAATGAAAGGGATAAGAAAACAGCAAATTAACAGTGTAGAAGGAGAGATCAAGAGTAGTGTACTTATACCTTGCTCCATTAAAGCTTCAAACTCTGTGATAGTTTCTTCCGGAAATCACACACATGGACGGAGCTCAGTGAATGAGGAACAGTAATTCTCTCATTCAGCCTATACCTATGCTTATTACTCCTATAATGGTCAGAAACTGGTAGAACAACAGCAAGAGAGAGGCAGAGGGAAAAAAACAAGTGAAGATTACAGTTTTTTTCCTGAAACAGAGTGAATGAATAAAATTAAGGGGTCAGAGGTCAAGATTCAAGAAAATATGCTGTTACATTTCTCTAAATCCACTTTCTAGCCATCAAAACTCTCTCATCTTTTTTCGTTCTCTTTTCTCATCATTCATGAAAAATAAAGCACCTTCAGGTAAAGGGGAGAACGATAATACCGGCAGTCCTTTCTAGGAATAGAATTAGGAGACGGTACCACAAGTCAAGACAGTTGATTTTATTTTAAGAGACACACACCCAATTGATGCCAAACCCCCAACCAACACTTCAATTTTGATAGTATATTCTTGAAACAATTCGGTATATGTCACCACTTACCATAAGCAAATATTTTCCGTCCTAAATGAACCAATGTGAAATTGGTAGAATTCTTTTTTTTTTTTTCAAATTTTATTCACATCTTAGATCTATAAATTGACTCTCTCCATAAAGGAGCTGAATGAAACCAAACGGTGTGCAACTTAATGAACTCTATGAGAAAAAATTACATGCCTCCTTCCTCAATCTCCTTTTGTTTAGAAAGAATAAAGCAATTGCTTACCCGTATCTTTAAAGACAATTATCATTTCACATCTGAGTTAATTCCTTCAAATATTTTATATATAGCTCTCTTTGATATAACAAGGGACATAAGCAATAGATAATGCTTCGATGCAAATTCACTTGTCTAATAAGAACAAGAACCATTCCCTTCATCTTATATTAATTACATTCTGATGAATTAAAACATTTCATCTACAAAACTCTTCCTAGTTAAGAAGGAAATTTTGAATTCAATATAGGCATGCTCTGACATAAAAACTATTTAAAGCACAAGAACCATGATTTAACCACTGTTACTAAATTTGATTACTAATATAACAATAATGGTGGATCAGACCAAAGCGAGCCATAGTTGAATTTAGAACTAGGCAGTAAAAACTAAGTCAATCGGTACGCCATTTGTGGATGGCCTACCAGGACCATGGAGTATTAATCTTTCCTTGGGAGTTGGGACAAGTTCCATAAGTAAATGGGTCTCTCTTTTGAAAATTGCGGCCTATATCCAACAACAATCCAAGAGCATGTTCATTTTCTTCAACTAGAAAGAGCATGTTCTTATCACCATCTATTCACCAATGCTGGTTGAACTAATATTTGTGCTTTTTACATCATTATCATAGTGAGGGAAGCCAAATCCACAATGCTATCGACACAATCTAGCCAGGCAATGCGATTTCATTTTTTTCTTCCAATCTCTGAATGATAACGTACACTCCCCTTATGGTAAATGGAGAGAGAACTGCTAGAATATTTTGTTTAGAAGTAGCATATTCTTCTTTTGATTTCAATCCTTTCTCTGTCTCATCTTTCTCATAAATGACCAAGTATAGTAACTCAATTGGCTAACACTGGGATAGTTTATCCTAGCATTAATATGATGAAATTCAGCTAGTGGGAACGGCAGTGTATGATCCTCGGCTCTTGATACAATGGATAACACACGTAACTGTGAAGGAAGATGTTTTCTGCAATGCCTACTCAGCCGAGAGCCTTGAGCATTATACAAGGACGTGCTGTAGGAGTAACCCATGTCCCGTATAGAGTATCTGAAAGCAAACAAATCCACACATGCCTTGTATTACATCTCATTCGAATCTAATTTGAGTAGACGATACTAAATTAATAAGGTATCGATTAGATCTAGAAATGAATCAACAGAATCTTCTTCATTTTAGGATTTTAGGTTTAAATTATTCGCTTTTGTGAATTGAAAAAAAAAAGGTACCTACCACCTTTTTGGATTTCTATCTGAATTAAATTTAAAAATTGATTAATTTATTGGAATTGATAAAATTAGTATGCAGATGTTTGGAAGACTAGGATTATACTCCAAAATGAACTATTTCCTGATAGGGATTCTAGCACCTGTCCCTGAACAGGAATGAATTAGACTGATCAACATGCCAATACTAATATCAAGAAAGATGTGAAAATAAAGATCAATGTGACCACATGATTATATAACAGCAACATCTCACAAGCTATAGTCATGAACTAAGTCTTATCTTTTATGAATCTTTTTAGGCTCGGGATCTGATCTTATGTAATCTTAAAGCAATAAGTAGAACATTTAAGATACTATAGTATACTGATGTTCCCCACTCTACAGAGAAAGTAGCTTATATCTGAGTAGCTCAAGCTAATTGGCCATAATTTCTTTGCATTGTATGAAGGCAGATTCTGCTGATGTTGCAAAAGTGAAGTTCCTCAATATTGGCAGCCAGACCAGCAGAATGCCTTTTTCCCTCCAAACTTCAATATTTAAAATGTGGCAGGGGTATATGAGGAGACTTAGAAGAAGCTAACCAGTTCAATTCAAGCTCATGCAAGCAAGGAGTTTTTACTTCAAAGCTGGACGGCAACATTAAAATATTCATGAGTCTGATGTAATGATGAAAAGTATATATTTAATTTGTAAAACCAATGTAATTAAGTATCCCTCCATCTCTTTAAATAAATTCTTGTTTTTTAAGTTCTGTGCAATCTACCTCCTTCCGGTGAAAACTTGAAATCACTGTACCACATTCGAATAACTTTAGAAGATAGAATATGCAGCCCAAAATCCAAATAGAGGAAATGAAGCTTAATGAGTAGGAAAAATATGAGAATGAACCTTAGTATTAATCATCCGCTATCACCAACACTTATGATTCAAGGATTATGAATACTGATTAGTACTAACTTGAGCTTAATAAGAGACTAATTTTTAAGTTCAACAGAATAAACATTCGGTATACCATAGTTAGCTATGCAATTCCCTATATTAATGAATAATATGACTCTTCCTTACCTCACTGTTACACCTCTTCATTGCCTTCTTGGTTACAATAACAGAAAAGGGGAAAGAATCAAATAATGAGAAAGAAAAGATGAACAAGTCTCTTGGCCAAGGGAAGGTTGCCAAGTCACCTAAGTTATAACCTTAACTTTATGTGGAAATGCATATATAGATTAGATAGATTGTTCCTACAGATAACAATGCAATGCTTTTTTTCCTACAGATAAATTGCTTCACGATGATTCTATAAAAACTTGATTCTCTATCTGTAACCTCAAAAATTGGTGCTCCCTCCATTTCAATTTATACATCTTACTTTCATTTTTAGCCTAGTTAAAAAAAAGAATGACACTTCCTTTATACTCAACATCCTACATAACATATTTAAAACTGCAAGATTCAAAGAGCATTTTGGTACATTATGCTCATCTTAGTGTAAGACCATAAAATTTAGAAGTGTTCGCTATTTTCTTAAACTCCTTGTTGAGTCAAACTAAGGAAAAAAAATTAAAATGATGGAGTGTAATTTTAAATTCCAAAACTACTGTATATTTACCATTTCTTTCAGTTAGTAATCGCCAAAGGTCAATTCCCATTAATGTCTTGCCCATAAACTTTCTTTATTCTTATTGGAGAAAGACTAACATGGTGAGGGTTTATGCATAAGGACAGACGCTTTATTTATCTCACTTGGTATTACCTACTTCGAACACAAAAGTAAACCATATACTACAACCTCTAAAACAAATTATACCAACCCCTCTCTTCATCTACATAGAGTGCTTCGGAGAGAGATGATCAATACACTACAGTATGCCGAGGCAGTAGAAGATTAACCAGGATCTAATCCATAGACACCGAAACAGACGAAAAGGATCCAGCCCATAAACTAACAGCTACAATGTACATGCTTCTCAAAAGAGAACAAACAAGACAAACGCATTGGGGGAAAACGAACATAAAAGAAGATATCTTCATGTCAAGAAATGTTCAAATTTAAGCAGCTTACAAGAAAATACTTCTCAACACCAATTGGGAAAAAACTAATACCTACCAACCAAAACAAAATCATTATCATCAAAAACTTGGACATCTCTTTCCCCTATAAAGTTTTCTCGTCCAATTTTCTCAACAATCTTCACAAACTCCTCTCTCTTTGCCTTCGTAAGTGGAACATATGGAAGGCGAAAGACAGGCCTCACAACTCCTAGTTGAGCTAAGGCTGTATTTAGAGCAATGGGGTTTGGCTCGTGAAACAACCATTTAACCAATGGCATTATCTTCGAGTTCAAAGCAGGGTTCTTTCCTCCAAACATTAGTTCATGCATCAGATCAGGAACCAAGTTGCTGGTGACAGAAATAACTCCTGTAGCACCATAATCCCACCTTGAATCATGGCATTCATCGTCATTTCCACTCCACACGACCAACCCATTACTTGTATACTGCTCCACTCTATCATTTCCAACACACTCTTTGACACCGGCAAGGCTAGGGCTCTTTGCTAATGCTAGAATTACACGCGGGGTAATGTCTTGACCAGTTCGTGAAGGCACATTATAAATGATAGTAGGGCCCATAGGGAGCACACTTTCAAAGTGAGAAATGATACCCTCTATGGAGGTCTTTCCATAGTAGGGATTAATTTGAAGAGCAGCATGCATACCTACAGCAAATCCCTGTTCTGTCGCATGGATTGCTTCCCTAGTGGAGTTGCTTCCTGTGTTTCCAATGACTTTGATTGAACCTCCAAAACAATTCACCGTGTGACCAATAAGCATGATGTGTTCATCCCAACTCATCAATTGACCTTCACCTGTAGTGCCACCAACGATCAAACCCTCAACGCCATTTTCAATTTGCAAATTTACTAAGGCATCATAAGCCTCAAGATCAAATCTGCCATCTGGTAGATATGGGGTTTTGATTGCAGTAATCAATCGAAGAGATTTTATGTCCTCGGCAAACGTCCTACATAAGAGAAGGTTAATGAATTTATGTTAACATGAGTGTGCATTTCAACCTGTCAATTGACCAACACCTAACTACATGTGATTCCTCAAAGCAAACCAATTCAAAACAGTAAGAACATTGAATGAAAAGAAAAACTTCATTACGTCAGAGATCACATTAACCCCAAATTTCAACTCTGTAAGGGGTTATTACCTATTTTTAACTTCATAACTGCGCATTGGGAGATGAAAAGTTGGAATTACTGCTGCTCTTGGGGACCTCCATGTTGCAATTCTCCTGCTAACAAACCGCAGGAACAGTAACCAATTTGCAATACATAATTAATCACCCAAAATTACTTACGGCTTTTTCTAAATGTATGAGCAGAGGCGGAGGGAGGTAGGATGAAAAATTACACTATTTATGCATAGTTAAAGAATATTTTTATGTATATAGTAGAACAGCTTTGTTTTCTTTGTGTAATTATCTTCATTTTCTGAATCCTTTGTACGTTTATCTTCATTTCCAAGCCTTTTGTGGAAATGCGGACTCTGCCACTGTATGCCAGCTAATAACATGACCACCACTTGCCGGAAGTAATATAATTTTTCACAAAAGGATGATATAGCACAAAATTTAATGAAAAAGATTTAGACTACTGGCTTTTAAGAGAATAATCTTATCAATCAGCTGGGTAGCAAGCAATTGTTATACGTATTGATCCCCAAAAACATACCTCTTTGTTGTTCCGGAAGCTTCAACGTTGAAATGGCAGTGACCTATAACTGAGGATGACATTTCTCCTGCTGGAGGTGTAACCGGAGAGAGAGATGCGGAAGACACGTTAAACAGATAAGGGGAAAAGAGTTCAGGGTTTTCTCACTTTCTGGCGCTAATTTTTGTCTTGCAATTTACTTTTCCATTTATAGGAGGATGGAATCCAGGACAATTAAGGACAAAATAGTAATTACAACGGCTATACAATACATTGTGCTCAAGGCTGGAACTTGTGAGGCGTTTTATTTATTTCACAGAGATGTTTCTTATTTAGGATTTTGAAAATAATAAGATTAAAAGATAGAAAAATATTTGAGTAATATAATTTTTCTTAGTAATTTTTTTTAGATTAAATTTGTTATATTTTAGTTAGATTAGGTTAGCTATCAGGGTTTCTTGTGAAATTAGGATTACTTTTACCGATAAATAAAAATTGCTTAATTCACGTGATAAAACTTTCAAATTATCAGTCCCCAAAACTGGACAGATGTATTGTTGCTTTTGTACCATTTCATGCCACTTGCAGTTACAATTATTGTCATAACATGTTTTTCCATTGTAGTTGACTTTTATTCTCAAACTTGGTAAGTAATTATATTGGCACAATGTCATTGTCTTGGTTTTCTTAATTATTCTTTCCTCTAAGATCCTACCTTGTTTTGCAGACACTTTTCCTTCACATCAATGTTGTTCATATATGGCTAAGCCAGAGGCATATCAACATAGTTACTTCAGACAAATTCCTGTATAATCCTGTCAGCAGATTTAAGTCACATGGCCACGCTTTCTATCTTCTGTATGGCAAGTTTTTTCTACGCGTTTCAATGCTGAAAGCATTTCGCAATTTAACACTTTATCCGAAAGAAAGAAAAAAAGCATTTCACAATTTAACACTTCATCAAAAATAGTATTTCGAAATTTAACAATATCCGAGACGTAAAGTAACAAATTACTTGGTGTACTGTTGTCCTGCGTAGCCATTTTTGAAGTCTTGGGTTGTCATAATTCATGTACATCTTCTGCTAATTGTTTGAGAAATTTTAGTAGAGTGATCTCTCTTTGAAATCAGGTTTCATGTTTATAGGCATCGAAATTTTGGAAGATTTTATAAGATGAGCCTATTATTATTAGGATTCTTAGACTATTCTACCCTAAATCCTAGTTTATGCCTATATTCCCTTAAAAAGATGTCTCCAATATCCCACAAACTCATAAATATTCACAAAGAGATCATTCTACGTTTGAGCAATACGGTACTAATAACCTTAGAATCACAAAAATAATCAAAAAAGAAGCATTTAAACAGATTTGTATTTATAATCATTGTTTATCAATTAAATAATATTTTTCATTTTTTATTTGTAGTTGTAATTTATTTTATCACTGTAAAATTTATTGCAAACAATGTTTTCATTCCAGCACGGTAGAAGATGTAAAGATATAAAACTATTAATTTAGCCAGTATACATGGGTCATATAATTTTAATTGTGGTGGTTACATAATTCTGTTTCACTGTTGTTAATATTTTTAAGAAAATTTTCTGGTAAGTTTCCTTCAGTTTATAAATATAAACATAAATAATAAAGATTCATATACTCTGAATTCAACTTGATTGATATTGAGGTTTAGTTGTTATGTTCACCACAAATTGAGAAGAATTTGTTGTATTCACCGACTAAACTAAACTACCATCACTAGCCTAGCTAGCATATCGGTTCTACCATCTCTAATATGTTTTGGAAATGTAAGTCTGTTTGGTTTTCAAAACTAATGGTAGTGTCTGAGTCCATTTCTCTTGGTGAATATATCTAGTAGAAATGATTGGCAGACATTTTCTAATTCTTGGGAAACATACACTTTTATTCTGGTTTTGTTTTACACGTTCCTTGTATTACTTTATTTATTTGTTTTCTTTTTGAAAAAAATAATTTAAAATCATCTCAAACTATTAGCATATTTGCTATAACATACCCCATTTTTATGGGGGTCCTATGATACTTCTGGATAACATTTAAGTGTATTTATCACACATATAACAAACTAGTTGGACAAGTAAATCACGCGAATATAACTTTTTAAATTTATTCGTTTTCAAACCTAATTGATTATTTGTTGACTCATTCATTCCGGTAAATCCGTTTTTGGCCCATCCCCAAAACATCTTAAACCCATTTGACCTTTACACTGCAATGCACAACCTGAGTCAACTTTCCCTTTACCATCAAAATTAAAATCGTAATCCATTATTGTGATAATAGTTCTTGAAGATCAAGTTTCCCTTTTCATAAGTTTCGCACTTTCAATCGACTCTCCAAGTTTGTTACTTGCATCATTCAAATTTTCAGGTTCTACTTCATTTATGTTCACCAAAAATTTACTTTTTTATCTGAATCAATAGGGCTTGACGAATATGATTATTGTTAATATCAGTGCTTAGAATATGTAACATTGCATTACATTAATCTTGTATTCTAGCATGATTAATGAAGTAGGTGACCCCATTGCTTTTTTAGAATACACTAGTACCACTAAGGAATCTATTGGGGTTTTTAATAAAGAAAGGGATGGGGTGTCCTTTAACCATAAAAGGGATAGGGTGTTGGAGACGGGGTGAAGGTGTTCATTTTAATGAACAACCTACCACTGAAACAAGTGTATTTAGTAAATGTCAAACTACTATATTTAGTCAGTGTGGTGTCCAAACGCACACACAAGTGTACGCGATCATACAAGTAATGTTATCGAACCCACAAGGACTTGTGAATTATTGATTAGTTCAACTAAGTAAGCTATGTGAGGACTTAACTTAAAGTGCAAGTTGAGAATTCAAGATGAGGTATTAACTAATGTATAACTAAAGTACATATAAGATGAAAATAAATATATGAAGATATAAATTGGTATAACTCAAGAATGAGAACAATTCTAGGGCAATGGCATTACTCACACATACACGTATGAACTTAAATTACTAATAACTCTTTGTTCCGTCGATTGTTGAGTTAGAGGTTGATATTATAACTAAGGATTGATTGTCCGATAGCCACCTAATTAATCAAGTAACAACTACGCCGGATTAAAGTGTTGTTAGCTTTTAATAACAACATTAAGTTATCTTCCCTAATTTACCCAAGCGAAGTAACTAAGTACACAATCATGTCTTAGTTAGCTAGTTATATTACTACTCTCGGATTAAGGTTAGCAATATAAACACACTCCTTCTATTCTCTTTCACTCACACAATTATCGGATTCAATAACCTAACAAGTATAAGAATTGCTTTTAAAAGCGGCCAACAATTAGAAACGCAATTATAATGAAATAGAAAAACAATCGATTAACTGGAAACAAAATACATTACATTAATTATCATCCATACATGGTGTGTGAACCACAAGCCCTAGAATTAGGATTTTTAGTCCATACAATACATAATAAATACGGAGTTCATAGTTGACAAATACCGTATGTAAATTGTATGAATAGTCTTCACCCTAGGTGCAATAGTGATGTTTTCTTCCTAGGTTTCCCTTCTCCACTTATGATAGCCTCTTCTCTTATTCCCACAAGAAGAATAGTAATTGTATATTAGTAATACCTAATTATGCCTCTAAAAATACCTCTTAAGGGTTTCTGGACTTCCTGATGAAAAGAACCAATTGCCCTTAATAAGCTCAATTAAAACAGATCCAACCGTTGTATTCCAAATTGGTTCACGATAGTGATCAAGACGTGATCACTATTGTGATCAATGTATTTTTCCTTGAATTTCTTCTGTACTTCTTGGCTAGCCTTCCAGTTTCACTGCTTTTCTTCCATATTTCCATATAATCCTGCGAAAGCTACTAATCACATTGATTAGTGACATTTAAACATAATAACTACAAAACCATCACATACTATACAATTATCCTCAAAACAAACCTAATTAATACAGGTTAAGTGGCTTTTTGGTAGGAAAAACTGCCTACGATCAAGTACGAGTCCTGCTTCCATGAGTAATCAAGGTATGGGGCTATAACTATTCCCATAGAGTATGAGAAAGTTTGCCACCTTGTCAAAGGCTTGAGGTTTTAGCTTTGCTTGGCCACAGAGCATATGGTTTCAAATGGTAGGTATTTTATTGAGGTGGAATATCATGCTTTAACTATAGGGAGTATGCAATATAATCCCTCAGGTGAGGTAATAAGAGACAGCGCCATCATGGCAGTTTTAGTGGTACCAAGCCAACTGGTAGAAGGTTTATGGATCGGGATCCTTACCAACATCTGCAGTAGTTTTATGGAAAGCTTTGTTGGCCTTTTAGGGCCTCACTTCATACATCTGATAGAGGATAGTCTAGCCATAGTATCTAATAGACTAGAGGTTTTCTTTCTGGATTACAGGGCCATGGTGGCTAAGTAATTTTGTAGTGGTTCCCGTCAGAGCAGGGCTTCGGAAGGGTGTTATGAGTGTAGAGATCTTGTGGAATTATGCAATAGGTTTAGATTGTCCCTAATGTGTCTCAATTTATCCAGCAATAGAAGCACCTCATCCCCTTCAAGAAGTTCCACCACCAGCAAGAGGTGGCCATCAAGTGGCTAGAGGATCTCACGGTGGTGTTCGTCCTAGTTGTACAAGTGATCGTGCAGTGGTAACCATCCTTAATTATGTTTTACTTTGGATAGATCTGAGGCAGAGGCCTCTGATTCTGAGACTAAAGGTTTGATTTTGGGTTTTATTTAGATAGAAAGGCCTTTATTTGATTCAAATCCTATTATTTATATACTTCTAGTTGCTCTATTTTTGGTTGTAGTTTAGCAGTGAGTCCTTATTTGTGAATAGGCATGTATCTACTCATAGATGATTTTATTTAGTAGGGGATCATGTTTATAGATTTTGCATTTTGAATATACAAGAGTATGACATTCATGTTGACTTGATGATATTAGATATGGTTTATTAGGTTGTTACCCCAGGCATGGACTGGTTAACCCCTTTACTATGAGACTCTTGATTGTTATGCCAAGACCATTACCTTAGCTATGCCCGATGTAACCCAATTATATGGTAGGGTTCTAGTATCCACTTTGCAATTAAGGTCATTTCTTGCATTCAGTCTTAGAGATCAATATCTAGGAGTTCTATTGGGCCATTTGTGTTTCCTTACTCTAGATTAATCCTATTTTGCTGGAGGTGTATTAATTTCAGTTGTTTCTCAAATTTACGCTTTATGGTGATTCAATAGTTATGATTCAGTGGCTTTGGTTAGATTGACTATGGAAGATGCCCCATTTTAGTAGTTTTCCACATCTAGAGAGAGCTTTCGGGAGCTCAAGGACTTATTGATTTTATCTTTGATGTTGAGTCTTCAAGTTGGGATCCATGGACTTTCTTAGTGCTTGGTGTAGATTATGGTATTGTAGAGCTGCGTTTTGAGGTAGCAGAACCAAGTGATAGTTTTTCTTTTGAGAAGAATGGGTGGTCAGATTTTAGCCTCTCTTTGATTCTATAGTAGCCATTGGCCTTTGATATGCATCCCTTAACCAGTAAGTTAGCTTGGACTAATATGCTTGATTCGAAGGAGTTTTTCTAGGATCAAGGGTCGCATTTGGGTTTTGAAAGTTGATTTTGCTAGGATGTTATTTTTGAGTTCACCAAGTTGTTCACTTCTTGATGATTTAGGTTCTTCCATCTCAGAGGGGTTCTAGCGTAGATCCCCATCCATCGGATAGTTCATTTGGACAAGGTACAAGTGGTAATTAGTTTTTTACTCCGATCTTCAAATCTTTGTCATAGCTACATTTTCATGTAATATCAGCTAAAATCTAGGTTACAGATGGCTATTTGGGTTATTGGGAAGTTGAAGGAGTGGGTTTTTCCCCAGCCAAGCAGTTCATGCTCTAAAGTTATGTTATGAAGCTCTGACTTGTTAAGTGGTTCTAGTATTTAGGGTATGATGAGATCTGGTTGGAGGTGCAAGCTTAGCCCAGGTGTTTTGGGCCTTTGAGATCCTTCAGAGTGTGGTGACACTTCTATAAGTTGGTCTTACCTCTAGAGTTCCTAGAAATTCAGCTGGTCTTTTATGTGTTTTATTAAGATGTTATATTTTGGACCCATCTCTTATGCCTTAGTGAGATTGATGAAGTTAGATATGGATTGGCATTTATGGAGGAACTTGTGGACATTATTAGAGATGATAGATGGCTAGATTTAAGAGGGATTCCAGTGGAGAAGATTTGGTGGGCCCTTCATGTCAAGGAGGCTACCTATAAGATTGGGTGGTCCATTCTTGAGCCCAATTTCCTTTCTTATTTAATAGTCCAGGTATTTTCTACTCCTTGACTTTTAATTACAAAAGTCCTTTTAGTAGTGGTTGTTGTAATGACCCTCCCAAGACATTACCATGTCGTTACGTGTTTCCTATGCTTAGAGCTGTCCTATAGCTTCCCCAAGTCATTTATGACTT
>JBDJHY010000078.1:6557341-6567573 GCA_039654485.1 Withania somnifera
AAGGCAAAAAAGAAGAAAATGACAAGTCGGATCATTACAAACCACATTTAGGATTTAATTATTAACGCAGGTTTGAAGATAGTTGATACTACGATATGTAACATTAGGGAAAGCATAAAATATGTATAAGGTTCTGAGGCAAGGAAAATAAAGTTTGAAGAGTGTATTAAGAACGTTGACTTAACTTTGAATTGAAAGGTATGTCAAGACGTACCAATAAGATGGAAGTACGCATTATTAATGCTTGATAGTGTTATACTTTATCGTTGAGAATTTTCTGATTTTAAGGTACCTGATACTGAGTTTAATGTTGTCCTTTTGAAGATGACTAGGGTAAAGATAAAGGGATTGCTAAGTTTTTGAAGCCTTTCTATGACATCACTACTTTATTTTTAGGAAATTAATATCCTACTTATGAAGTGTATTGTGATAAAGTTTGGAAAATTCATATGATGATAACAGAAAAGAAGTACAACGAGGATTATAAAAAATATTGGCAATAAGATTATATTCCGATTGCTTCAATAGCGGTAGTCCTTGACCCTCGATACAAGTTAAAGCTTGTAAAATTTTTCTTCACCAAACTTAATCCAATCACTTGCAAGTTAAAGGTAAAAATCATTGAGGATAATATGCATGTATTGTATATAGAGTACTTGAAAAATTCAATTGTTGATGTTGATATAGTGGGAAACAGTAGTAGTGGTAGAGGTAATATTGAAACAGTAGTGAAATGGTGGATGAAATGGAGGGTATGATACTTTTGAAAGACAATCAGAACTTGGTTTAGAAAAGACACAACTATACTTCTACTTGGAAGAAGCAGTTTTAGTTCGCAAAGGAAATAAAGATTTGGATGTATTTAAGTTTTAGAGAGATAATGGAATTAAATATCTGAAATTCTCATTGATGGAACACGATTTGGTAAGTATTCCTATCACCACTATTGCATCTGAGTCTACTTTCAGCATTGAAGGTCGTGTTATTTGTAAATATCAAAGTTTACCTAAAAATTTAAAAGCAAAGTTGTGTTCACAAGATTGGCTTTATGGTCATCAAAGTATAATATTGTCAAATTATGTCTATTGTTTTATAATTTTTTTATATGTATGATAATTTATCTCTAACATTTATATTATTTAGCTTATGTTAGACTTTGAAGAAGGGGATGACATTGTAATAGACATAGATGAAATTTCTACTTAATTATTTAATTACCTTCCTTAGCCTATTCAAAGATAAGCCTTCTTCCAAGCCCATATCACAACTCATGGGATAAACCCTACTCATTGTGCTATGGCCTCGTGGGAAGAGTCCATAATACCTCGTTAGTTCCCGATCCATGAGTTCGATTGTGGTGGGAGGGAAACAGTAGATGCAATCGAGAGTTTGACTTGTGGAATGGATACTAAAAGGATTAGGTCAAGGAAATTTTAAGTACTACTGATTAACAAACAATAAGTAAATACAAAAAAACTTACAAGAAATAATGCTTACCCACTGGCATCCCATTCTACTAGAAGGTACCAAATAAGAAAACAATAGTGTACAGTGACATAGATATGAAGTATGATAATGCAAGGTGCGCGCTCCTCCTCGATATAAGGCCATAATTATAGGAACTATAAGACAGAACTCATGGAAGAAAGTTATCCCGTATACCTATTCTACACCCATACACCTCTCTCCCAGTCGCCTATGTACCTGGCCCGAGCTGCGTAGTGTCCATGGTGGGGAAGAACCTTACGTACTAAACATAGCATTCATAACCAATGCTCATAACTGTATTTCACTTTTGAGCACATATTATTACTGACTTAGGTCTCAGTTGACCAATCATGAAAGTCAAAAATCAGTAGCAATACTCTATCGATGCCCAACCACGTCTAGGACTAAAATCAGGTAATGAATGATACTCAGTGTCTGACATTGGGCTGAAGCTATAAGTGAAAGAAAGGTTATGTACTCGGTGCCGGGTTTAAGTCCTAGAATAAAATAGTATAAATAGTTGTATCGGGCACCCAATCGACAATTGAGTCTTAGAATAGTTTAAGGAAATTATAAACCAGTTTATTGTAGTAAAAATTCCAATTATAATTTGATTTCATAATCAATACATATCCAAACTCTGTCCTTCTTTAGCTCTCCATTTAGTCCTGACTCACGAGTCCACCAGCGATAAGAAGGGTACATCCAACGTTGCCAAGAAATGGATTTATGAAATGGATTCTAAATGGGCAGGCCAAGATACAGGGATAATCAAATTTTTTCTTATTTTAATTTATCAAATCCCAAATAATACAAGTAATCAATATAGGGAAATAGGCCTTTAAAGCAAATCAATATCTAAAACGGGCTCAACAAGGACATGCATTGTTCCAAAATCATCAATACTGGGATCTTAGCCATAAACAGTGGAAAGTAGTGCATAAAATCTCTATAACACCATGATGAAATGCATGTAAGATATGAGCACAATAACAAAATAAGGATCACAATATGTTCTTCTTGCCCTGCATAAGCCAGAATCACTACAATAAGCATAAATAGCCAAATAAATGTTCGAGACTTATGGAAATTCCCAATTATCCCTCCATATATGTTCCGAAGTTATTAAAGGTCACAGGGTAATCTATGATCTTAGTACAACACAATACGTAATCAAGAATCCGATAAAAGAAGCAGATAGGTTCAAGGGTACCAACCTAAAATTCCCAACCCAATAATGCTAAATAGTACCATTATTTCTCATATAACACAAGTTTAAGATCATAAGAAGAGCCTACCTATCCTATGAAGACAAACTCGCAAATACAACATAAAAAATGCTCGGAATAATCCCAATCTCCAAATATATGCAAACTCACTCCAACAATCACACAAATAGAAAAATAATAATCCAAATCTTAATATGAGTCAAATGATACCATAAAGCTATGAAAATAGTCAGGGTCAAAATATGAGTCAAATGGGCCTATGGACCTGCAAACCCAAAACTTTAAACAAAAGGTATAAAAATGTTTTCCACATTGTAGGTTAACTCATACCCAAAATTGGAAGCTAAAATAATCAAGGAATAATCTTGAATTGAATGAATAAAGTGAAGAAAAGAGTAGGAAAATTTCAAAGAAATAAAAGAAAAAACTTATAATTTAATAGATTAAAATATGACTGGAGATGTTTATTGATATTATCCATCTTAGTATTGAATACCAAAGAGGTTTTAAGATCAATAATAGGGTTTTGATACGAAGAAGAAGGAAAAAATGAGCGATTTCCATGATTCTCGTGATTTCTCTGAGTTTAGAGCTTTCTTATTACTGTCCTAAGTCACTGTGACTTGTGGGGATCAGTAAGTTGGTTCCCTAGTAGTTTTACAGTTTAAATTCCTTTAATTACTTCTACTTTAGGCCTTACTCAGCTTTTATGATCCCAAATCTCCTCTTCATTAGCTCCACTGAGTCCAAAATACCGATTACATAAAGATTCCATATATGTATTTTCTAAATCAAAGTCTTTTCTATTTCGAGACTCAATTATTCAAAATGAGGCTGGATGGGAGCCAAAGGGTCATTATTACGTAGCCTAGTACCTTTCTTCATTACGATCATAGGTGATGGACTGCAATCTTAAAAGTGAGACGGCCAGGGGTTGCGATTGCGTGGCCTGCTTCGCAATTGCGTGACTATATAGCAGGCCTATATAAAGTTCTTTCTTCTCTTCTTGGGTCATTGCCTCAAAATTTCCAAGGTTTTGATGGAAGCTGAGTGAGTTATTTATCTAAAGTCCCAAATTGAGGTTTTGATCCGTGAAAATGTGTTCTAGTGATTCTACATTCATTTTTATTGGATAATTCTTCATTTTCTCTATTGTAATAAATTTTTCTATATTACTTAAACTTTTTAGAATTTTTCTTAATTTTCTAGTGTTAGTCTGAGCCCTATTTTGTACCATATGATGTATGAGTTGTGCTCTACGTGTTGGTATAATATTTTATTTTTTTGAGCTATTGGGGTTTATAGACCTATTTTTAGTTTAGATTTTGACCTTAATATTTATATATAAATATATATTGTTTTACTCCTTTTGACTTGTGGATTACGTTGTTACTAGATTTGTGCGGTATGAGCTCGTTTATTATTCTCTGCTTCTTACAGCATGACTCTCGAGGTTTCCGTCGGCACCAGGTACGCTATAATCTACTTTCTTCAAACTGGGTATTAGTTTATATGTATGGTATAGTTCCAGATCCGGGATAAGGCTACTATTTAGAGCCCTGCTATGTTTATTCTTCCAGCCTATGACCTACTTAGCTGGCTAGTAGCTTGGTTACTTACCCTGGGGCTATATTTCCCTAACCACGTGTTCAACACCGACTCTGGAACATCATATAGTTGGGGGAGGAGTATAACTTTGGTGCGTATTATTCATACACTAACTCTGGAACATAGACTTGTTGGGAGGGGATTATACTAGTGATTAGAGCTTAGTAGCTATCCCTGGTTTAGGTTGGTGGCTTTAGAGTCGATCTAGGTAGGTTGATTACTTTGTGTTCTACTTGAGATGTTGCATATGACTAAAACATGTGTGATCACTTGGCTATAGATAGCCTGATGTAGCCTTGATGGATAGTTATCAGCCCTATGTGATGATATTGTAACCTAGCCAGTGCGATCTTGGGAGTGAGTTGTGCTGGACTTAGTTGTGATGGCTCCATGTTTTCCCCTGTATGGGTGTGTACTTAGCCCTTAAGGGGCATTCTTTGGGCATTTGTGGCATCATTGTTTCGATTAATAGTGGCTCAAGACCGTAGTTGGACTAGGAGAGGATGCACCTTGTGGTTAGGGCTTGGCATCCATCCTAAGGATTCTAGTTAGGGACCTTAGACTAGTTTAGACTATAGGATTGGTTTTGTGTTGCTATCATGCATTAAATATTTGAAAAGGTAAGTTGATTTTGATAGAGCAATATCTAGGAACTGATTATTTTACATATTTATATCTTCGGCGGCTGCGCTCATGAGAAGTGTGGAGTTATTTTTCACACCACTTGATCTTATTTTCTCACTACCACCATGATTTTTGGAAAATGCCTGCATGGAGAAAGTTGTGTCTTACTGGGATTTGGATTTTTTCCTACATGGCTAGAATTTAGTTTCTAATAAGATATGTTATACGGTTGAGCCCGAACTTTGGCATTTGGCCCTGATGACTATATCCACTAATTGGATTTTTTGAGGACTTTGTACGTGATATTAGATCCCTCAACAACCCTCCGACACTGGGTGGCTATGCCTGATATATTATTACTAGGTAGGAGTTACAGCCCAGGAGAGGGGTATAATGGAGTAGGTGGCTTAAGTATATGGGGAAGCTTATATAGGTCTGCTCCTAATAGAGTCTTCATACCAAGAAGGATGTGTATGGAAAATATTTACTTTTTAGCACCCCTTTCCTTTGCATCCCTATACACTTGGTTGTACTCCTCAAGGCTTACGGAGGAAGTTCCGAGGGGTTACTTTTATGCTGATGTGTTGGTTTCTAACTAGGATTTGTGGCTACTTTTTTGTGTTGATTACTTTTCTTGCCTTATACATGCAATTTTTTACTTTGCCCATGTTTCTCTTTCTCTGTTTGGTTCATATTTATCCTGGTCACGTTGGAGATCCAGGTACCTATTGTGTTTGGTTATGATTTTATTGTGGCCCAGGTTTTGTGTGTTATACCCTATAATGGGTTTCCTTTATACTTGTTAGCTAGGGGTGCACAAAATGATAGTTGATCCCTCACCGTACATACTATCTATTACTGTAATTACCCTTTTGGTTGTACATTACGTGCTAGTGTCCTAGTTTCTTTTAATCACCTATTACCTTGCTTATGCTTACTTTTCCCAAGTCGGCATAATATGCCTACTGGGTACCTACTGTTTTTGGTACTCATGCTATAATTCTGCATCATTTTGGGTATGAAGGTCTTAGTATGAGTCATTAGGACGGACAAGATCATGCGAGCTAGTTTGGTGCTTTCTCAGGAAACTCAATGAGCAGTTAACGTTCATGCTGGGCAGTACTCCTTCTATTTTAACAACCTAGTTGGATTCCGATAACTCTTTTATAGTTTTTCCCTATTGTTTTCACAACCCAATTTCTTATATTATAAGGGCACCTACTATACCCTAAGTAGGAGAACCAACCCCGTAGTCTGAAGTCGAGGCGGAGGACTACTATATCAAATATGGAAAGCACAAGTATGATAAATAATAGAAAAATAAAGTGAAAGTAAAGGAATCAACCTTTCCCAAAACCCAGTATTAGTGTGATACGAAACCTCTAAGTACATAAAAGGAATTAATTGTCGAATACAAATGTATCTCCAAAACTACATGGAGATCAACATAAATGCTGATGAGAAGTAGGAAAATTTGGATGCCAAGCTCACCCTGACTCTCTGAAAATCAGTAGAATCTGCACAAATAGCGATATGTGAAACACAGTCGGGCACCTATACTCGAATTTGCACATGAAAAGTATGGTATAAGTACAAGATGCTGAAGCAACCCATACCCAGTAGGTTTTAAGGGCCCACTAGGCACATAACAATAGTAAAAACAACAAATAATGGAAGGAAATAAATATGGTCACAGAAGCAAATAGTACATCAAGGGATATAGCTACTCAAGTAGGGAGCAACAAGTAGGACAAATAGCACTAGCTAATCACATAATAGGATTTCAGGCAACGAAGGAAAACGAACCCCGAATCTGTACAACAGTATATATGCATAATAATAACATAAACAAGAGTCAAAAGAAGAACAGAGGAGAACATGGATGGTATACTGGTAACCTCAAGTACAATGGAAAATTGATAAGAGAGTACCGTGCACAATAACCCATATAAGTAGTATGTCCCAAAAGTAACACAACCATAACTAAGAAGTACAACAACAACATAATAAATATTTTAAACACAGAAGTCACGCTAACAGTAGGACTTACATCTCAACAAGGGTACACTGAAGAAGACAAGTGCAGAAAATCAAATACACACACATGAAGTAACCAGTCCTGTGCACGTTTCTCCTCCGGTAACCGTAGGTCCAACAGGTAGAGTAACATATATGGCTTTCACCTCTAGCCTACCCAACATTAACATAAAACTTACAATGGCCACTATCATGTTTACCATCACAACATCCTTCTCTACCATACTAAGGAGAATCCCAAACCTAAGCTCCACTACCTCTACCCATGGAGGCACTGCTTGAATAGGTTATGCTACCATGGTTTCTAGATAAATAATTCCCCGATGGGGCACTCTGTAGCAACATGTACCATAGCTCCATACTCAAAGCATGGCCTATACAACCTACCTTATAGTACAAACCAATAGAACTAGTGTGGCCACCACATCCTGATTCACTCAAATACTACCCCTCAATGACTTACCTGAAGTCTAACCATTCTATATATAACCTTAAGTACCATTACTTGAAATCTGAAGCGAGGCTTGAATAGGATGGCTAGAATGACTCTCACACGGTAAAGCCTTAATAGTACAAACATGCTCAGCAACCGTTTGAAAGGACTAACCACTAGCAACAAAAATCTATGTGGTCCCCTAAATATTTTTCCTCAGTCTGCAAGAAAAACCACAAACTCTCTACCTCTGTACACATTAATATAACCCCAAAATCAGATACTTGTAAAAACGGGCCTTATACTTAGCTATAGACATAGATACCTGCTGCAAGCGAATGCACTCATCTCTCCATCACTCCTATCAACTCAAGATACATTTACTCATAAAAGTCTCATAGAATACATTCCATGTCATAGGAGGTGCACAGTGTAATATGATAGAAATAAGTGACCTCCACCAATGTATTGCTACCTTACTCGTCTAGAACACTGTGAAATCCACTCCATGAGTCTCTCATAAATTAAGGTTATACAACCCTTTTTGGAACCTACTAATGAACATTGAGCACCTCTTCATGAATGCTAATGAATCTTAAAGAATCCAACCTCAAAAACCTACACAATGCCTTCTGATTCTACTTGATCATCGGTGGATGGGTTGACAGACGATGTGCAACTAAAAGAATTATTAGAACATGGGTCAAAGTAGCATATGTCAGAACTAGAAGCATATAAATATAGGAACTATGGTAGCAGGATTAGCTTCCAAACTCATAGCTCCCTGGCTACCCATGAGCGGATGTCTAAGCCCAATCAATAGATTATCCACTAACCATAACCAAAAGCTAAAGTAATACACCCCTAATATCCATCGTGACAACTGAAGCCAATGCTGGATTTGGTGCAAAAAAATGGTACTAGATCTAGTGTAATATAAGTTGGGTCTATAGACCATAGGTGGCTGCTGATCGATAAAGTATTGTGCTCTTCCCTACTATGTTAGTATACCAGAATGGCATTAGTGAACATAATAGCAAAGCATTCCAAATACGATCTGAAGAAATGATTCATCAAATTGATAAATCTAATAGGGTATTAGTCAACCCAAAAGACATCAACAAGAAGTAATAATTGTTATAACGTTTCCTGAATATTGTAGTAGGGATGTCCTCCGCACTAATTCTCAATTGGTTATAGCTTAACGCAAAATAAATCTTAATGAAAATGGATGAACAATGAAAATGTTCAAGAAAATCATCAATCCTTCGCATCGAATATTTATCCATAGTAGCCCCATCCAGCTTCCTAAAATTAATACACATATGCATAGAGCCATATTTCTTCTTAATAAATAAAATTAGGAGCACTCATGGAGATACACTAGGATCGATAAAACCCTTACCCAACAAGTCCTGAAGCTGAACCTTAAGCTCACTAAACTCAAAAGTATCCATATGGTTAGGAAATGGAAATAGGCCTGCTGCCCGGCTTTAACTCAATAACAAAATCAATATCTTACTCAGATGGTAGGCCAGGAAGGTCGGTCAAAAATGCATCAGTAAACTCTCTAACCACAAGGATTGATTCAGGAGATAAAGTATTGATACTAACATCTTGAACATAAGCAAGATAAGTTAAGAAACCACAAGAAACTAACAATCAATCCTAAAGGAAAGAAATGATCCATGATGGTGCGCGACAAACAGAACCCTACCACATGACTAGGGATCTATTGGGAACAAATAATGTAACAGTCTTAGAATAATAATCCATGATTTGCATGGTGGGGGGATAACTATTCCATGCCCAGTATCATATCAAAATCAACCATATCTACAAGATTAAATCATCCCAAATCTCATAATCCCCAATAGTCATAGAATAGGATCGTATAACATAATCCACAATTAAAGAATCACCTATTGTGGCACAAAAATATAATGGCAGGGGTAATGGTTCACTAGTAATCCCAAAAACAAAGAAAAATATGAAGACAAATAAGATCATATAGATCTTAGATAAAAATAATCTTAGATAAAAATAAGTTAAAGCTAACTGATAGCATAATAAATGGTACCAGCGACAACAACATATAAGGCCTTCACCTCTAGCTTACCCAACATAACATAAAACTTACAATCACCACTATCATGTTTACGATCACAATATCCTTCTGTACCACACCGAGGAGAACCCCTAACCTGAGCTCCACTACATTTACCCATGAAGGCACTACTTGAATAGGTTATGCTAGCATGGTTGCTAGATGAATAATACCCTGATGAGGCACTCTCTAGCAACACGTACCATAGCTCCATACTCAAAGAATGGCCTATACAACCTACCTTATAGTACAATCCAATTGAACTAGTGTGGCCACCACATCCTGATTCCCTAAAATAGTACCCCTCAATGACTTACCTGAAGTCTAACCATCATATATATAACCTTGAGTACAATCACTTGAAGTCTGAAGCGAGGCCTGAATAGGATGGCTAGACTGACCCATATGTTGATTTTGTGAAGGTCCCCTTCCCTAAGAACCCTATTCTTTACCATCATGTCAAGATCCACTAAAACTTCCCTAATGAAGGGGTCTCTTATCTCCACCCCATGACTCTCACACGGTAAAGCCTCAGCAGTACAAACATGCTCAGAAACTATGTGAAAGGTCAAACCACTAGCAACCAAAATCTATGTGGTCTCCTAAATCTTTTTCCTCAGCCTACAAGAAAAACCACAAACTCTCTACTTCTGTACACATCAACATAACCCCAAAATCAAATACTTGTAAAAATAGGCCTTATATA
>JBDJHY010000078.1:6604950-6619112 GCA_039654485.1 Withania somnifera
TTCCCCAAACCCTTTTCTAAATATGGCTTTGAAGATGTAGAAGCATGTTAGGGTTCTTGTTTAATTCTATATGACTATTATAAGTAATGATTTAAATAATGCTTTTGGGTAATAATTATGAATTTTTTATGATGATTATTTAATTATGAAAGTTCTAATGAGTTACCATATTTTTTATAATAGAAGTAAAAGAAAGAAATAAGATTTGAGGTAAGAATTGATTCTTGTTTCAAGGTTTATTTTTAAAGCCTGAATTGAGCATTGAAGTGTCATAATTAATTGACTTACTGCATGATTTGAAGTATGGACATGAAGCATGTATAAATTGACTATTTTATCTAATTAATCTTAAGTGGAGAAATATAATAATTTTATTACTTAGTTGATGAGCTGTGAATTGAAAAACTAATGAAGAGTCTAATTTGACTATATTTGCCTATTTTGGCTGAATTTAATGGTGTAGCCAGAAAATTCAGGGAAGGTATGGTATTTCATTAGAGAATATCCATTAGTATAGAATTTTGAAAGAGAAAGTAATAGTAGTAATTATATTTTTATGTGAGGAGTATTAGTATTGCAAAGGCCCTTATAAGCCAACTTACGTAGCCTAACATAGAGATTATTATTATTTTGGTCTAGTAAGTATGCCTATAGTCTAGTTGGATCCACTAGAGGTAGCATCATTTCCATTTGGAAAGGTTAGAAACACCTACACAGAGGGTAATATGTGGACTTCATTACTTTATGCCTTGAGGCATTTGTTTATAGAAACTCCCAGAAAGAGAAGCAAAACTGACAGATTTAAAATGAAGAAAGTGAAAGCTTGTTTTTAAATAAGTATTTACCTTTCGATAAAAACTGAAGAATCAAGTTGATTTAGCTAATTTTACTTGAGATGTGAACTTTTTACCAGTTTTTTTCATAAATTATTAAATTGCTTATTTGAGTTTGAGTTGAAAATGAGATTTATTATTGAAGCATTACATTGTACTTATCATTATACTGTATAGCCTATTTCTTACCTACTCACATACTGAGCACATGTTTTGTGTGATGATTCTACTCTTATTGTGAGTGTCAACCCTCATGCAGATATTGCCAACCATCCAGATGTTCGAGGTTGACATTACTTGCATTCTTAGAAGATTAGCAGATTGGTGAGTCATCTCTTGATTCAAGGGAAATCTATGGGGATATTTGTTTTGTTTATCTAGTTTATTTATTTTTTATTTATCAAAGACTAGCTAGTAAACTCTTGTGCTAGCAATCATTTATTTAGAAAGTAGAGGATTTCAAACTCAGATATATTGTTTGCGACTTGAGTTTATCTATTCTTTTATTATGACTATTATTGATTATCATGAGGAGTCTATTACACTTCTTAAATTATTGTTATTTCTTTCTATGAGAGATCTGAGTAGAGTGATGCATGATCCAAGTGGTTCTTCTGATGCTGCTAGGGAAACGTAGAAGCTAAGGATGTCAGTCCCGCCCAAAGTTGAGCTTGAGGCGTAACATGGCCAATAACATAATGAATTGGAATAAGGGTTAGGGGCTTAAATACCATTTAATTTGGATTATAAAATTACATGGTACGAGTTATTTAATAATGAGAAATATTGAAAATAGCGTTGTAAAAATGGGATAGATTGCTCAACAGTATGCGTAATCATGTTGGAAACTGTTTCTCGGTTGAACTCACACCAACCTTTCACCCGCTACATATTTGGAATAATGGAAACTTCCTAACCGTGATACAGTTTCATCCATGGTTAGTTTTCACTAAATTTCTCTGCACATTCTTTTTAAGTGTAATGTTCTCAATCATATCGTGCTTTCTAATGTGATATGTATGGAGGTTTCTAAGGATATAAATCATGTATAAACATATGGAATTGATACCTAACCATTATTAAGACTCCTAAAATAGAAAGCAACACCATTTCATCCCTCGAAAACACCTATATATTTTATAATCATAATGAATTATTGTGATACTATAAGATGTTAAAGAAATGGGCATAATTTCCTACGTTAGACTCGGTTTAAAGCGCAGTTAGTTGAATTGAAAAGTATGTTCTATGGGATTCGTAAATATGAAATAGAAAAAACATAAATATTTAGGAGGGATACAACCATTTAGTCTCACACTAAGGCTCAAGGTGTAAGTTAATCCACATACAATTAATGATTTTAACTCTAGATAACTTTTTGAGGTGTTACACTTCTATTGACCACGAGTTATATCAAACACCAATTCTAAACATTATTACGAATTTTATAACCCAGGATCAAGTGAGAATTCATAGGAATTTGACTTAAGCACGAACATAGAATGGTTTAAATTCTTAGTCAAATATTTTGGTGTTACACCTAATCTTATGGATATTATATATATTGTTGTGTTTTTTCATTTTAAGGTATTTTAGGTATTTCAATTTCTAATTTAATTTTTTGTATTAGTTTGGATGACCTATCAGATTTGAAAAGGTAGGTGTTTCCATATCACCACAAGAATAACACTCTCCAGGAACTATAGGCTAATGAGAATAACTTGATAACCCATAATGGGCATCTGTCCTTAAATCCTCTTATAAAACCCATAAGAACTCAGTGCCTGCTAAAAGAACTCTAAATTTTTTGGCTATTTCTATAGGTCGGCATGGCTGTCTAAAATGGTGTTCAACAGTGAGAATGACTACCATGTATGAAAGATCCACTAACTCTAAATGAGGAACCTAAGACTGCCAGAAGGAATGGGGCCTCTTTCCCCTACTGTCACTAATCCAATCTTGGTGCAAAGGTTCAAAACCTCTAGCTGCCTCTATCTAGCCATGAAAATTGGCTCCCTCAAACTGGGAAGATAGGAATGTTTCTGCTCTAAGAAGATGGATCAACCCTTTCATGAACTCGGCTAACTTCTCTCTATCATCTAGCAAGTTGGCAGGCTTGTATAGATAGCTCATAGAAACGAGACAGATACTCATCCACTATCATACTCCCCTAATCCAACTCATCAATTTTGTAACATCCCTCACTCTAAAATATTTATATCTATCAACAAAGGATCAAGAAAACATCTCCTAAGATAGGGTATGAGATCCAGTAGGTCTATAGTCAATGTAGAAGCGCCACCATTATCCTAATAGCCCCCTTAGCTGTAATACTATATTTATTAACCCTATGAGACTTAACCATCCCCACACTCTATAGTAGCCCATGACACGTAGTCAAAAAGTCATATGAGTCCTCATATTTCCCACCCTAAAACTTTTGTGGGTTCATGTTATAGAACCTCTCATGTGTCCTTTATTAATCATCAGACATCTTAGCTATAACTGCTCCTACATTCCCAACACCTGGACTTTATAACTTGTGAACTCTGTTATATCAATTATTGTCCCACTTTTCCTTAAACCAATAGAGTTTGTCCCAACAAGACATGAACGGCGAGTGGATGGCATACCTAAATTGGAACTACTAGATGATAGACCACTGGATTATGAAGTACTTATATAGATTTCTACTCTAGGTTTTTACATCAGCTCTGGTCTGTGAACCCTGTGGTGTAACACCCTGTGTTATGCTCTTAAAAACTCATAAGACTATGAAAAAGTGTTATGTAATAAAGGGGATGCCACATACTGAGGAGGGGCATGTCCATCCTCCTCTCAATATCTGTATAAATGGAGGCAGCTCTGGCATGTCCTCTAACTAGGGATACTCTAAAATCCTTCCCCTAGCTCTATTACTATCCCAGTATCTTCATCGGGTAACAGGCACTGGAATATCATTCTTATATATAACAAAAGCAGCTCTAGTCCTTACCATTTATCAAACAAAAACATGCAAGGTATCAACAGATGTGAATCAACCATGCTAAATAGAAATAAAGAATAAAGAGATGTGTTCCTAGAGTTTCGAAGCCTCTAGAGGATATGTAATAGACGTTTCTACACTGATCCATGAGACTCAACTAAACTTGTCTTATGAGTAGTGGGACCTATTAATATAGGGATCTGATACCAAGTTATCACAACCTAAAATTTTTACATGATGGCACCATCTTCCCAAACCTATAACTCATGAAACTAACTATAAATGAATTAAATATAAAAGTAAAATACATAAAACATCCTACTCGCAAAAAACCTATATCTATATATATATATATGTAAATGTATGTGTGTGTGCGTATATGTGTGTGTGTGTCTAAAACCCACAGACCAAGTTTCCATGATTCACAATCCTTTATAGATTTCTTTATAAGGAAATTCAACATCAATATATATTTTTTTAAAAAGCATTATAAAAGTAAAGATATATGAGGAGTCCTTGGCAATTGATGAAGAGACATTCTGCTACCTCTGAATCCTCAAACTACTCCTAGACTGATGGAAGAGGGAGGATGTCACCGCCAAAAACTTATCCCTTAGGAATGATAGGCATCCTTAGCCGTTAAGTCACCATAGAGGCTTCCAAAGAACCACTTGGATCATACCTGGCTCTATTACTGAATCTCAGCAAAAGAAATATCATACAACATGTACCAACTAAGAGGACCTCACATCTCAATTGATAAATAAATAGCTAAATAAGCATGAAAACTCAACATCCAAGTTTGACACAATCCATGCCCAAAAGCCACTACAAAGATAAGTACTGGAAATAAACTAGGAGAATGCTTCTATCTTGCCAAAAACTAAATAATAATAATAATTCTAGGTCTAATCTCTAAATCAAATGGAATGATATAAAACTCCATCTTGCTTTCGAATCAAGTGGGAACTCACAACTCTAATTCTACTCTTTTATGAATGACGGTCCAAGTCAACAACAGATTTCTGGAAGCTTGCTCAAAATTGTATGAATAAAATACATGCAGCGCAAGAAAGTATGTGATCAGTACATTTAAATATACTGAGCATGTTAGAGGGCTAGTGCAACAGGACATATCAATAAATAAGAAACTGGCTATGCAATGTATGAACATATACATATACCTCAACTTCCACCTGTTGACTCAAATAAGCAATATACATGCAAATAAGGAAAAGTATTCTTTTTAGTTCTTTTACCCTTAACTCTATCTTTTCCGAATCTGCTAACCTGATTGACAAGAATTAAAAAAACTAACTAACTGACAAAATAACTAACCTGGGAGGTTCTATAACTGACATTCCTCTCACACAATGCTATAGGTCCAACATATATCCCTATGTTGGGTGGGGTCCCAAACCTTCCAAAGTAAGGGTCGTGTATAAATCCTAGTGAATCCACTAAGCTTGAATTGTAAACAATGAAATGGCCCATGAACTTACAAGTGTTTGGCTACACGGGCTATGGGATAAGGGATAAGCTACCCAAATCTGCTCGGCATTAATACTACTCACAAAACTGAACATAACTAACTTTGTCTTTCATTCTTGACCACACAAGGGACCATAACTCATAATTTATCTGTCATTGTCATATTGCTTTCTAATTATCATGTTTAATCTTCTTTCAGTTACTAACTCATGATCTATAGTTAGACTATAAAGTCCAAAACCTTAGGTTATATTCATATATGACCATACCGTTAACCATGACCTCAAATAATAGAAATTTTCAAAAACATGATTGGACAAGCATATAAACTACATAAGGGACTGGAACACATAAACAAAAACAACTTCACACTTATGATGATCAATGCAATTCTATCATAAACAAATGCACATAGTTATGAGCATCGACAAGAGTATATGAAATACATGAAATAATTATATGAACACAGTTTATGGGATTCACCCTAAAATCTATGTGTCTTGATCATGAATTAAAAACTAGATAGTTGGGCACAAGGCTTAGAAGAACATCTTGTTGAATTCTCACACACCTAATTTGAAGAGAATCTACATATGAATTCATAGGGAAATCACTACGCAAGAATCCCTTGTTAAAAACACTGCATTTTTGTTATTTAGAAAAAACCTTGTAAGAACTGCTATTGATCTGACTTTATGAATAATGAATGAAATAGGTTTTAGGGTATTTATATTACCCAAAAAAAAGATGTTAAAACAACATAGTATTATCGGTTTAATGAATGGGAAAATTCTAAAAAGTCGTTGAGAAAATCAGACTAAAAATAAAACTGATAGATTTTTATTGTTCCTCCTATGGACCTTAAATAGGTTTCGCAGTCCATCAGGTGGCTCATAGAACCATGCCACACTTAGACAATTGAAAAAATTTAGGGGAAAGGTTTATGGGTTTCTATATAGTGCATAAGGTTGTTTTATGATTTGTAATAATGAACTGTGAAAGTGGAAAATATTTTGAGAAAATCCAAGTCTCTATCAAACTTGATATTACCCTTTATGGACTGTAGAACCCTTTCATGATCTGTAAACCCATCCACGAAAGTATGAAAACACTAGGTTTTGGAGAAATTTTATAGACTTAGTTTGTTTAGCCTCAAACCTGTAGAACCAGTTTTACGATGTTACAATATCCCCCCTTGGGTACGAAAATTTGTGTTTATAATGTCTGACTCTCTAACCTTAAGCTGATGGTAGCAAAAATGAAGATCAATTCTTAGAATGGCTATCACCGTATAATTGATCGAATAAGTCTTTAATCCTAGGAATACGGTATATTTTCCTTATTGTGACCCTGTTCAACTGATGGTAATCTATGCACATACGGAGGGAACCATCTTTCTTACATATGAACAAGACAGGAGCACACAAAAGAGACATACTTGAGAGAATAAATCCCTTGTCTAGAATGTCTGCTAACTGATCTTTCATCTCCTAAGCTCAGCAGGTGCAATTCTATGCGGTAGAATGGGAATAAGATGAGTGCCTAGAATGAGGTCTATTCATCTCCTTGTCAGAAGTAACATCAGGTAAATCCTTGAGAAAATGTCTAGAAACTCCCTGACAATTGAAATTGATTGGATATCTAGAGTCTCGAATTCAGAGTTCTGAACTCAAACTAGGTCGTAGATACAACCTGTGAAATCATCTTTCTAGCCTTAACATAAAAAATGAACCTACCCTAAGGAAAAGCTCTACTCCCTTCCCACTCAAGGACAAGCTTATCAAGAAACTACAAATGGACAATTCTAGTCCTACAATTAATGACAACATGATATGACTGGAGCCAATGCATGCTTAAAATGGTATTCAAATCTATCATGTCTAAATAATGCATATCATCTATAAATACCACCCCTAGTATAGATACCAAACAATTTTGACAGACGTTCTCAACTACAATAGAGTCCCCAAGAGAATTTAACATAGAAAATGAGTCAGATAAGACCACAGATCAACACCAAACTGCCTACAAGAAAATAGGATATAAAAGTAAGGATAGATCCAGGGTCTTACAATGCATAAGTACTAACACAATACACATCCAACATACCTGTCACCACATGTGTAGACTACTCCTAATCCTGTCTTGACCCAAAGCATAGAATCGGTTCTGGGGCTAACCTCCACTGGTACTAATAAAGGTGCCCTTCTTAATTGGTGTTGGTGTTATATTACCTCTACCTGCCTATTAGTCTACAAGACACTCCCTAATCTGGTGGTCTGGATTACGATATCTAGAACACCCCTTATACGAGTAATCTCTAGAGTCTGGCCTTTATGATCACATCCATAACACCCATCATTCCCAATAATGTAATGACTAAGATGTTTCTTCCCACACCTAGTACACAAAGGATAAATGTACCCTCTTGTAAGACTACCCTGAGAAGCTGTCTGAGCTGGATTTCGATTCCAAGAGTGTCTAAAACTCTTAATAGTGGTAGTAAATAAAAAAGGGGCTTGCCCACTAGAAGTCTGTTGTCGTTGTTGCTGCAGCATCCTTTGACCCCTACCTTACTTGGGTTGGCTGACTCATATTGGTTAGTCTTAGCCCCTTTATTCTTATTACTCTCACTAAGTCTAGCCTTATCCTACTTAATTTGATCAAGATGGCCATCAACCTATCAATGTACATATCACTAGTCATCTTAGTTAACCCCCCTACCTTCAACCATCTCTGGAGCATAACTAGACATCTTGGTAAACTTCATCCCGTACTCTGCCACTGTCATGGAACTCTAATCTAGACTTAAATATTCTGTAAATCTCTCCTGACTCCTCTCCCATGGATAAAATCTATCCATAGACACCCTCTCTTACTCATCCCAAGAAGGTGGAAGAACTACTATCCCTCTAACACCATCCTCATCTCACATATCCTCTTAACCTCCTCTATAAAGTTCTCTGAGTCCTCTTAAACTTTCAAACAAAATAACCCTGGGGATGTCTACCTCAAGAACTCACCCTCACAACCCATGTATCAAGGGAAATTAGATAAGTTGTTGGAACCTGAGTCGGCTGCTAAGCCTGTGCCATCACTATCTAATTCATCATATGCATCATATTATATAACTCTGTAGTTGTAATGTTTACTGGAGGATGTTGTGGCTCTAGAGATAATAGAGCCTGATTCTATTATTTCATGTTAGCCTAGCAAGTTGATCTTTACGGAGGCATGCATGATTAGAAATGCGTAAAGTATGAGTCAAAATTGAAGTCAGGAGTTAACTCCAAAGAACGGAATATAATAATTAATAAGGGGAGAATATTTCCTACATACTCAGTAGCCTCTAATGGTTTCACGCCCCTAAACAATGAGCTAAGTGTAGAACCGAAAAATGCTAAACTTAATATTTAGCATCCCATAGAGAGGAGTAACGTTAGTTTATGATCAAAATCGATCTTGACTTCGTGATTAGGGTTGATTTTTGCACAAACCTTTATTATTTGGTTTTGGGTGTTGATTAGTGTATATTTCTTGTATTTTTTATATGGATAAACAGAATCTGCCCGATTGGAGGTATTCGAAAGGGAAAAATACACGAGTAGCTATATTTTTTTGAATTAAGGCCAATTAAGGTTTAATCATTTTCTATAAAGTGTTAAAAATTTCTTGATAATTTCTTTGTCATTTGGGGTGACTTGGATATTTTGGAATTACTATCATCTCATGTTGAGACTAGAAATGGGCTAGTTGAAATAACGTGAATAATGATGAAATTTTTGGCTCACATATATACTTGATTGTATTTTGAATTGTTGGACTGACTTATGTAGTGCTATATAGTGCCTTGGTTAATAATTTGGGGTTTAATTACATATTTGATTTAATAAATGCCCTTGGTAATCTATTGGCGACCTTGTAATTTAAATTGGTCACTCGAGGGGTTAGACATGAAATGGAGATATTCATTAGACTTGAATTGTGGGGATTAAGGTCACATTATCTCATTGTATATGTTGAGGTCGTCAAACCTGATTTGCCTTATTGATTTGGCATATTTTCTGTTGAACTTGTTGTAGTGGCACCATATTATTTGAAGTATGGTAACTTGCTGACCTTATTGCTATTTTTATTTAAAGTGTGGTAACTTGCTCACGTCAATCACTATCAAGAATATAATTTCTATTTCAAATTAGCCCCAACGGGCATCACACTTTTCGATTATAAAGCTATCAATAAATCATCAAGGAAAATTTTAACAACAATTACATAATTAAGCCCTAATTCGTACATCAAGATATCATTTTCAATCACATTAGTTAATTTAAAGTAACTTAAACTTGAATCAAGTTTATGGTTCAACGATTTATTTATATCATGTTAGCCTCATCACATTTCAGTTTTTAAAAGACATTATAAAGTCATAACGAGCAATGTCTATACAAATCCGTCCAAACACAATCAAGCCATCTCGGGGCATCATTATAATAAAGAGATCAAGTTATCAATCAAATCATGATAGCATATTCCAATTAAATAGCAATTATCATCAATCGAAAACACATACAACTCCAAGTGCTACCCCAATGTATCAATTCAATCATAAAAACTAAATCAAGCATTTCAAATATCAAGTTCAAATATACAATTCAAAAAACTTTATGGAATCACATTATCAAAAAATTCTCATTTTAAACCTGACATTTTTTATACTAATAACCAAATTAGTTCTTATCATCTCACCTTCAAATAACTATTCTACTTTTTCAGTTTCCCCAATCTACTAATCAAGAATTCACAATTCACACTACATTTTATAGAAAAATATTAAAATCTCAACTTGCCTTAAAAGTTGAGGAAATCTATCAATCGTGATCCTTGCCCTTTCGTAGAGCCTCCAAATGAGTAAAATCTATTCACAAACACATTACCACAAGAAATAACAACAATCAATAACCATATCTTGATATTTAACACTTTATTTAAAAATTTAGCCTGGGACCACAATATCGAAATTCAAATTTTATTGTGCAAACATATTGTCCGATACTTGGGGTATCTGAATATCAAGTTTGAAGAAAAACCCAACTCCATTTTGAATTTCAAATCAATGTTTCATAATTTTTTTATTTTATACTTCAGAATTACCATTTTTGAATTTAAAACCATCAAAGGTAAGGTTAAAAAATCATGAATTAGCTTATGGAAATTGATAGAGTCGTGTTTGAAAACATTACCTAGTGATTTAGTGTTAAAATTTTCTTCTTTAATCTTGTCAAAATGAGTAGCAATCACCCAAAGTTCGAGAAATGGGACGAATAAATCAAAAATACTGTTTATAAAAATTCTACCCAGTCAACATGCCTTCTTTGTGAATACGCCTGTGAACACGTAGAAAACTAGCCCTTAAATCTCCGACAACACAGTCACTTCACCACGAACACAGAGAAAAAACATCATAAAGCTCTGCGACCGTGGAGAATAGTGGTGATAGCACCATCAACAGCAATTGACAACAAACTCAAGTATCAAAAGGTTACAAATGGACCCTTGGGATTCGTTCGAAATCCCGTGAAAATAAACCATATATGCAACCATACTAATCAAGACATTTTGAACTCAAAGTAACCATCAAATCATACGTACGAGATCTCTGTGATGTGATATTCCTTTAAGGCCTAAAACTAACTTTAACTCAAAATGACCAAACAACCCCGGAGCCTATGAAAAATATGAAGGACCTCATTTTAGACCAAAATCCACCTCTTGGATACAACAGAATCATCGGATTCAATCTGGACATTCTGAGTTCGAATGTTGACCAATTAACTATTTTTCCTAAAACTCAACTTTATCCTATCAAACCGCTCAAGATCACCACGAATTAGGGTAAACAAAAAATGGAGTACGTAGTAGAACAAAATCAACATTTCAGAGCTGATGGAATTGACTGATTTCCATTTCTAGGTCCCAAGTCCATTTGACTGCTAGAATTTTCTATTTCTCACTTTTCAGCTTCAAGACTCAAAACAAATTCCAAAAACTTACTCAAAGTTCATCTGGTTCTTGAACCAACCATCAAATCAAACTTAGTTTAGTATAATGAAACTACTGAAATGGTAAAACAGTCAAAATGTGCAGAAATTGAAAAAATGACCTTGAGGGTCATTACACTTATTTACAGTGGCGCCCTGGTTTTGGGATTATATTTATGTGATTGTGCTTTAAATATTATAGAATTCTATTAGATTGTTTAATTTCGCATTTATGATAATTATTAATTATTGGTCGATAGTTTTGAGTGACCTATCATGGTGGGAAGATATATGTCATCACGATCAAATTTCGGATCATATGAGACCTATATCACCTTTGTAGTTGTTTTTTTTTTTTTACGTATTTTGATTAAATTGTAAAAAATTCTTTTTTGAATTAGCTTATCTATCAATGGATCAAATGAGTGCTCCATTACTTTTCAATATTTGAACCGTGACAATAACAATTAAGAAAAAAAAAAAGAAACGTGGAAACAGAAACTTTATCTTTCATTGGTACATAATCGAAATGCTTCTAAATTAGTCCATAATATTCAGATAACAAAATTTTGAGCGATTAATACAAAGAACAACTAATTACCGAGTGGCGGAGGACAAAATCAATTAACCTTCAGCTAGCTGAGATTTCCATTACCCTTTTTGTTCTCAGCCGGCCACTCAATATCATGGTCTTATTTTTTAGTTTTTTTCATTTTGTTTTACTTTCACATAAATTCATAAATTTATTTTTTTAAATCAAGCCGTCATCATTTGACGGAATTCATGATAATCAAGTTCCCCGTTACCATCAGTGTCATAAAATTGAATCATAGTGACACATTCATCATAAGATTTTGGATCTCCTAGACGACTCAAAACTCTCTGTAAACTTTTAGGTGTAATCCGACCACAACCTTTTTCAACTTCATACATCTCAAATGCTGACTTTAAGGATTCATCATCTTCAGTAGTTCCTTCTTTTTGCACTAACAATTTCTTAAAATCCTCAAAATCTATGAAACTGTCACCATCCGTATCGAGTTCATCTACGATTTTTTGAGCATCTTCATGTGACATATATTCTCCTATGGACCCAAAATATGCTCTTAGCTCGAAAGCCGATATTTTACCTGTTAGAAAATGTAACACTAGAGTTAAATAGAATTGCCAAAGACTTTGAGGTGCAAACTAAATTTTTCTTTAAGAAATATTGCTTGTATGCTGATTGAGGAGATACAGGAAAAATTCATTAGGATACTGCAGAGTGGAGATAGTGGTATGGCACGGGGGGGGGGGGGTGCAGTTACGTTAAGAATAAGCATACTCAATGTGTACCCTCTCCTTTACCTGCATTTGATACACATATGATATGTGAGAAAGGAGACGGATAGTTGGAGTCTTTACTAGATAATTCAGTTTAATACAAACTCCTAATTCTAGCTTATCATACGTTTCTGACCGAATTACAACTAGCATTCACATTATTGAAAAATAAAAAGGTCAGAAATTAGCAACGAAACAAATTATGTAACTGAAAAGTAAAATTTGACTCTAATCCTATCTAGAGATGGATGATCAAGAAATTCCATAGACTATGAGCAATTCAGTGATAAATTGGCAATGGAATTTGTAGCTAATTTTCCAATTTTGTTTTTTCTATTGTCAATGCCTTAATGTAATCGAACTTATTTTCAAGAATGTTCTTTTTATTCTGCATGCAAGTCAAAATATACCAATCTCAAATAAAAGATACCCTCTTTCTTTACTAGCAATAAACTTATTTTAAAAACATTCTGCATAATTCAAACTTCTTAAATAAAGTATCTTTGAGTAAATGAAATCATAAAACATGTGAACATTAATAATGACTTCCTTTTGTCTTTGAAACCACTAAACAACACTAGACGGATTGCTCTCATACATATAAGAATCAGTCAGGCACATATGATAAGGTAATTCACAAGAATTAAGTTTAAATTATAATGATTATTCTAGCTAATTAAGCTCCTACTACACCCATCATTTTTCACGTAATGTATCTAATTCAAATGTAGGTAAAGGAGGGGTTACACATGGGTTATCCTTACCCCTAACAAGTTGGAACGTTTTTCTTGAAAAGTTTGTGTTGTGTATATCATTCCTTGCTTCACCACTTATGACAAATTTTCCATAGCCTTTTCGTAAGGAATTTCTATATTATAGAGTGAAAACTAAGAAACGGAATAAAGTAGAGCTAGGAAAAAGTTTTGAGGCGCGAGATCGTACTTCCTTAGAGACATCACTATCAAAAAACTTGAATCAGCAACCAACTTTGCTGCTAAATTGCTCATAAGCTAATAGTCGTTTTGGTTAATCTGTTGCTAAATATACACCTGTCAAGTGGGCCGGTTTGTACCGAAAATTTAACCCATTTTGGCTGGATCGGACCGGCTCGTTTTTTAATTTTTTTTATATATATATTCTTAATATTAATACATATATCTTGTGTATATAGTATATATCTTATATATATATATATATTGTATATATAAATAGTATATATATATTATATATAGAGATTGTATAAATAGTGTATATGTAGTATATTTTAAATGTATATCTTTATCATATTTAATATATGATGTTAGTATATATTATATATATTTAGTATATATCGTTAGTATGTTTAGTATATATCTTTAGTTTACAAATATATCGTTAATATATAAAATATGTCTAAATTAAGGGGAAAAATAGTTGTAAATCGGTGAAACGTCAAATTGTCATAAGTTTGCGCTCGGATGTCCGTTTTAGACAATTTTTTTTATTTCATGT
>JBDJHY010000078.1:6645715-6657053 GCA_039654485.1 Withania somnifera
TATAACCCAAGCAACTTCCTTCAGCACCTCAGAGCCTCTATATAACATACCTCGTAAAATCTCCGTCGTCATCACTAAACAACTAGCATTTGGTGAAATTGTTACATCACCAGTCATTAAACCAACATCAGAAAACTCATGATTTAACTCTCTGTATTTCTGATTACTCAATGCTTTTAAAGGTGAAGTGTAGATAACTCTTTGTTTATCTCTAAATGCCATTGCTATTGCGTATTCGGCAACAGCAGTTTTACCAGCGGAGGTATGTGCGGATACGAGAATTGATTCGTTACGTTCCAAGCATGCGATGGAGACTTGTTGAAATGGGTCCAGTTTGAATGGGTAGGTTTTGGCCATTGCGCCGTTGTAAGAAGGATTTGAAAGGGTACTGTGAATTGATTCGTCATTGGTGGATATGTAACCAGATGGAACTGCAACTTCGTGCACGCAGGTTCTGCTTAAATTTGCTCTCTTCGAAGATGAATTTAGTGAGTTGGAGTTGGAGTTCGGCTCCGGCTCCGGCTCCGGCTCCGGCTCCTTTCTTTTACCCGCAGACACAGAAGACTCCATTTCAGCTTCTGTTAGGGTTTCGGCTTAAACCCCCGTAGAATCTCATAAATTTGGTTGAAATTTCAAAAAAACACAGCACGAAGGGGGTTAGTATTTAAAAATATGTTATAACCTTAATATATTATAACTGCACTAGTAATTTCAATTACTTTGATGTATTTTTTTTTTTTATAGAAAATGCAAGGCTATCTATAAATCAAAATTATTTGGAAGATCAACACTGACCATAAATATTATCATAAAGTGGTTATTATGCATTAACTTTGTCAATAATGTGGATAATATAGCAATTTATAAATCATAAAATATTTATAACACTTCTCATTATAAAGAAATTTTAGTAAGAAGAAAATCTACATAATTATTTGTAATATATATTATTTATTGTTTCATTAAAAATTTTATCAGAAAAAAATTCAGTGAGATAAAAATCTTGATTAGGAAAAAAAGAATGCGACATATATTTAGTTTCTTGATGAGAAATCTTAATATCTCAAAGACTTGTATCTCATCTTCTCAAAGGCTGAAGTAGGAAATGCTTTGGTGAACATATCCACTAAATTATCACTTGAACAAATTTGTTGAATATCTATTTTATCCTTTTTTTTTAAGATCACGAGTAAAAAAGAATTTTGGTGAAACATGTTGCGTTCTATCTCCTTTAATGTATCCTTCTCGAAGTTGAGCTACAGATACAACATTGTCTTTGTATAATATTGTTGGAATATCTCTCCTCAAAGGAAAATCACATATTTTCTAGATGTGTGAAGTTATTGGTCTCAACCAAATACATTCTCGACTTACTTTTTATGATGCCTATTATCACTACATAATTGAAAAAAGTAGCAATCATAGTTTATTTTATTGATATCATGATATAATTGTACCTCCACATGTAAACAAATAACTTGTATGTATGTCAGATAAATATCTTGAATCTGCATAACTTATTAATCGTGAATCTGTTTCATTTGAACAAAATAGTTCCATCTTAATGTTCTCTTGGAGAAATTAGAATATATGGTTAGTACCATTTCAATGTCTTCGTGTTGGGAAAAAAATTAAATCTTGCTAACAAGTTCACAACAAAAGATAAATCTGATCGTAAATTACTAGAAAAATACATCAATGACCCAATTGCACTAAAATATGCTATTTCAACACCAACAAGTTCTTCACCATTTGCATGAGATCGAAATGGATCTTTATTTATATTAAGTGATCTCACAATTATTGGGGTATTCAATGGATGTATTTTATCAATGTAAAATTTTTAAAAATATTTCCAGTATATGTTGATTGATGGACAAATTTTTCATTTGTAAAATGTTCAATATGTAGACCAAGTCAAAATTTATCTTTTCGAGTTTTTTTTTAATTTTTTTAAAAAAATATTCTACCTCCTTTGGAAGCTCTTTGGGCATTTCAATAATATTCAAGTAATCTACATATACATATATTATGACAATTTCAAATTCACACCTTTTCATAAAGACACATGGGCAAATTGAGTCATTCTTATACCCTTGTTTCAATGATATTCTTTAAGGCGATTATACCACATGTACCCTAATTGTTTTATTTCATATAATAATTTCTAAAGCTTTATTGAACAAGTCTCCCCAAAATATTTATATGCTTCGGGCCTTTTAATCTTTTGGAGATTTTCATAAAAATATCAATGCGTAATGAGCCGTATAAATAGGCTCTGATAACATTCATCAAATGCATATCAAGTTTCATGAACTACTAGATTTATAAGATTTGCATTCACTACGGAAGAATATGTCTCCATATAATTAATGTCAGGTCTCTAACAAAATTCTTGTGCCACAAGTCATGCTTTATACCTTATGACTTCATTTTACTCATTTTGTTTTTGCACAAAAATCAATTTGTACCTCATTAGTTCTATGCCTTCAAATGTTCGGACTATAGGTCCAAAAACTTCACATTTTTCAAGTGAAGTTAATTCAATTTGAATTGCATATTTTTATTTTGGACAATCATTTCTCTATTAACATTCTTCGACATATTTTGGTCAAGATTCTTATTTTGTTGCATTGTTTCATAAGCAACATTATACGCAAAAACATTATTGATAATAATGTCATCTCGGTTTTATATTTTTTTTTTATGAGACATAACTTATTGAGATCTCTTTATTTTTATTATTTTCAATTACGTGCACCTCTTCTGAGGTTTTATCAATTGTTATGTCTTGTTGCTCTTCTTGAGAAAGTTCCTTCATATTATTATCATCTTGATCTTTTGCTTATTTTTTTTTTTATTTGAAATCGATAGATTTACCACGTTTAAGAGTGGTTTATACTCATTTGCATTATTTGATTGTCCTATTAGGACATCAATTCAAATTGGAGCATTAGCATGTAGAGCTAGAATTGAGTTTTAGTAACTCTTGATAGGTCAGGTATGAAAAAAAAATCTCTTTGCTTTGGCAATGAAATTCTGCCCCGGTCTTTCTGACAGTCGGTTTGTAATATTTTGCGAATAAATTATTTTTTGAAATTTTAATTCGTATTTATTTGTACGAGGATCTAAATGAGATAATGATAATGCATTCCAATCTATTTTATTTTTCAACTGCTTATTTTCTCCCCCTAATGCTTGATATATTGATTCATTGAATGGAAATCGGCAAGTCTTGCCGTAAACAAATCTTCAGTCATGAATTTTAAATATTTTATAATAGAAGGAGATTCATACCCAACATATATCCCCAACCTTCTTCAGGTCTTATTTTTGTACCTTGTGGTGGAGCTATTAGAACATATACCGCACATCTAAAAATTTTAAGATGAAAAATATTTGATTCCTGATCAACAATCAATTATAATGGGGAGATTTTATGATAATTTGTGGGTCTGATCCGCATAACTGTTGTTGCATGCAAAATAGCACGATGTCTTAACGATATGAAAAGTTGTCTTCTCATAAGCATTGGTTCTATTAATTTGAGGCACTTAATCAATGATTCTGCTAGACCATTTTAAGTATGAACAAGAGAAATCGAATATTCAATTGTTATCTCAATTAACATACAATAATCATTAAATGCTTGGATATAAATTCACCAACAGTATCGAGACTAATTGTCTTAATTGCATAATCTGAAAATTTTGCTTTTATCTTTATTATTTGGGTAAGCAATCTTGCAAATGCCAATTTGTGAATTGATAATAAGCACATATGTAACCATCTTGTAGATACATCTATTAATACTATATAATATTTAAGTGGTCCACATGGTGGGTGAACGGGCCCACATATATCACCTTGTATATACAGAGAATTCAATTTTCACTTTAATTGTTGATGGTCTACTAATTAAATTGTCCTAAGAATAGGCAGTACAAGAGAATTCTTTAAATTGGATAATCTTCTGGTTCTTCAAAGAACGACCATATGAATTCTCAATTATTTTGCGCATCATATTAGAATCAGGATGACCCAACTAGTTATGCCAAATGATAAAATCATTTGAGTTAATAAACTTTTGATTTACTATGACATGCGTTTCAACCGTGCTAATACTTATGTAGTATATGTCGAAGAAAAGAGCAGGTAATTTTTTCAAGTACATATTTCTTACCCGACATCATTATAGTAATATAAAGATTTTCAACCCTTTTGTTATTTGTAATCTCAATATGATAGTCATTTTGGCGAATGTCTTTGAAACTTAGTAAGTTTCTTTGAGACTTGCTATAACAAAATGCTTCATCGATTGTCAAATTTATTCCTCTGGTAAGTAATAAGTTAGTTTTTTCAGAACCTTCAATTAATCTTATACCGCCAGATGTAGTATTAACATTGACTCCTTTCATTATCAGATAAGAGAAATATTTCTTATCTTTTAAAATAGTGTGTGTTGTAACACTATTTATATGACATATATTATCATAACTGATTTTGGGTTCAACTGATGATTGATAAATTTTCATATTCTTCATAAAATAAAAAGTATATTATAAGAAGTGTGAAACACTAAAACCATTAGAAATTGCATTAGAAAGGTAGAAGTTAGCAATTTTAGAAAACATGTTTATTAAGAACATAGTTGCAACTATGACAGAACATAACAACTTTTCTTATAATCTTATTTTCCTAAAATCGTCAGTTTTTCAGTCAGTATCTTTATAAAAATTATCATCTTTCAAATAAGTAATATCTGAGAGGCCTTTAAAGTCATCATCGTTATAAATTTTTTTGCCTTAATATCATTATATCTATTTGAAGGAGTTGCTTCATCATCATCATCTCGAAAGGTCAAGTACGCTTTCACATTATTTTCTTTTTTTATGAGGAAATCTTGATAAAGTTTAACAAAATAATTAGGTGTATGGTAAATACTTGCCCAATGACCTTTCATACACATCCGTGACAAATATTAACTATACCTCTTGAAGGATTACTCTGAGAACCTTTATTATTCTCCTGTTTATTTTCATCTTAATGAAAATAATTATTTCGTCCTCCGCCACGTCCTCATCCACGTCCGTGATCATGACCACAACCGCAATAATTGTTTTGTCATATTTCAGACTGATCATTAGTTGCTCCAACATTCAGTTCAGAGAATGGAGCAGACCCAATAGGATGAGTTTCATGATTTTTCATTAACAGAGTATTGTTCTATTTTAGACATAAGTAGGCATATAATTAATTCAGACTATTTTATAAATCACTTTTTCACGATATTATTATTGCAACACTATATTTGAAGCATTAAAAGTGGAAAAATATTTCTCTAGTAAGTTCTCATCAGTGACATTAACTTCACATAATTTTAATATGAAAATTACTTTATGAAAAATAGAATTATACTCAATTGCGTTTTTAAAATTTTAAAATAGAAGGTGCAATCAATCATATCGAGCAACCAGTAGTACCGTAAATTTTAGGTGGTCACATCGATCCTTTAAATTAGTTCATAATTCAAGCGGATCTATTATAGTTAAATATTCAGTTTTTAGTCTTTCATTGAGGTGATGATGAAGAAAAATCATAGCCTTCGTTTTATCTTAATTTGATGTCTCTTTTTATTTTTTAATAGTGTCCCTAAGGCCCTTAGCATCAGCCATGACAAATAATTATTTTCGGTATGTCAAGCACGATAGATTCAAGTTTTGATAAATTTAACATGGCGAAACTATAAGAGATTGATAAGTTAGTTATGATTGGCAGAAAATATGAAGTAATAATAGGAACAACTTAAAAGGAATCTACATAGAACCATATAACATTAATAAATTATTGTAACATGAGTCTTCAAAACTTAAAGATTCTCTTTTGCATTTTTAGTGTCACAATTATTATATCTTGCCTAAATAAGTGTTAATGATATTTTTTATGAAATTTAATTATTAATGATAGTATGTAATACCGGACACACAAAAAGTCATACAATAACTTTATTTTTTATAGTGTAAAGCATAACACATATACTTAATTGATGTATTTTAAATAAAACATGAACTTCATGAACAAAATGAGAATGAAAACTGTAACTAGTGATTAATTTCGTTCTTTTATTAAGATAAATTCTGCTCTTAAAAAAAATAAATATAAAGTTTGCTCTTAAAGAAAATAAATAGATATAACATATAACTTATAGATAAATCTTTTATTAGAACAAAAGAACTGTATGATAAAATATTTAGTGGCAAAAGAAAGAGAAAATAAACATTAAGATAATAGTGGAAAAATATACCTGAAAAAGTTTCGTACTGATAACGTATTATAAACTAAATACATTATAACTTAAATATAATAAGTGGAAGAGAGAGTAGTAGTAGTTTTCTCTCAATTACTTTGATGTATCTTCCATATATAATGCAAGAATATTTATATGCCTAAATTATTTGGAAGACTAACACTTGGCACAAATGTTACTATAAGGTGGTCATTACGCATTAATTTTGCCAACAAGGTGGTAACACGGCAATTCATAAATCATAAAAAGTTTATAATAAAATACATATTGTTCTCTTTTTTATCATTAGGCTCTTTTGTATTAACAGTATAACAACCCGTACTAGCACAGACTCAATATGTGTCATTTTTTTAATTTCAATTTATGTGATATAGATGAAATTTTGAGTACAAATTAAAATTTTATTTAATCATAATATAATAAAATTTTTAAAAATTATTGTAAAATAATTAGGTATTATAATTTATAATATATTTATATTATTTATAAATATTTTAAATTATTAACTATTGTGATTTATAATACTCTTTGCGTAATTTTAAATAATAGATATATTGCACTAATAGAATGTCAAAATCAACAAAAATATTTTGTCGTTAAAATATTTTAAGATATTAACTATTGTGTATGGTAATATTTATGTAATTTTTAAATGTATCATAGATTTTAAAAAGATGATTAAAATTAAAAAAATAAAAATAAAATAAAGCAGACAACAAAAATATGCACGTCGATTTTATGCCTGCTTGAGCAACTTGAGGTGTCGCAAACAAACTTCGATATTGAGTTATTAGTGTGTTTAATTCACACTCTAGTTTAATTAAAAAATCAAATGGCTTTTCACCTGGCTAATTTTGTCCACTTATGATATTTATTAGTACTAAATTAGTGTACGTATTCTGTTTGTGTATTCATATTATAATGTATAATTTAAAAAATATTGTATCAATATTTTGGTTGGTGGCTTTAACTATAAGAGAACATTCAAGTATTTTTTTAAGCTAAAATAGAATCCATATAATCTAAGATTGAGAAGTATTTGACATAATTTTAAAATTTTGTAAGTTTTTTAACAAAATATCAGGTTTTAATTTATTGTTTTATTTGTCGACATCAATAGTTGTAATTGGTTAAAATTATTTATTAGTTATACTTAAAAGTGGTGTAGCTAGCATTGAACCACAAATAATTATTAACCATAAAAAAATCGGATCCTCTAGTTCTTGTCATCATTAATTAGAAGTAGAATTTCACAAACTAAACACTACATATATAAAATATTCTTGATGAAAATAACTATGTTGATTAAGTGTTAGCACTGAAGCAAACATAAAATGGTGAGCCTTGTGAAGTCTAATAATGTCATGACCCTATTTTTCAGGTCATAAGGGCACCTACAACCCACCATAGGCGAATCAATCCGAAAGTTAAACAGGGAACAAAAATAAAAAATAAATGAAAGATAATAGATAAAGCAAGCTCTGATAATAATAAGAAAACAAACTCTCAAAACCTTCTCAATACGAAAGCCACTAAGTATAAGAGTATCAAAAGAAGAGCACAACGACTACGAAAAATAAGAAAATGAAATTGTCTCAAGAAATACACAATGACAGAAGGTAAGATAAAAAAGAGATGCTATAGGCTCCGAACCCAAGAGAACGCTCCTACCTCCGGAAAGTCCAAGTTGTACGATACCTCAAATCAACGATGACTACTCATACTAGGATCTACACCAGAAAGATACAGAAGTGTAGTATGAGTACCAGAAAGTCGAAGCAATTGGGTACCCAGTTGACATTATAGGCCGACTGAACGTATATAAGAAATAAAAACAGTAAATAGAGTGATACAATAAGAATAGGTCACAAAGATCAAATAATTAAAGCAATACACAAGCAGACTAGCTAAACCGATCATGAAATAGGTAAGCAGATCAAATAAGCTAACTAATAGTAATCGAGTACTCAGATAAAGGAAAGGAGACATACTTGAATTCATACTCAACTAACAGATAAAAATGAAAACAAATTAGGTGGTGAACCGGTAACCTCAATAATTGGACGGAAGGAAAGAACATATAATATTAACTAATCATGAAATGGTAACATAGAAAGAAGGAGCCCAAGAACAATAACTCATACCTAACAAGAAGATCCAATAACAATATAAATAATGAAACTACAATTCCAACGTGCACCCATATACCCTAGGGATACAAACAACTGAAAACAAACCCATCTAGTCACCCATAAAATTAAAGCGTACAATCAGCAAACAACAAATAAGGATAGAACTATGCAGAATGAAAATAATATAACATGATGCTAGTCAAAAACTCGTATGCTCCTCCGATACCCATAGTTTCAGCAGGCAGGACCCATGGAAGTCCTTCACCCGTATACCTCAACTCCACTGTATACCCCTCCTCCGATTGCACACTAGCCTGGATCGACAAAGTCTATGGAGGTTGTCATCACATATAATTACAATAATCTCATAATATACTCAGACCCCAATCAGGCCAATCTCAATAATATCAGATCTTAGTATCATTGTCCAGCCTCATCTGGATATAAAATTGGTATAAAAATCAATGGCTAGCGCTAAAAAACGACGAGGTTTAATATCAGTTTGAAAATAGTGAAAAAGTCCTCTTTAATCTGTTATCATAAAAATTTGTCGAAAACCATTAATTTATATCTATTTTTAGTCATATAATATTGAAAAATTGGCCATCAAGGCCATGCAAGGTCTCAAAATCGATAATATTGGGCTCTAGATTGTAAAACTGTAAAAACCAATGCATAAAAACTAATTTTCATGATAATATCGTGCACAATCAAAACCAATCCTACTGGTCCTGCACTGGCTAAGATAATCTCTATAGCAACTGAAATCAGTCATCGATGCCTGAGACTCATGAACATTCCCAAAATTCCACCGTACTATGTTCTTGAGTAAATACAAGGCCAACTTATGACCACATATAGGTAATATATAATATTATTGCAAATATCAAAGCGGAAAGCAAAAAAATTAGACTGGAAGATGTGGACATGGTTAAAGGTATCAATCCTAAAAACCCAACCCAAGAATGTGCTAAATACTATAATTATTTTTAATATACACCAAGTCTGAGAGTAATAAGTCATAGTCTACCTGTCATCTGAAGATAAAACTCCATAAATATCGGATCTCAACCCAAACTGCTTTGAATAGCTCCATACGATCATAAAATTTAGCTTATACGTTAAAAGGAAGAAAACGAAACCCATATTGCTAGAATTCTAGCTGGGTCTAAAAACCAAGTTAAAACGATCCCGTGGACACCACAATTTAGAACTCTGAATAAAAGATATCAATGGGTTCCTTTCGATACTAGGACACAGACCCAAAGATTAGGCTAAAACGGGGTCAAGAATAAGCTAGAATCAATTTAAGAAATTAAGAACAAAGTTGGGGAAACTTAAAAGTTTAGGGATGAAATTCAAGGAATTTGGAGTGAATACTTACCAGTAATAAAAAAAGTAATGGTAAATCCTCGATCTTTCCCAAGCTCAAATACACAATCCCAAGAAGAATCAATAACAAAATATCAATTTAGAATGGAGATAAAATGGTTTCAAAAGATGAATTCTCGAGAAAGGGATTAGTTATAATCCTAGCGATCATCACACCTGCAGTGAAAAGGTTCGCAGGTGCGACGTCGCCTCTGCAATAAAAGGGTCGTAAGTGCGACCAACCTAGAAGACCAGCGACATCACACCTGCAAAAAGAGATTTGTAGCTATGAGCTTACAGGTGTGGAACGTTGCTCACAGGTGTGAAGTCCATCAGGCCAAGCTTATCGTGTAGGTGCGGCATCGCAGGTACAAGCCGAGCACCTTAGGGGCGAGTGCACCAGACTCAATAACACCAACAATCCAACTTGGTTGGAATTTCTCCAACGAAGGCTCAAAATATGTTCGAAAATAATAAACACAGACTAAATATGCAAATTACATGGAAAGGATATTCCAAACTTAATGGTGCAGACAGAATTCTGTTTCGAGGTCATTTCAATAAAATATTAACTAAAGTTAACCATCGATCTAAAATTTCATAATTCCAACCAAGGACTTAAAATGAGTCCAGCTAGCCCAAAACCTGAACCAACAATTCACCTAACCCAAACTAGACATTCCGGAGTTGATGGGGCAGTCGGATTTTCAATCCGATGCATAAAATATCTAAAGTTGACCAAAGTAAATTTTTTTACCTATAAGGCAAATAAAACACGTAAAAAAAGATAAAATCACCTCTAAAGCCTCCGAACCTAAACCAAGAGTCTGTCTAGACTAAAGTCCACTTCTCGGAGTAACAAAATTTTTAAAATTTAATTTAGAACTCGTTACAAAGAATGTGGGATAAAATTAATAATATCTAAAGTTAAAGCTTTAATACAGAGTAACAACCATAAGATCTAAACGAACGATCCGGGCATCCAACCACCAGTCCCGAAAAGTCTTAAATGACTTAGGGCCACTACAAGAAAGCTCTAAAATACAAGAAAAGTGCGTAAACACATAAACGACCAGAAGGTTCATTATAATATCCAATACTAAAAGACTTTTGTTCCTGAAATTCTAAAGAAGGGGATACCTGAAGTCTCAAACAACTGCAAATACTGTGTTTACATCTCGCCCTCAGTCTCCTAAGTTGCCTCCTCAATTGGATGGTATTTCCATTAAACTTTTACCATCGAAATATCCCTAAATCTCAACCTCCTAACACCTCTGACACCTCAACATAGGTTAAATCCTCATCCAACTGAATTGAATCAACCTGAAACACATGAGACTTTTTTGGAACATACTGTCACAACATCAAAACATGGAAAACTATATGCACATCTAAAAATATCAAAGGTAAGGCCAACACATAAGCACATTACTGATACACGAAGGAATCTCAAAAGGGCCTATATACCTAAGGCTAAGCTTTCCCCACTTCTCGAATATCATCATGGCCTTCATATGTGATATGTGCA
>JBDJHY010000078.1:6657153-6673953 GCA_039654485.1 Withania somnifera
ATGCACCTATATAGTAACTAATATATATATATATATATATATATATATATATGTATATACTATATATTGTCTTTTCTATCATGTGTAATGAGCAACATATTCCCACTGATTTTTGAGGATATTCAAGAAAAGAAATGACGTCAAAGAATCAAGTTGTCCAGCTTTGAGGATATCCTTGTTATCCTTTGAAGGAACCACCCATTTTTCTATTATCCATATCAAAACTATTTCATTGATGGAAAATGAATAACTTGTCAAAACAAGTCCCGGAGAATATACTCCTACTAGTTTTCTGGACCACCCCATTGAATAGTCCAGCTGACTAATAGCTTGTTTGGATGTTTGTTTGTTAGTTTGAATATAATATTTATTTTAATTGTTGTTTAAATTCTATTGTTAAGTAAATTATTATGACGAAAAGTCTTATTTTATGTAATGATCGACTTGGTGTGATTGCATCATTATCTTATTTTTTATCCTTATCATTTTATGGATATAATTTATTGTACTCATAATGTATAATACAATACATACATTATGAAACGATATGTAAAAAATATACAAACAAAGTGTAAATTATTTCTTCTTTTTAAGTATCCACACACCAGAAGGAGAACCTATCAATCTTGGCTGAAGAAATAATGGATTCTTCATGGGAAGCTAGTGTTACTGATTCCATAAATGCCATTTACCTTTTATTCTCTGCTTACTTAGTGTTTGTAATGCAATTGGGTTTTGCCATGCTCTGTGCTGGCTCTGTCAGGGCCAAGAATGCCATGAACATTATGCTTACCAATGTAGTCGATGCTGTTGTTGGTAGTCTTTCTTACTACCTCTTCGGTTTTGCCTTTGCGTTTGGCGATTCAAATCCATTTATAGGAGCTACTTATTTTGCTCTTAAAGACATTCCTTCCAGCTCTTATGACTACAGCTTCTTTCTTTACCAATGGGCTTTTGCCATTGCTGTAGCTGGAATTACTAGCGGCTCTATAGCTGAACGTACACAATTTACTGCTTATCTTTTCTTTTCCTTTTTTCTTACTGGTTTTGTTTATCCTGTTGTTGCTCATTGGCTTTGGTCTTCTAATGGTTGGTTAAGTCCGAATTCGAGTTATTTGCTCTTTGGTTCTGGTGCTATTGACTTTGCTGGCAGTGGTGTTGTGCATTTGGTTGGTGGGGTTGCTGGCTTTTGGGGTTCGATTATTGAAGGTCCAAGAGTGGGAAGATTTGATGCATTTGGTAATCCTGTGAAAATGAGAGGCCATAATGCTACACTAGTGGTTCTTGGAACGTTTCTGTTGTGGTTTGGATGGTTCGGGTTTAATCCTGGCTCGTTCGACAAGATTCTTGTACCGTACCCACATATGGTTGATCAAGGTAACTGGACCTCCGTGGGCCGGACAGCGGTCACAACTACCCTGGCTGGTTCCACGGCCGGGATTGTTACCTTGTTCGGTCGTAGATTACTGGTGGGACATTGGGATGCAATGGATGTTTGCAATGGAGTTCTTGGTGGGTTTGTTGCAATCACCTCAGGTTGCTCAGTGGTAGAACCATGGGCTGCAATCGTGTGTGGTTTCTGTGCAGCGTGTGTTCTAATTGGACTTAACATTTTAGGACTAAAATTCAAATTTGATGATCCGTTAGAAGCAGCACAATTGCATGGAGGGTGTGGAGCTTGGGGTTTGATTTTTACAGGGTTGTTTGCTAAAGAAGAATTTGTATTACAAGCTTACAATTCTGGCAAAACACAAGCTTTACGACCTTCTGGGCTAATTTTAGGAGGTGGATGGGGCTTGTTTGGGGCACAAATAGTTGAACTTTTGAGTATTGTGGTTTGGGTAAGTGTGACAATGGGGCCTTTGTTCTATCTACTTCAGAAACTCGGTATGTTGAGGATATCATCAGACGAGGAGGTTGCTGGTCTTGATATCTCCAGTCACGGAGGTTATGCCTATGATGCTAGTCAAGAAGAAAGTGGTCCTCGCTTCTATGGCGAGTATTTAAGGATGCAACACCAATCATAAGGTTAAGCTTCCGTGCAACATAATTATTTTTTCCTAGGCCAATCTGTGCAAACCTCAACTATTTCATTGTCTATCCCCGACCATACAAGATTGCTTTCATCAAGTGTGTATATACAAATTTGTAATTTCCCTGCAGCTTGGATGTATTTGCTGGCTTCTTCAGATTCAATGAACGCGCATATTTTGGTATCGAAAAAATTTGTACCATATGTCAGAGAACCCTCCATTAATTTTTGATGTTTATCACATGGTGTTTCATATAACATAATGCTTCCTAATCTCCAACATCATAAGGAACGTGAAAGTGAATTAAAATTTAAAATCTTAATTGAGTTCTATCAATCACAGTGATCCTTCCAATGTTGCATGCTCTATGGTGCACTCAATAGACAGACATCTCATTGTTAGTTTTTTGAAAGGAGCCGGTATTCCTTAAAAGTGCTAACTGCAGTTTTCTGAGTTTACTGTGATCTAACTGCAGTTTTCATTTCATAGCTGTAAGGTTTGTTACCAAGAATCAAATGTACCGCCATTTTACGTTTGCCTTGCCAGGAGTCGGTCATCATGGACAAAACATACTTGCATCTGTAGACTCAGAAAGAGGTTTACATGCATAGGATGGAATCCAGTGGCAGACACATCCTTTCGAAAGGGGAAACATATTAGATCCAACCATCCAGGAAGCTGAGAAACTTACAAGCCCAATTGTAACAATAAACTAATACTGATCAGATCAAAATATTAAGGGCACTGAATAAGAGATGAATTTCAAGAGTACGAAGTACAGGCATAAGTAACAAACAGCGCGTTCCAATTTAGAATCAAATGATACAACTATATACATGTACTAGAAGCTGATTGGACTATACTACATCTATACTACATCTGCCAATGGATGACCTAACAAATTTTTCTGCTAAGCTACCAATACCCCCCCCCCCCACCCTCTTCCTCTCCTGCATCAGCAGAATAGGAGAAGGGAATGCAGAAAGAAAAGACTACTCTCTCAATCTCTTTTACCAAGGTAGCTACTTATTTTTTCGTGGTTCTTCTGCTATTGGAACCTGCCAATTAACCAAAGGTATATTCCATCGAGACTAAAGCTTATGAAGTTGTGGAATGTCCATTAAAGTAGAAAGCTTTTTTGCCAGTACGGCATCAGTAGTGGACTAAATTTGAACAAAAGCACTGCCAGTGTACTACACATAATGCAATATCTAGCTACTTTAATATGAATTCCTCTTCCTTATGCTTGTGCTGAGGTTCTGTAAGGGATGATCAGTGGAGTCCTTTTGATCCCCTGGATTTATTTCCTCTATTTCATTAAGCTGTTGCGAACTGGAAGCAAAGTAGGAAGGAGTAGTGAACTGATATTCTTCCTGGTAAATATCATCATCACTGCAACTAATATTTCAATACGTGACTTTCCCCTGTCCGTTTCCTATTCATCTTCAGATATATTCTTGTCAGAGTGCCTCTCACTCCAGCTAGTTTCTGAAGAAGTATCACTGACTGTATGAAACAAAGCGACACTCTCTTTCTTTGCTCCGTGAAATGAGAAGCTCCTTATTTTCCGATTAGACAAGGGAAGGAAGGATGCTGAACAAGAACCAACTTCATCTCTTCCCAAACTGTATGATGTTGAGAGATTCCTCTGTATGCCTTCCCTTTCTTTAATTGCAGCCTTTTGTTTCAACTCTGTGATTGATTCTTCCGAAGTCGAATTGATCACTGAAATATGGACCAAAGAGAAAAGACGATCCAGGTTTCAGTGTTTTGCTAGAACATGGAGTAACTAAATAAAAGAAAGGGAAAAGGGTCAGAAAAGACGAGACAATTTGTTGACAACATGAGTATGACTCCAAAGCACAATGAAGGGTAAAAATACTTGGTAAAGTAGATAACGAACGCATGGGGAAGCACATAAAGAGAAGCTGAATCCATAAAATGCTCTTATTTCATACAAGAGAAGATAAAAAGGTGAAAAGAGAGTAGGAATGTATCTTAGGTTACTCTTTTATCAAAAAATATCCCAAGATCTTGATTCTGAAGCTTCTTTGTCTTCATAAACATGCAGCAAAATCTTACTACTACTGCTAGTACTATCAATATGATAGATTCAAAGATCAGAAACAGCAAAATTGTCTTCTTATTTCCTGAAGAAAAAGAATTTAATAGAAGAAGCAAAAATAACATTAAGTAGTAAAACTGACCAACAATATATCTCTTGACTTGTCTCTAGGATACAACAGTCAACAACGTCGTCGTACAACTCAAACAGCTCCGGATTAATTGAAGAGTCCAAAACTCCACCATTAGTACACCTTCCTTCAAACTAAAATTTCTCTTTGTATAGTGAATATAATAGGAGATAAAATGTTTTCTTTGTCTCAAATCTCTTTTTTTTCACACTAACAAAATATAAATATAAAGAATAATATATGTATCTCATTGTCCACTATATAATTATGTGAAACCACCACTATTTATTGATGGACATTTTTTCCTTGTATTGAATACGAAGAATATGGGGTAGTAAAATAGTTAGATAAATGTTATACACCATGAACTTATTCATGCGATTCTAGTCACTTTTGGTGATTAGATATCCTAGCATTTCCTCGAAGTTGTGGTAGTGATCCATGGTTTTTTGTGGGTGATTTGATGGTTATTTACCTTTCCGAGAGTGTGGGATCGAATTAGGATTATCCCCACATGTTAGTAAGTGAGTTTGAAAACTTTAGAACCCCAAACGTGTCACTCTTGGAACTTTAGCACATTGGAAAGCATGGTACACTTGAGAAAAGTGTGCAGACGTGACACGTTGGGAAATCAACCGTGTAACGGTGGAATTCTCGGCTAGACATATATTGCCCAGGTTGGGTCCCTTTTTGCAAGGTCATTTATGACCTTTTCCCCTACTAATCTCTATTCAAGTTATGTCGTTTTGGGGTGTATTATGGGTTTAGAATCTAAGGAAATTATTGCTATTCCTAATCTACTCTTAAGTCTCAACACTTATACAAATCAAAACCCCAAAAATCAATAGAAAGTAGACAAAAGAAAAAGAGAAAAAAACAAGTGTATCCTTTCAAACTCTTTCAACCTAGGATTCTCCAACCTTCAAGAATTCATCAAATGTCGTCATCTTTGGGAATTACTCCTTATCAAGTACGCAGGCTATTCAATGGTGGACTCCTCCCTTCCCCATATAATTAAGGTCAATTTCATATGGTTTGCAATAATTTTTTTCAAATAGAAAAATAAATTGCAATCACAAATTAAGTAAAAGAATATAATAATTTTATTGTAATTTTGTGCATTTGTTAATTCTTTTCTCCTATTTTTTTTCTTCTTAATTAGAGGATCAGAGTAATGTGTTTCTCAGACGATGATGATGTGCATCTTCCTGTGTTGTATTGGATTGCCAAGATCTTGTCGGGCAGCTCTTTGACATTTTGAGTTGATCTTACTTTGGCCTGCCCCAGACAGATAATATTTGATGTCTTTCATCTTTTTGTCAATATTCCATGAATTCATGAAATTTAAAATATATACCTGCTAATGTATGTGTGAATTAGGATTTAAAGTAAAGTAGTATATAAGAAATTCTTATGTGACATAATTCGGATGAGAAGAGTTAAATAATTTAATTTTGATCCTAAATTTGGGATCTAGGTAAGGGTGTTAATGGGCCGAGCTGGGCCGGTCCGAATTGGCTTTTATCGGGCCAGTTCAAAACGGGGTTGAGCCAGTCTGGGCTGCATTGCTTGATTCAGACAGGCCTAACCCATATGAAACTGGTCCAACCCGCTATGAAATAGTATTTATTTTAAAAAAAAGTTAAACGCATTTAATTCATACTAATTTCTATAATAATGTAAAAATTAGTATGACTATACAAGAGTTATTAATAATATTTACATATATACTAAAGACATATATTATATACTAACGATATACATAAAATATACTAGAGGTATATACTATATACTAAAGATATATATATGTATATATAATATTAAAGACATACAAAATTCTAAATATAGAAATATATTAGGGATACTATATTAAAGATATACTAAACATATTAAGAATATATACAAGAATATACTAGAGATATATATATATATATTAAACATATTAAAAATATATATACTCTAAATATACTAAAGATATATATTATATAATAAAAGAAAAGAATGTACATCATTGGAATAAAAAAAGATTCAATAAGACACTTTATTGATAATTTTGAAAAAATAATTCAACACTTAATACATTTTGTCAATCATGTTGTTTAATTCATCAATATTAACACTAGGATCTACTAGGTCATGCTGGTCAAAATCAACAAATTCATATCTAGAACTTGCTTCTGCTGAAGGATGGGCTAATAATAGTTCTTCGATTTCTTTCTCTTCTTTACTATCTGGAACCAATCGTTTATTTCTTTGTTCCGATCGGATCTAGGCTCTGAGGCATACTAGAACATTCATTGCATTGCTTCCCAATGAATGTCGATAGCCTCCAAGTTGATGTCGTCCCTGGATGAATGCGGATGCAACTTTTGAGATTGGAATATTCATGACATTCCTAGCTAGTGCTGATAAAACGGGAAAACTTGTTTGCTTCGTCTACCACCATTCCAGCGGATTAACTTTCTTGGTAATTTCCTTAGGAGGACTTATTTCATCTCTAACTCTCTCCGTGAGGTAATCGGTATTCTATGAAAAATCTGGTGTTAGTAAAGTCAGGCATAGAATGCACTTGCCTTTTGGAAGATGATGATGATGACTCTGCAAAATTAGAAAGCTCATCAGATGGCTAGTAAGATTGGTTGGTGTGACATTATCAACTATAGTGGTATAGTGGTCATATAGATATTTCAAATGCTGATTCGCGTCAGCTATAGCGTCAAACAAATTAGGTTTTTCTTCATGTTTAATTTCTAAACTTGTACAAATCATTGTAAAAAATTTAGTCATTGTTGTTTGTTTTAAAGAATGATTTAATAGAGCACCAATTAAATAAATAGAGGAATTGGAAAAAAATATTTTAAATTTTTTTTCGAACATTGAACCAATAGCATCTTCAAAACCGTGCTTAGTCTTATATTCAGAAAGAAATATAGATATTTCAGCTATATAAAGTAGAATAGAACAAACAATGGGATAATATTGAGATGAAAATACATTAGTAGCATTGTAAAAAAATTTTAAAAGTACCTCTACTTCTCTAATTAGGTCACAATCTGAATTTTGTAATATATGCTTAGGTGCTTGGTAAAATTGGTTAAAAGTATTACTAATGGGCTTCATATAACTGTAGCAAGTATTTATAAATAAATAAGTTGAATTTCACTTAATTTCTATTTTTTCGGGCATTAATCTAGGTTTCAAATTAAACTGTGCGCATTTTACTTTAAATTCTGCAAATCTAACCCTTCTATTGTTACTTTCAATAAATCCTACTACGAGTCTTAATTTTTCAAGTACGTGATGAAAAAAAGCAAGACCGTACTTAACAATTAAATTATATATATGACAAGTACATCTAATGAGAAAAATATCTCCAAGTAGTAGAGAAAGTGATCTTTTTAACGTCTCAATAGCGGTAGTGTTATATAGATGCATTGTCAACCCCTACACATCAAAGTTTATCATTCAAATTATAATCATTAGCAATTTTAGTAATTGTATCTGAAATAAATTCAGCATCAAAATGCCTACGATTTTCATCAAATAAAAAAGTTAAAATTCGTTTTTGAATTATAAAATTATTAGTTATCCTGTGACAAGTAACAATTAAATAATTATTTCTATTTACAACATGATCAATATTGAAAGTTAGAGAAATTCTACATGCATATTGTCTGTATAGTCTAAAAACATCTGACCGATATGTACTTCTAGAAATACCGACAAGCATTGAATTATAAATTCTTCGTATATAAAAAATAAATGCATAAAAAAAAAGTAAAAGTGAAAGGCAAACAACCTACGACTATCATTTTCGCTATTTATAAACGGTCCTGTACTTTATTATAATTTTGAATCAATTTACTAGTTTTTGGATTTAATCTATCCTGATTCAGTCCGTCTTCCTTAACACCAGTTACTTTGGCTCATTCTACTTTATACAATGTCTCGTCAAGGTGCTCGCTCCCCTGCATTACCCCGTCTTATGCAAAAATACTTTCTTACAAATAACACATCTAACGGTTTCAATTTTTGTTATATTTTTAAAATATTTTCATACAACACTAATTTTTCTAGGTTCCCTAGAAGGTATAGGAGCAAAATTAACAGATTGAGGGAATTGGGTGTTGAGATTCTGATAATCATCATCATCATCATCATCCTAGTTCCAATTAAACTCGTCCCTTATAATTCATTATCTTCTTCTATTCTGTAAATTTCTTACAATCGGCATAATTCATATCATGCATACACACACCCCACCATTGTTGTTCACATTCATTAGCAATACTAGGTGGAACAACAGACATATGATTATAATTTCTAATATTACGAAAATTAATTTTTTCTTTTTACTCGGACAACTTCCGGAATATAAATTTTTAACACTTTTACCCATTTTTCTTAGTTTATCCATATGAAAAATTATAAAGTAAAATTTAAAAGTACAAAAAATAATATAATTGCAAGTAATAAACAAATTAGAAAATTTTAATATTGAAAGTAAGAGAAAAAATTGAAGTGGTATTTATAGAAAAAATATTGGAATAATTTTTTTTTAAATGACAAATCTGGTCGTTACTGGACCGTTGGCAACGGTCCAGTTTGGCCCGAACGGTCAGATTTGGATAGAGCCCAACTTATATGTTAAATTTTTTTTTTAAATTCCGACTAGTCCGGGTTGAGTAGATCGGTCCGAATTCTCTGGCTCGTACCGGACCGAAGCCGGACCCTGTTTACTGTACGGGTTCGGTCCGGTTTGCCTTGGACCGGTCCGGTCCGACACCATTTGAGCCGATCTGTTCAAGCAAATCGGACCTAGAAATAGTACCTGGAATTGGCCTTTAAAATGCTATGCAAATTGTGTTATCAAATATCGATACAGTTGCATAAATGAATTTTTTATTGTGGAACGTCCTCCTTGACAATATCAAAACACGAATTTGTTTACATAATAATACTCCTCGTATATATGTGAGCTAGTAGAGATGGAGGTGTACAGTATCTATCTACTAAACTAAATTTCCTTCCTCACTTGACACACCTTGCTAGTTGTTTCGGGGTCTCAGCAACCGCAAAATGTCTAAGAAGAGGTTGAGAATGTCCAGGTAAAGATTGGCAGATGCCCAGATGTACTGATCATAGGTGAACCTCTTAATCAGGTTGTACGTGTCATACACAATATACGCGCAGAACACTATAGCACTGATTGCACAGTAAATAGCATTAGCTGTAGATCCAAGAGGGAAGAACAACTGCAAATTAAATAGCCAAATTAAAGTCAGAGCTACAAATGTGACATGTAAAACTTGTAGAGGCTATATATATATATATGTATGGCAAAACACATATCTTTCCTTTAAACTTATCCAAATTTTTCATTTACACGCTTAAGTTTGTCTTATTCCAATTGAACACAAAACTATATACAAGTTTGTTCATATCAGACACAACAAGCTAACGTAAAGTGTATAAGATTTTATGATAGCAGACAAATTAATAGCATAAAATTGCTAGAATAGATCAACAATTATCTAATTTCAGTACTAATTTTGTGAGAAATAACTGAAAAATAAAAACAAAAATGGAAGGAAAACATGAACTTTGAGTATTTGTATATGAATGAATTTCATCGTTTTAATGTGAATTTTATCTATATGACATTTGTTTTAATACGTAGAATAATATTTTCCACATCAAATACATAAATATACGTGTCTATTTAGAAAATATGTCACGTCAGCTTATTATGTCTGATATAAACAAACTTGTATATAATTTTCTATTCAATTAAAATAAGATAAAATTCAAGTATCTATATAAAAAATTTAGACAAATTCAAGGGGTCGGATATGTGTTAGTGGTACGAACCTGCATAAATCCAGTCACGACAAGTACAAGGAGGCTAGCAAACAGTAGTGGACCCAAAAAGCTGAAGTCCCGGCCTCTCCTAGAAGCCCAAAATGTGTAACCAGTAAGAGCTAAAACTACAGTTGATGTTAAGCACAATTCTTCCTGTAATATAATTGATTCCAAACTCGTATATTAGCAAATTAATAATCGATCCAAACAAATTAAGAACCAACATGTGTGTGTGTATAAAATACTGACCGCTTGTATTGGCACAGCCTACACCAACAGTGATACTCAAGGAAATAGTGAAGAGGCCAAGGAAAAGAAAATTCAAGGGATGCTTTTGTCGATAGATACTCAAGGGCCACAACACTGCACAAGAACGAATTACTTATAAGAGCAGACATATACATAGGAAAAGTAATAAACCATCATTATATGCATATAAATATACAGCCAATAAGGAAAATCATGCTTGATGAAAGCAGTGTCCAGCAGCAAATGTACTTACATAAGAGAGGTAGGAAAACGAGGAGAATGAGAAGGATGATATTGCCACGAAGGAGGTGGTTCATGGGAGGGTAAAGGGCGATGACGGCGGAGATAGAAGTGGTTAGGAGGATTTGAGTGGCAAGGATATAGTAAACTTTACGAATGAAAGCCCAACGCAACTCATTTTCCTCATTTCCAATGCCTGGATACAGCAGGGAAGAAGTCATTCCTTCCTCTACATCACCTTTCACTCCATGATCACTACTCTTTCCCAACATTTTTATTCCTTTCTTTTTCTCTTTCTTTGTCTGGAACATGATATATTTAAGCGTATTGGGTTGGTTGGAGGCTGCTCTAGACGGGTGTTTCCGGTCAACTTCTTTCTCCCAATTGATATTTCAATACGTAGGTGTGCACAGCCATATTAAAATAATACTCATCTATGCTCCTTCCGACCAATCCTTTTTTTTTTCTTCAATGAACATAGTTTTTGGGCCAGCTTTTGCACATCTCGAATATGTTTGATCTCCCACCAATTGATAATTATTGTGTCCGGGTTAGCTTTCTCGCACATCAACTAAATACCTACCACCGCACACTTAACTACAGGATCTGTCACTCCCCAGGTTCCAGATAACTCTGTGGCTATAACGGATGAAAACAATCATGTATTTTTTTTTTGTGCCGCTGAAATTTAAATCTAACCGAATTAAAACAGAGAGAAGAATCACCTATAATTTTTTTTTTTTAAATGATATACATTTGATCACCCTTATATATGAACAAGTGAAAATTTTCTTGTCTTAAAAAAGAGATACAGGTCAATTTGCTCTCAAGCCATCGTATGGGGATGAGATTTGGAGGGAGCTTAGCGTTTATTAAGGGCCTACTCGTTTTGTTTAATTTGCAAGTTGCACCTACAAAAGCAGCCAGAGAGGTTATGAATGGCAAGAAGGCTCAACACATAAAAGTTTTAAATATTTCTACTAATATCATTGGCAAATGTTGAGTATTATGATCCTAAATAACACTTCTTGTAGGCATAGCGGAAGCAAATAGCCAATAATCATATTTGCATGTAATATAGACAATACATAATCACACATTTTAATTAAACATAAAATTCATACTTATCACTTGAAACGTGACCACAATCCCAAATCGAATCCTCAACACAAGCAAAGTCCATCCACACGATCATTCTTCAGTTCCACGGTCTTCTATTGTGTTGTCCGAACAGTATTGGAACAAGGGAGGGTGTATAACTCATAGAAAAACACAAGTAAAACCCTCTTTTTTTCTTTGATGGAATAAGACCTTTTATATAGACACAAGTTTTAGGGTTTTAAATCCTTTCCCAAACATGCTAGGTTTTTCTTTTCTATCAAAAAATAAATTTCATTTAACTTCTAATTATTCGGTCACAAGAGGAATCATATATTTAATTAATGATACTTTTAATTATGGTATTAATCCGCAAATTGAATGTATCATAATAAATTACATATTATTCCATAAATTTGTATAATTTTGAAATCAATAATTATAAATACCAATCAATTAAATTAAATTTTAAATATTTTATTTTATTAATTAATTTAATCATTTATTCTTATATATAATTTATTTCATGTGACAAATATAAAATAAACCTGAGAATTTTCACATGAAAACTTAATTATAACCAATTATAAATGAGTATCATTAATCTAAAGATCGAGACATGAATTCTATCAACTAATCTTATTTCACAAATGTCATTTGTCATAATCCAATCTATCAAGAACATTTTAACTCACAAAAGAGTTTCATCCTTTAATAAATCAAGACAACAAAAAATTACATTAATCATAATAATTATATCAAAGTCAAAAGTATAAGTACATTCAATCATCTAGAGAAGTTATTTCATAAATATTTAGAACATCAATGATTACTTGGTATGCTCAATACACAAAAAGTATATTAACACAAAAAGTTAAAAAATATACCTCTTTCATAATCAAGATAAATTGTATTTTAATCTTGTGCTAAAATTATACCGATGACTTATCCAATTTTTATCTTAAACTGTGAACATAATTTTTATACGTAAACGATAATTTAATATTTCGTGTATAAGCTAAACTTTATACACTAACCATCTACTATATAAGTAAATGGACACATAGACAAATATATGTGTGTGCTCGCGTGTGTGTGTAAGATAAAGATCTATTCAATACTTTATTAAAATTAAATAAATAATTATTCTATATTAAATATTATATCTAAACACATGGTTAATATATATCTCTCAATAATCACCCACATAAACTTTTACTAATAATAATAATAATAATAATTGTTAGAATATTTCATATCTAAATGCGTGATTAATGGTATACACCCCAACAATCTCTTTACAGCTAATAAATTTTTTATAAAAAAAAAATTGACAAGTTTTCTTTTAATAGAATTTCTGTACTAAAATTTTCAAGAATTCTTTTAAGATTTTATATCGAACCAATAGCGGTTATTATTCTCTCACTACGACTAAGTATTACCAATACTACAGTCACAATATCATATTTATGAGTTTTAATATTTTCTTTAATATCTTTCCATATATTAATGACTTCATGTAGCATTATTTTCTTAACTTCAGTCCTACCACTTTAAGGTAGTCTATTAACATTTTTCACTACTTAAATGTAATTAAACATCAATTTTGGTTTGTAAGGTTATGGCTTTTATAGTGCATGTAAAACAAATTTACTTCTAGGAATATAATTTATTAAATAATTTTTTTCTAAAAACATGATACTTTGAAACACTTCAAACTTCTGAATTAAGTATGCTAGAAAAATTCAAACTATCCCTAAGTATTAATTCAATGACAACAAACTAACATATTGATATTCAAGAGAAATTTCCTTAATATCAGTTTTCTATTTTATATGTGAGATTTTTAATTGTGAATTTAAATTAATTAAAAATTAAAATAAATATTAAATATCGAATGAGAAACGTAGACACACAACAAAAGGAGTTGAGATTTGCCTAGCTAGAATGATTAATTTGAAATTACTCTATAACAATTCTCGAAATAAAAAAAGAACTGTTTTTCATTATATTTTTACATTAAAAAACTACTTTTCTATAATAATATTTAATTTTTAAAAAGTATCTAAAAAATAAAAATAAATTACTAATAAATTGTATTTATTTATTTTACTAAAATAAACTAAAGCGAGACTAATTTTGCAATAGCTACTGGTAAAAGACGAGGACCACATTGATCCATAAAGAAAAATCCCATATTTTTTCCTAATGTAGAACAAGCCTCACTTGGATCTTGAATATCTAGAGTTGGGTGTTGTTGATTTTGCAAAATGGAAAGTGGGTTCACAGCAGAAGATCTTTCTACAATTGGAGGAATTGCTACTGTATCACTCTTACATTCTTTCATTCCTACACATTGGTTGCCTTTTTCCATTGTTGGTCGTGCTCAGAAATGGACTCTTTCTCGTACTCTTTTTGTCAGTTAGTACCTACTAACATACACTCTTTATTTTGTTGTATTTTTTTTTGTGATTTTGTTCTAGATCTTGATGATTTGTGATTTGGGTACTTGGAATTTGGTGGTGAAATGAAGAAGAAATTGATAAAGTCTTGATTTTGATGGGTGAATTTGATGGACTCTTGAATCTTGATGCTGCAATAGGTGTTCTATTGCTTGTTTATTTTAGATTTTCTCTTTTTTTTTGGGCGCAGCTGCAGCTTACCGAGTATATGACCTTGGAGGTCGTGTAACATAGGAGAGCCTAAGATTTGTAGAATACGGGTGCACCACTAAAGAAAGAAAGAAAAAATGTACTTAAATCGGAATTGAACATTCATGATTCAACCTAGTGAACCACTTAGCTTTTCTGTAGCATGGGTGCCAGCAAATAATATTATTAATTTTAAAAAAATATACACAAAATATCTAATTTTATGGAGAAACCACTTGTTCGCGTGATCCTTTTTTCCACATAGATTTGGCATTGTTATGTGAAGACACATATTAGGGTAGAAGGTTAGTAGATGGAAGTGTATTGTCTTGTTGTCGGTTCATATTAGTTGTCATAGTATTATTGTGGTAGTTTTGTGTTCTGTTAGTGTCACTACTTCATTCCTAAACATTGTTTCCTTTTTCCATTGTTGGCCGTTCTTAGCAATGGACTCTCTCTCGTACCCTTCTTGTTTGTTAGTACCTTACCTACTCTCTTATTTTCTTCAATTTTTGTATTATTTTATTGTAGATATTGATGATTTAGGTACTCGGAATTTGGTGGTGACATGAAGAAGAAATTGATAAAGTCTTGATTTTGATGGGTGAATCTATAATCTTGTTTAGTAGCTGACGTAACCTTAGATAGGAGGTGTAGAAGGTTATAGGTAGCAACGTGCTTCCTTCTTGCTTGCTTACCTATAGTTCTCTTGTCTTAGTGACTCTTCCTCTTTTCGTTGTTTTTTTTCCTGAGTGTTAAAATGATATATTTTGCATTTTCCAATGAATTGGATCTGCCCCGATTCGATCAATAATGGGATTCTTGGCTAGAGAAAGGTTCTGTGACATGGAAGCTCAGCCCAACTCGGTCGGTCGGTTGGCCCACCTAACAAATGATGATATTTTCGATAGATTTGATCGAATTTCATTATTTCTCACTATTCGGAATAGCGGAGCTTTCGATCAAGATCTTCTCGCCTCACCCGTTTGGGTTCTCGCTCGAATTGGAACCTTTATGCATAGGAAGGCTTTGTCCATTTATGTTAATAATTGTAGCATTGCTCTTGTAGTTTCTTGTTCTGTTACTATATCACTCTTCATTCTTTCATTCCTACACATTGGTTACCTTTTTCCATTGTTTTGTCGCGCTCAGAAATGGACTCTTTCTCGTACTCTTTTTTTCAGTTGGTACCCTTACCTACTTTCTTATTTTCTTGAGTTTTTGTATGATGTAGATCTTGATGACATGTGATTTATGTTCTTGGAAGTTTGTGGTGAATTGAAGAAGAAATGGATAAAGTCTTGGTTTTGATGGGTGAATTTGATGGATTCTTGAATCTTGATGGTGCAATGGGTGTTCTATTACTTGTTTAGTTTTTTTTTTTTTAACTGGCACAATTTCAGCTTATCGAGGACATATATCTCATATAGGAGGGTGCAGAGGATATGGATTAGAGTAGAAGTTAGGTAGTAGTGTAGTGTGTTATCTTGATCTTTGATCATATTAGTAGTCATAGTATTGCTCTTGTAGTTTCTTGTCCTTTAATTTCTGATATTACCTGATGTTTCTTGTACCACAATCATTGTATTGTTTTATTGTAGTTTTTGCTCTGTTACTATATGGTGTTTCTGTTATTATATGATGTTTCTTATACTTTCTTTACTCCCTTTTGGGACAACTTTGAACTTTCTCCTTTGAGCTGAGTGTTTGTCGGAAATCTCTCTATCTCTAAGGTAGGGGTAAAGTTTTCTTACACTATGCCCTCTTCAGACCCCACTTTGTGGGACTATAGTTGGTTTTTCGTTGTCGTCGTGGAGCCAAGATTTTTACTAAGGGAAGTTTGAAATATGAAGAAGTAAACACGGAGAAGCCGAGGAAATTCAACATCTATTATATACACATATAAAAGACCATTTTAATTTTGTATATGCAATATAATTTTTCATCGAAGGGGGTTTGGATGAACCTTCCTCGCACCTACCTAGCTCCGCCCGTGGTTGTGTATGAACCAGCTAACTCTGTGCTTGCTTAGTTTCTTTGTTTTGAGGGATTTGTTTATAGGATTGTATAAGCACAAAATGTAGATGCACCTGAGATCAGCTTACAACAATTTACACTTCCATGAAAGCTTAGAACTTCTCCGCAGTTGCAGCTTGCATTTTATATGGATAAGTTATGCAATAAAGCTGCTCTCATTACTGTCTTCTGATGATTATTTCTGTCGTTTCTGGTTTGGGAATTTTCCCGAGCATTGTTGTGGAAAACATAAATGAAAACTACTCTCTCTCTCGTGCCCTTCTTGTCAGTTAGTACCTACTGTCTTGCTCTTTTGCATCAACATTTTCTGTAGACATAGAAGACGTGATTTGGGTTCTACGGATTAGGTGGTGAATTGAAGGAGAATTTGGTAAAGCTTTGATTTTGGTGGAAAATTTAATTACATTGACCCATTGAGATGCATTCTGCTACTTC
>JBDJHY010000078.1:6683029-6694504 GCA_039654485.1 Withania somnifera
ATCGAATCTTCGACTTAATGGTTTGGTCATCAATCAAAATATAATGGGACGATTCTAGTGAACCAACCTTGGTCCAACATAGACGATTGTATTTACCTCGAGTGGTATATGAAGTGAGGTATCCACCAATAGTAGGGTACCAATTTTATTTCCAACCTTTTACAATATCTCTATGTCATAAAACTCAGTCGACAATTCAGATAGTCTAAAAACCCATTTCATAACTTGGACTTTCAAACAATTTTATGCTTCAACATTCAGTTATTTCATGATCTTAATGCATATTATATTCATATCTCAATTGTTCAGCTATATTAGAAAAATGTATTGTTTCATTCAGTTATTTAACATACATTACATTTCATGTACTTAAGACATTTAGCATTACATTATTTTATGATACAGATTCAGGTATTCAAGTTTGTGAGCAGACACCAGTAGGCTTTATTTTCCTATCTTTGTTGGAGCCTTTTTTATTCCAGATTTGTTCAATAGTTCATGTTTGTTAAATAAAAGTATGATCGAGAGCCTTGTCCTTGTAGTTAACAGTTAAATTCAGTTAAGAGGTTTCACAGATAAATAAACAATTAGTCAAGTCAATGCCTACTTTCATATTCTGTATTGATTCATATTTTATTTTTAAAGAATGTTTATAAATATAGATTCATATTTTTTATTTAATGGTTCTTTGGTGCTTCCGCTTATATAAGTCCATGTTCTAGTAATATGTCAAGCTAAGGATACGCTAGATCCAACAATGGCTTCGGGTGCTGGCCACGCCTAGGGTCTAGTCTCACGACATGAAAACACCTTCTCTCTTTATATATTGTTTGTTGATTTAAGGTGAATACTGAATATCTCTACAGATAATTACAAAATCACATGACTGTTTTTTAAGTTTCGAGAATTCATTCTCTTTTCCATTTATGTTTTGAATGAATGGATTCACAAACTTTTTAAAACTATTGACTGACCTCATTTCTTTGCACTTAAATAGGAGTGTGAATCTAAATCATTTGGATCTCGGCCCATTAAAAGTATTTTCTTTTACCACTTAATACATTTGAATACATCTAATTTGATCAGATCTTAAACCAAGTCTAAAAATTAATCGTGCCATATATATTCTTGTTCTTTTATTGTTTTTAATATTATTTTTTTTATAATTATAAATGTTTCGTTCTTCTCCCATTCATCCGCATGCATAAGAACATCGTCCATTGCAAAGGATTCCCTAACCTGCATTTTCAGTTCACTTTTATCATTTGTCGTCTGATCAATGAAAATAATAAACATATATCTAATCTTTAACAAAATGACACAAGAACAGTTTTTGTATCCGAAATCGAAATGGTCACAACGATGTGTCTCAATTCCTTATATTGATTTCCATTTCTGATAACACCTCAAGAAAATATGTACAATCAAAACGCAGCATTTGAAAAATAACTTTCATAACATATAACTAAAGATAACTCCATGGAAAATCACCATGAAGTGGAAATAAGGTCTATGAAAGTAAGATTTCTATATGCCGGTGTTGGATGCAGGGTTAACAGTCGAGATTGAATATCTTTTCCCTTTTTGATTATGGTCATTAATTTAGAAATATATAAAATTATGCACAGTTAGATGTTAAAATAAAAAGAATCTTCATCTTTCAGTATCGAGATTTAAAAATAACATCTTAATCACTCCGATCTATATCTAAATTCAGACATTTTAATTTTAATGAAAACAAATAAAGTTTAAGTGTCTTTGACTTTTAATGAATTTCTTCCTTCTGTTTCGTATGCAATTCGTAATGAACATTTTTACGTAAAGTTTGTCCAACAATGATAGGATAAAGAAGTAGCTTGATATATTGCAATGACAAATACATTTGAATTACTCCTAGTATGTTCGATGAGGATCTTTTGGCTAATTAAAAGTGAGATCCGACGGTAAATCATTGATTTATTGACATACCAATTATTTTTATGTTTAGTGGGCAAAGGATGCCTCACACAAAGTAGGAATTCTTTTTTGCATGCATTCCATTTCCACCCATTCAAGTGAAATCACAGTGGATATTTTATTCCAAAATTATCCTAATCGACGCTTGATTTTTTTTAATTTTTTTTTTTTTTTGAGTTTTAGGTACGTATGCAGGACCATTAGCAACCGTTGGGTATCACAACAAAAAGATTTGAATATCCTTTTGATCACCTCTTCCCTTTTTCTTATATACTTCAAAGATCAACTGTAAAATAGTAAATAAAACCCTATCCAACTTGAAACCGAATACATGTTTTTCATGATGCATTCTATAACCCATTTCCAATGCTATGAACCAAACATTGGCCACAGAAGTATATGCACTTAATACACATTTAAACAATACATGCATCACAATCCCAACACTTGCCAAGGAAGTATATTGACTCAATACACATTTAAACAATACATGCATCACAATTCCAGCATAATATAGTAATAGGTGTCAAATATCGAAACATGCAATTGAAATATTAGTGATTCGTTGTATTAAACTACAGTTCTAGCACAATTTTTTGGGTAGTGATGTTCACAAAACAAAAGAGTTAAACAAGAGGAAGAATCACATCTTGTCACATCCCTCCAGGCAAAAAGGGGGAAATTTGGAAGTAATCCCGCAGGCAATTATTAGGAATAGTTAACTAGATAATTCTAGTTTATAGTCACCCTCAGGACAAAGTAAAATCCCAAAGAAGTAGGTAGTTCCTGCCCCTACAACTCTTGTATATCTTTTCAGCAAGCCTTCTACCTGAACCACCATCTCTGGATAGTAGATATAGGAGTATTCAAGAACGGGGCATAACGTTGAACAAGAGGATTTACAAGCCTCCCAATCTTAGCCCACACACTCTGATGGTAACCAGCGGTAGCAGGAGCATGATACATAAGCTTCAATATCTGCAAAGAGTTGCATAGTAGTATTATAACAAAATAACATGGATACTCCCAACAAATGGGAATAGTTGCATATCGAAGCTGCCCAAAGTAACATGTACAGGACCAATTAAAAAGGACAAGATGTAACAAACTATAACTGTTATATTTCATCAAGTTCAAATTCTAAATCATAACACTGTCAAAGTATGCAGGTTGGCAAATGGGTTGCAGTCGTCGGAATAAATAGATGCATACCCAACCCTGATATGGTAAATTCATCCATGTGCAGAACCAATTTTCAATTCCAACAGGAAATGTTTCAATTAAATGATGCCGAAACAGTAACATAAGAAAGAAGCAACATACTCTCACAATTTTAATCGTTTGCTTCAATCGAAGAAATAAATCATATAAAAGGCAAACACTGCTAATGATAAGAGAAAGAAAATAAAAGAACAAGAAAAACCTGCCAATACATGAATGTTTGAATAATATTACGCTGCCACCTGAAATTTCATGAATATGAACATTTATATGTCAATAGAAACCAAAATAAGAATCTCAAGCAAGATTACAAGCACCAGTAAGGGCCAGGAATAAGTTAAGTTGACACTTACGATAAAAGAGAGGCAACCAGAAGAAATCCCAGTCCAATCTCAGCCTGTGAGGACAGTATGTTAAGAGTAGTTACGTTTGACTCAACCCATACACAAGCCTCTTCCAAGTACTTCCTGTAGGTGGTCAACAAGTACAGACATGAATAAACTCGTGCGGGGAAGGGGGTATCAAATAATAACCATTCACTGGAGGCATATACACAATCACAAATGTACGGAGCTTTGATATTTTGACAGGAAGAAAAATGGCCTGTAATGACCCGTGTGGTCATTTACTTGCCTTACAGTTTTTTTGTGTTTAGAGCTTTCTCTTAGCTACCCCAAGTCATTTATGACTTGCTGGGACCGATAGCTTGGTGCCCTGGCAACTCTATAGCTTGTTATCTCAGTTTTTCTTAGTAAAATGCGCTCGAAATTGGATTTTGACAGTTTCTTTAGCTCCGGAATGCCGACTTTGGTCTACTTGGACCTTTAGTTCATATTACAGGGCTTCTGTTTTGAGTTTGAGCTGTTTTGTTGAAATTCAGCTCAACCGGAGTTCGTTTTGGAGCCTGAATTTTGGTGATCGAAGTGTCAGATCGAAATTCTAACGCTTTCATCAGCTCCGAAATGGTGATTTTGGGCTAGTTGGATCATTGGTACGCTTCCCGAGGTGTCTGGGATCGTTTTGAGGGTCTGTGTGGAAAGTTAGAAAGTTGCTAGTTTTGGTTCAGTTTGGCTTGAGGGTCTTTTCTGCTTAACGATCTCATATGGTAGTTTCGACGATTTCATTGAGTCCGTAATGTCGTTGTCATGCTATTTTCATATTTGATTTGTTGAAATTCGTGTCCGATTCTATTCCGAGCCCCCGTTTGGAGATTTTGCAACTGCTGCTGCACAACAGTTTTGCTGTCAAAACAGCACTCAATCGTGATTGTGTGGGGCAGCCGAGATTGCGGAGCAATGCGGGGCAAAGGGTCGCGATTGAGTGGAGCCAGCCGCAATCGCGATGTGCAACAATCTCAAGGGCCACGATCGGGTGGCCAGGCCGCAACCGCAGAGCTATGCGGACAGTTATATAACTACCAGTTCATCATTCTCCTCCTTCATGCAAATGATTTCCTCCACATATATATACATATTTCTTGATCCCTATAGCTAATTTTAAGGTGTAATTGCTGGGAGATTGTTGGGTAGGCGTTGGTGATCATTATTCGTCGATTTCAGGTTTGTTTCCAGCTTCTTTTTTGTGTAGTAATTTTTGAATTTATTTCTTCATTACATAAGCTTCCCAGGGTTGTTTGAGGACCTATTTGGGGTCCGTTTGAGCTCATTTTCGAACCACGTGTTCCTAGAGTTTTGGCCTATCTCCCTTTATTTTTAGTTGTATTTTTTCAGGCTACGGGGCCCACATACCCGTTTTGAGGCCCCATTTCCAACCCGGATTTCACTTGACAATATGGGTATCATTCTTCATCTTTTGACTTTCGGATACATCATTTGATAGTTTCAAGCGGTTTCGGGCTGGTTTGAAGCTTTGGTCTGGTTGTGCACGCGTTCCATGGATTTTCGCCGACGCCCCGGCAGGCTAACTTACCTTCCTCTTAGACCGCGACATGTAGGATATTTGTACTTTGTTGGCTAGTTGTTGGGATGATTTTTAGGTCGGCGACCTTTTATTGCTATTTTTTCCCGTTGTTTTCTACTAGTTTGGGAGTCCCGTGAAGGGACATAGTGGGCATTGGGGTATTGTATGTTGGTCTGGCCTTGTTGGAAGCGTCCTTATTGTTGAGAGCCTGTGTGGGGCCATATAATGACTGTGGGAGAGTTGCGTGCTTAGCTGGAAGCCTCTGGCCAATCCTATTCTATTCTGAGAGCTTCTTTATCTGTATTGAGATGTACGTTGCATGCTAGTGATGTAAGACTGTAGTGGATTGCAAGGTAGATCCCGATGTTGCTGTGTTATGGTAAGGATCTATCAATACTGAAAATAGAATTTTCTAATCAAACGTAATTGGAAAGAGTTTTCTATAACTAAACTTCCACGACTGCTATGCAGTATGGAGCTATTTTCGTAATATGAAATCGAACAGAGGTTTTCTTACTTATATGTATTCACCATGGTTGTGGTATGAAGGTAGGACCTCCTGTTTTGTGCTGAGAGTAGTTGTTTGGAGATGGGACCTTTTGTTATTAGCTAAGAGCTGTTATAGGTGGGACCTCCTGTGTTTAGCCAATGGATGTTTTCCTTAGGTTGGACCTCCCATGCTTAGATGGGAGCTTCTTTTGAGAGGTGGGACCTTCGAGTGTAGGCAGGGGGAGCTATAGTAATTCCTTGATTCCACCCCCCTTCATTCATTGCTATTGCGGTGTTTGTACTCTCCGAGCTTATGGGGAGTCCTGGTGAGTCCATTGTTAGTTTTGGTTCTACCTGCCGAAGGGATGGGGCGTGGGGTAGATTTTGTATGTTTTCTTTCTGTATGCACCCAGTGGTCGTATGGGCGGCTCTTTGGGTTAAATCTGCTCCTTGCTTTACCTTATGCCTTATTTACTGTATTTGTTATTTTATTCATTACCCTCTACACTCAGCTAGATCCCAGGTACGTTTTGGTATTCGATTAATTCGTGATTTCACGATAGTTGGATCCTGTGAGGCAAAAATACATAGACCTACTTGCTTAGACTTTACATTCTCTCCCACAATTGTGCTCAACCGTATACCATACTTGTTATATCTTTAGCTATGTAGTTAGCTTCCTTTCCTCTTTACTTATTACTGTGACCTGTTTTACTTATCTCGCTTGCTTTACTTGTGTCTTCTTTTGTGTCCGGTCGGACTATGATGCCTACTGGATACCTCTATTTATGGTACTTATATTGCACATCTGCATTGTTTTCGTGGTGCAGATACCAATGTAGGTTAGCGTAGGAGGCTGGATCATGTAGACTAGGCTTCTTTTTCACGAAGACTTATGGTGAGCTTCTGGCGTACAGATTGTTCGTGTCTCCTTCCAGTTGGCATCTACTTGTTTTGTTCCAAGCAGGCTTTGCTTAGTTTGTACCTTAGAGGCTTTTATTTTGTGTATTTCTTTTGGATACTCAGTTTGTAGCTCCTTATGCCATTGATACCAGGTTTTGGGATGGGTTGTATATATATCTCCTTCTGTTATTGGTTTATTTCTATTGTTTTACTTTCAGTTGGTAGTTGTGAGTGGTTATGGCCCATTGCGTGTAGCTCCATGCTGTAGGAATAGGCTTGTCTACAGGTGGGTTGTAGACATGACTATGACCCGGGTTTGAATCGTAACAATACACAACTAGAAGGTTCACATAGATGACAACTTCAAGGAGAGATGATATACAATTTCTTTTTCTGCAATCACAATTGCAGGTTAGCAACAATTTAGCTTTATCCATGATATCTCAGGTACATTTCCCTAATCCATATTAGCAGCACGAATGAGCTGTTACAAAAATCTACATCACAGATCCGTTTGATCAAAAATCCCTGTAAGGCAGTTATTTGATTATTTAATAGGATTGATTTCAAATGATTATTTCATCTGACTAACAGTTTCAAGAAAAACACCTTTTAATTTCTTTGGAAACACATCAAAACAACTTTATACCTGTATAAAGAAGATCTGCTGAAGTTACGTCGAAGAAATTTCGCGACATGTTCAATTGCTCGGCATAAAACAGGAATCAAAGAAACTGCAAATCATTGGTCAATGAGCAAATTACTAAATGAAGTTATACAGCTACTATGCATAAGAAGAATATAGCATCAAAAGGTAAAACACAAACTGGAGTGTAGCTCACATTTCAGGTAAAGATGGGAAGTGACAAAAGTAAGACAATAAATGACGTAGATGAAATCCTTTGTCACGATCACGGGCTGTAACCAAACTTGCACTGCTTGTAGATTCCAAGCCCTCGGTTTCTATGAAAAGTTGTCAGATCAAAAATAACCCCATAGCCCAAAGGAAAAAACCTGATCACAAGAATGAAGTTCAACAAAATAAATTTTAAATATATATTACCCCATATATTGAGAATAATGAATATAGCGAAGAACATGTAGTTCCCAAAAAAGATAGACGATATGCTCTTTTTGCCAGATTTATAGGTGTAAGCGGAGATATTGAGAGAACTGCCACAACAAAAACCTGCAGGAAGAGTACCAAAGATCATTTTAAGAACTACTTAACTAAAAGAGGAGCAATTTAAGAACTATCCAACTACTTTGTAGTAACACCAATGTAAGAGTATCAAATCCAATCATCAAAATCTTGTTCCGCAAGTCCCAAACTACAGTTCAAGGTCACGAGAGAATATACCAGGAAACAAGAAGAAATCATAATGTAAAATCAGCCTTCGGGAAGCAAAATGGTGATACAAGACATCTGGTTACCAGAATAATTCAAAAAATTACTTTATTCTTGGTATACAGGTGACCACAAGAAATGGAAGGCTATGATGCAATTGAAAACAAGGCTGTAGAAGAGCTTTGGGGAATAAATGATTCTATACTGAAATTTTTCCATAGACACACATATATTCATAAAAAAGGCATTCACAAGTACAAAAAGTTGGCATACGTAGGTATGAAGAGACAATATTAGTTTAAAGGAATGAAGATCCTATCCTATTGTATATAGTCCACTTTTCCCTTATTTCTATAATGACTTGACCATTTGATCTTCTAAAGTACAGAAAAAACTTCGATATTCTGAACTCAAACATGATTTTTACAAAATTATTGTGTTTTAAGTTATAGAGAAAATGTCCACATCTTTCTCATCACAGGGGTGATTATACAGTACCCAAGCATTCACTGAAAATTGTATAGTTTCTCGGTCCCATCGAAGTGATGTTGGATTTGAAGCTGGGGTTGTTGATGTGCCCGAAGTTCTACTAGCTTGACCTACACAAGAATATAGATAAATTGCATTTAAAGGAGCTAAAGATTTATAGCTGAAGTGAAGAATTTCTCCAGAAGGAAGGGCACTTTCCATTTATTCGAAATTCAAAAAGAAATTCATACCAGAGTTACGCTGTCTAGGCTGGGAGGTTGTGGACGACGATGATGATGACGAGGGTTGTGCAGCTGATGGTCTCGCTGGTTGGGACAAACTGCTGGTAGTCATTGGCTCAACCACTAGATCAGGGTCCTGAAAATATGGATATGCTATCAAACAAACCAAAACGATCTTCCAAGATCATAGTAAAAATGCAAAGATGCGTCCCACTGAGGATATCTGAAATGAGTTTTCAAGTATAAGAAAGCTCAAGGATCAGTCAAAAATGCAAAAGTGCTACTTCAAGAACATAAACTGACTCCCCAATCTTATCATTATTGCACATTAAAAGACTCATTATGGTATCGGTCTATGTTGCTAAGAGCCCAGGAGTATCATCCACATGACAGGCTCTCAGGAGCCTCCCTTCTGATTGTCATCTGTTGTCCGAAGGAGAATGAGATAAATCAAGTGAAATAAGAAAAGGTATACATCCAAAAATTATCTCAATCCATAGAAAAGGTAGCCCGGAGCACTAAAACTTCCCTTATGCACAGGTCCGAGGAAGGCCAGACCACAAGGTTCTATTGTACACAGTCTTGCCTTATCCAGCATCTGAATCAATAGACAACTAAAACTCTAAGCCATTAAATTATCCAAAAGAGAAGATGGTACTGTACCTCAGGAACAAGTGATGAAAACAGTTGAAGGGAAAGACGAATAACACAAGTGAGAAAAGGAGAAAACGATAGTAGAAGATGGAGAGGAGGGAAAAACAGAATTGAGATTCTCCACTGAATTTAAAAATGCTCCGACTTCTGGAAGTCCGTGTATACAAGGATGCAATAAAAGAAGGAAAAAAATGAGAATAAGCTTGAAAAACGGGAAAGATAAGGGCAATGAGGATGACAATGAAGTGCAGCACACATATTCAACAATTAAATAGAAAGAAACAGTAATACTTTAACTGAAAGTACATTATCCCAAAAAAGGTCCCATGGGACCAGAAAAACCTGCATGAATTTCATGTTGCACCACATCAATTGCAAGGAAAAGAAAGTAGTGTAACACCTTACAGTTGTTAAATGAAGTCTGACAAAACTAAAGGACTCTTTTCTAAAACAAAAAAGGCCTAAAGAACTCATCATCAATTTTGAAGAATGACATACTTAAAAAATCCACTCCACAAAGAAAAAAGGTGCAAGTATTGGAAATTTATAGATATTTTAAGTGCAGAGTAAAAGGCCCTGCAATTTGTACAGGAGCAACTCACAGCTAATAGCTAATACAATAAAGCTCATTCATAGTACACTTTTAATATTTAAACAATCAACTTCACCTCAGCTGGAACGGTTTATAAGCCACTGAATACCTAAACAATTTATCCCAAAAAAACAAGAGCCAAATATTTTAGAAAAACATTGTTACATTGAATTAAGAAAAATTTTAAGTTATGAGCCCTTTTTCTTGATAACTGTGGTGTCTAGAGCCATCTTTCGCACACCTCAACTAATTTCACAGTTTACTTGTCATCTCCCACCTCCGACCAACAAAGAATACAGATAACTCTGTCCATCAAATCTAAGTCTAGAACAGATAAAAAAATCACCTAGAATTTTTGTCTAGGCTGGGATTTGAATCCAAAACCTCATATTTTCAACCTACCTCATTGACTACTAGGTCACAACCTTGGGTACAATTTAGAACTAAGAGCCTAGTAACACTAAGGTATCAAAATATAAAGAACTCGACTTCCAACATAGTGTAAACAACACTAATCGAGATTAACACATTAATTAATTAAGACTTGTAAATTAACTTATAGAAAAAGTCTCCCACTAAACGGCATCTGAAGTCCAATGATTTTGAATATACCAATCATTCAATTATCAATTAAAATAAGAACGGGCACATATATATAGTAGATTTAGAATAGAAAAAGGGGAATACGAACGATGTAGCGTTGGTAGAATTTGCGCTTGAAATGGTCGACGACGTCTGAACAGGAAGCCATATGAGGAGGAATGAGTATGTTGGACCAATAATCTGCCCATCTTGGATCACTATCGTAGTCATATGCTGCTGCTGCTATACTCTTCAGTTTCTGTTGATCTTCGTCTCCTCCTCCCATCTCTTTCTCTGCTATACTCAACTTGTATATCTCAGAGAGCTTTGTTTTTGAAGGCGATAGGGGTTAAAACGATGTCACTACTGAGGGTTCAAGACACGAGGGTTCAAGGAATATCGCTGTTTTGACGCCATCAAAACATGATAAATATATATAAGGATTTTTACCTAAATCAATAATTACGTTTTCTGAAATTATTTTTTTTTAAATTATAATTTATAACATATATTTATATAGTTAAAATCAAAAATAAATTAGTTTTTTTCTCCTCTCTTTCTGCTTTCCTCTGTCAACTTCATTACCACTAGTTTTGTCTTTTCGTGCTGCTTTCTCATCAATGTGGTTAGCTCTATAATCAATTTTCACAAGTTTAAATTGTCAAAAATCAAAAAAGTGGAAGTGAGGAGAATAACACGAAGATGATGAAAATGAAGCAAATTTTTGGTGAACTATTAAACCAGTAAAGTCACATTTACGAAAAAAGAACAGCGTCATACAAGTAATCTCGAGAATATTTGTTGTCAATTAAAAAAAAATATATTAAATATAAATTAGAGTTATAAAATATACATTGTTACTTTATATATATATATATATATATATATATATTTCTAACAACGTAAACTAATTTAAATAGTGTTGAAATGTTTGAATTCCGATATAATACATTTATATTAAATATATTTTAGTTATATTACGTGCATTAAAAATATAATTATAATACGTATTATAATTGAACTAAGAATAAATTTTAATCATTGTTTATTTGGTTTTCTTATTAATGATGTTAAAAGTGCATTACACATGAATTTTAAAT
>JBDJHY010000078.1:6715387-6734375 GCA_039654485.1 Withania somnifera
GTATGTTTTGGAAGTAGTATTAGCACTGAGCGGATTAGGTTAAAAGACCTGATCCCATAATTATGTTGCCAACCATAGGATGACATGTTAACTAAAAGGCTTACTATGACAGACTCGACTTAGTTGGATCCTAGGTTACTTATTAGGTACTGAGTATGTGGCGGGGAAAGATACTCTCTCCAGCTGGTAGTTTGTTGAATTTTATGTCTGCTCACATGGTCTTATATATCGGTTATAGATCCTCCTACAAGAGATTTAATGTCAAATATTTGAATTTTCTTATTTATGATTTGCAATGAAGATTATTTATTACACTGTCAATATTACTTAACTTTTATTGAGCAACTTATTTGAACGACAACTCGATCATGTACTATCCTAATCATGGTTCATTTATACTCATATTAATGATGTTGATATTTCCTGTCATTGTCCCCCTTCCGCTTACTTAGTATATTCAATGTATTGACCGAATACTCTTTTGTTGCATGATTTTACATGTAGGTTAGACCAGTCATCCTTATGCTTAAGATTGACCAAATCTACTACCCTTAGTTGTTAGAGTGTTGGTGAATTTACATGGACCGGGAACACTTTATTGTTATTGATTTATTTTTGTTAGAGCAGACTAGTTATTGTTACAATACTTTATTTCTTTTTAAGGCTAGCTGAGGACTTGTCCTAGCAACCTAGTATATCAGTTCTTAGAGGCTTTCTGACAGTTGACTTAGTGGTATTTGTTTTGAAGTTTTCATATTCTTTCAATATTATCTTTGATATGTGAGATGATCCACTAACTTAAGCTTTGTGATTATAATATGCTTCTGTTGATGAGTGAGTGTTAGAGATATGCATGACCCAAGGGTTCATCTAAGGCTGCTGGGGTGACTCAGCGGCTAAGAATGCCTTGCGGCGTCTAAAGGGTGACTTCAAGGAGTTACAGTATTAAACAGTGTAAGCCCAATGGACTAATATCGCAAACTTAAGTGAATTTGTTTTCTTTTCCTGCCGGACGCCCTTATCAAGTAAGAAATTTTAAGGGATGCGAGTTAGGGTCAATCTTGCTACCAAGTAGAGGCAACTAGAAGTAAACTTGGAGAAGAATCAACGAAGATGCAACGTACAAAAGGTCCTGATGGAGCAGGAAGTATTAAACGTAGAACTAGGAAACAAAAAGAAGCTTCTTGGCTCCTCTTGATAGTACTCGGGTCCTTGGGTTTGGAGATTTTTATTTTGAGTTGTTTCAGATTCGAATTTGTTTTTTTTTTGTTTTGCATACAAATTCAGGTGTATATGTTATTTTTTTAAAATTTGTGATATACTTCTTATTGCAATTATTGACATTTAGCTTTTGCTGGAACTGCAGCAGTTGCTTTAGCAATTGCCAAACTTATAAAAAAATTATTGAGTATTATTTTCAGCAATTGCTGATTTTTGCTGAATATTTTTCAGCAATTGCCGAATTAACAATTGAAGTTCCAACAATTATTGTATGGAAATTCAGCAGTTGCTTCAACAGTATGCTATTTTTTTAACAACCATCTTCTTCTTCTTCTTTTAGCCTAAAACACATTTTAATGAGCAATTCAAAACACTAGACAACAAACAGAAGAACACAAACACCATTTTCAACAACACAATATTCTTATTTTTTCGACACCCATGTTCTTCTTTTTCTTTAACGTAAAATACCACTTTTTCATTTAAAATACAAAATTTAAATTGTGAGAGAAAAGAAAGACGTTTTACATATATGTGATTGTCGAAAAAACCCAAATTTTGAGTTCGAACAAGAATATAGATGGTAAGGGGGTTCTTATTGCTATGGAGTTGCTAAAAATTGAAGAAACCCTAGTTGAGTATGAATAATGAGGTCATGATTGCTGTTGAATAGATAAAAGGAAATCAACCCTACGTAAGTATGAACAACGAGATCGTGATTGTTGTGAAATTGCTAAAAAAGAAAAAAACCTAGTTGAGTATTAATAGTGAGGTCGTGGTTGTTGTGCAGTTGTGGGGTAGTGAAGTTGTTATGGATTTAAGGAGTTGATAATGTAGTTGCTGAGGAGTTGTACGGTTCTGATAGACGAACAAGAAGCTGGATAGTTGAAAACTGAAAAGTTGATTGGGATAAGTGAATGGAATAACCATTCACTAAGTAATATATATATATATATATATATATATATATATAAAATTAAATTTACTTTTTAAAATTTCAAAATCGTTTGGCTTGTTTTATATTTTTATAAAATTTAAGAGTTTTGAGAAAAATATTTGATCCATAATTAACTTATTTATCAATTTAATTTTTGACATGACTTTTATCGCCTTGGAAACTTACAGCTACCCGGCGCTCAATTTTCAGAATTACTGCTACTCTTTAGAAGAAAGCAGAGAAACAGAAACTGGGGAAGAAATGGCTGGTTTGTTGGCATGGGCAGCAGATGTAGTCGGAGGTGCGCAAAGCAATGACGAAGATAACAACCCAAATTCGATCCCTTTAATCTTCACTCCGGATCAACAATCCTACCTTCTAGGTTTAGATCGAAAAGCCACTTCTCTTACCCGTACGATCCAAGATCTACGTCTCAGACTCCCTCCTCCTGACATCTCAGAGCGTCTTCCCCATCTCCATGCTCACTCTCTTGCCTCTAATAACGCGCTTTCTCTCCAACTAAATGCTCACTCCGCTACCAAAGAACAGGTTTGATTTCTTCCTGCCCCTTTATCATTTGACTTTAATTTTATGGTTTCAGTATCTATCTTAACATGTCGATCCCGTTGAACTTCTGGGTTCAGAGCTTAGTACTTGCTGAAACTTTAATGAGTATTGACATAACATATATTTATGCCCCATGTAGAAAATACGGGGTTCAGTTGAACTTGTTGGAACTACATTGCATCGTCCTCTAGATAGGCGTGGCTGTACTTGCATCTATTGCTGTGCAACCCCTTCTTGGTTCCCTTGCTTTCACCTTGGGATTCTTTTGGAATCATAGGTTGATATTCTGTTCTTTGTAATCCAAATAATATGATTTAAAATCAATATCTAGATTTGTTTCAGTGGCAGTTTATGATTTATGACAAGAACAAACCCTGCTAAATTAGTGTGTAATGTAAAAGGTCCATATCAAGCCTCAAATCCCAAAATTGACCTTTCACTGGATTCAGGGGACAAGGAATCGGGGAAAAGGATAAAACTTGTGTCCAAAGGTTGAGTGGAACTTGACCGGATCTTTTTCCCTTTTGGCGAAATGTAGAGGACCTGTTCTAGCTGCTACAAACTCTCTCTCTTTTTTTTTTTTATAAAGATTATTGTCAGATTACATAATAAAATCGTATTCAAGTGATACAAAATGATGACTTCCATAAAGGAAACTGCTAAATTAAATTCTGCCTGTTTCTCGGATTTCTTGGTGAGTTCTGTTGGCTTAGCTATGAAATTGGTTGATTTTGTTGGGTATATGAGATCAACGACAATAGCTAAATCGTTTAAATTGTAAATTGTTCAGTTGTCTATGGCGGACTTTGTTTATTGTATATATCTTTTGTGATACCGAAAAGAGGTTCACCAGTATGTATCGGGGGATAAACTATTCTAGATATAAATAGGCACCATCGTTATACTGATGTAAATATGCATTATTCTTTTGTGCACAAAAATATGATATTCCAGGAGGTTAGTTTTCTTTCATTGAGAGAGCGAGTGCTGCAAGTCTGTAGAAGGTTTGACCTGCTTTGAAGTGCCCTGCTGGTCAATGCGGAATTATCAACTAATAATCAAAATTATGGGCAACATGGGACGCCTCCCAATTGATTTCGATCACAAGAAGATAAACCAAGGGAAATAGGAGATGAGAAGTGAAGAAAGAAGGACTACTTGAACCAACAATTAATCAAGGGAGAAGAGACTTGATTTCAATAGAATTTAGAAACACAATTTGAATTCACAAATCAGTGACTCAATATGAAAATCAAGGTAAAAGGTTTTTTGGATCAACAACGGGATTTCACCCAATTGCTAATCTAATCTACACTATAGCAAATCCTAAGCTAAACTAAGGGATTCTACCCTACACTCTCAAAGAGTATTCATCAAATCTCAATCAACAAAATCCGAGGAATGAAAAGAACTAAGGCACCTATTTATAAATATGACTCAAAAGTGACCATTTTAAACATAGCCCAAAAGATCTTTTCTTTATCGCCCAGATGTCAAGTCCATCGCAAAGTACTCTCTCTGTCGCCAAACTACTTTTCTCTATAGCCAAAGTGGGCTTGAGTATGATCATTACTTTAGCATGGCCCTTTGACAGCCAAACTTGACTTGAGCTCGCCATTCTCCAAGCTATCATCTATACATGGAAATGTTTTTTTTTTTTTTGAAACTGGTAACTTATATTCCTCAGCATTGAGGGCTATGCTGACCACCTCCAAAATAGTTACAAGAAAAAGAAGAGAAAAAGAAAAGGAATACTTACAAAGATCCTATAAAATCCACTAATTGAATTTCCTCTTCTATGTTCTGTTCTTTACACCAAAAACCTAAGGTAGTAATTACATTCAATTTGATCTTCTGGATTGTGCATTCCTTCCCTTAAAAAATCCTCTAATTTCTCTCCTTCCAACTGTTCCACCAAATGCATGCTGGAACTGACTTCCGCCATCTCTTCTGGGTCTTGCTGCCTCCCATTCTAATCCAATAGCTTAGTAAGTCTATTGTGTACTCGGGCATACACCAATTTTGACTGGTTAAGTTGGTGAATAAGGACTAAACTTGTGCAGTCACTTTATAATGTAGGAGTAGGTGCTTGTTAGTTTCCAAGACCACTTTGCGAAGAAAACATCTTGATACTATATTGATTCCCCTTTACTGTAATGCCTCTTATCTCCTTGTCCAACTTTTACCTTTGTAGGAGCTTTCAAAACCTTCCAAAGATTTCTAATAGTCCTCCATACTCCACCGCATAGGTGTCAATAACTTCCCCTGAGCTCTAGCGTCCTTCCTGTCCTAACTTGTGTTGAATCACTTCTTTCCACAAAGCCTGTTCTTCCTGAATATATCTCCATAGCCATTTGGTCAACAAGCTTTTGTTTTGCAACTTCCAATTTGTGATTCCCAATCACCATAATTTTTAGCCTGTTGAACTGAGGCTCGCTTCACTTTGTTGAAACATTTCTCAATTTTGTTTCCTTGCCATAGAAAGTTTCTCCAAGTCATCCAAAGTTCCTAACAACTTTATTAGGAATAGGGAATGGGACATCATATAAGTTGGGAAAGAGCCTAACACAGAGTTAATCAGAGCGACTCTACCTCCCAAAAAAAGGTACTGAGACTTCCAGCTTCTTCTCAGCCTTCTCAGTTATACCATCCCAAATGTTGATTGCTTTGTGTTTTGCACCCAAAGGCATGCCAAGATATGTTGTAGGCAACTCCTTTATCTCACACTTTAGGATGTTTGCTAAGATTTGAATGTGCTGAACCCTTTTTACTCAGAAGATACTGCTTTTTTTCCAGTTGACTTTAAGCCCTGAGCATGCCTAAAAAATCACTAGAATCACCCTGAGATGACACAATTGTTCTTCATAAAAGACTACTATGTCATCAACATATAATAAGTGTGTCAACTCTGAACCCTCATTTGCCTTATTTCTTATATTAAAGCCCTTGATCCAGTTGTTGAAGAGAAAGCTTTACTCTTTCAACTATCTAGCCCCTTCGTAGCTAAAATTAGAAGGAAAGGAGATAAAGGATCTCCCTGTCTAATTCCTCTTTCTGCAGGAAAAACCCCCTCAGGTTCTCCATTTATAAGAATAGAGAACCTGGTAGTTTTAATACAATATTCTATCCATCTGAGCCATCTGTTCCCAAACCCCATTTGCCTTAGAGTATTGATCAGAGAACTCCAGTTTAAGTGATCATAGGTTTTGTCAATATCCATCTCGCACATAACTCCTGGCACCTGTCCTCTGGGTCTGGTGTCAATACATTCACTAGCAATTAAAGCAACACCCATTATTTGGCTGCCTTTAATAACGGCCATCTGATTTTGTTCACTAGCTTGCTTATCACCCTCTTCCGTCTCTCTACAATAACCTTGGATATGATTTTATACTCCCCTGTGATCAAGCTTATTGGTCTGAAATCTCTCAAATTATTAGCCCCCACTCTCTTTGGAATCAAAGTTACAAAAGTAGCATTGAAGCTTTTTTCAAACCTCTGATATGTGTGAAAATAATGAAAACTCATTATAAGATCCTTTTTCACAATTTCCAAGAATGCTTGAAAGAAGGACATTTTGTAACCATCCAGTCGTGGTGCCTTGTCTAGTGCAAACATTCTGAATTCTTCTCTCACTTATTCTTCTCCAATTTTCTGCTTCCTTGTATAGATTCTGGTAGAACTCCACAATGGATCTCTTAATTTCCACAGGATCAGAGGACAAAACCTGATTAATCATCAAGGAATCAATTGAGTTGATTCTTTTATGTGCAGTGGCCGTTCTATGGAAATACTTTGTGTTCTTGTCTCCTTCTTTAATCCACTTGACCCTGAATCTCTGTCTCCAGTAAATTTCTTCATTTCTTGCCACTTCTTCATATTCCATAACGAGATGTGCCTTCATTTAGAGTTTATCGTCTGTTAGAGGTCTGGCTTCTTGAATGGCCTCTAGTAATTGATCCTTTTTTGTCCTCCAAGATAGCTTATTTTCCTTGCTCCATTCTTTGAGTTTCCCTTTAAGCAACTTCCGTTTTGTTGCTAGCTTGAAGTCTGGTCTTCCAGTTACATTGAAAGAATTCCACCAGTCATGTACTTTGGATTTGAACCCCTCTAAATTGAGCCACCATTTTTCAAACTTGAAGTATGATCGTCTGAATCTTTCATTTCCACAAGTCAGCACAACAAGATTATGATCAGATCCTAGCTTGGAAGAGTGCTCCGTCTGATTTGGTTGAACAATTAGTCCCAAGAGAATGAATACATGAATCTGTCAATCCTAGATGCATTTCTAAGATCTGCCCCTCCTCTCCAGGTGAAATACCCCCCAAATAAGGGGGGGGGGGGATCTATAAGCTCTAGCTTATTGATACAACTTGAAAAATCTTTCATTGCTCTTGCTATGCTGTCGCTGTTCGTTTTTCCTGAAGGAAACCTGGTAGTGTCGAAGTCCCCGCATACCACCCAGGCCCTTTCACATAGGCTTCTCATTGACCCTAATTTTTTCCATAATACTTCCCTTTCTTTTCTATAGCAAGAGGCATATATTGCAGTAAGGAAAAAAGAGGAATCTAGATTGATTCAAGTCAGCTTGCAGGTTATCATCTGCTGGCTGCTCTCCACCACCTCCCCCTTCCATGATCTCTTGTCCCACATTACTATAATACCCCCTTTACTATCTAAAGCCTCCATTCAGATTCCGCCCATCCACCTATTACCTCCTAGTTGTTATATATGATCCCCTACTGCCCCATTTTGTTTAGTTTCCACCAGTACAATAATATCAGCCCCCTCCTGTTGTAATCTACTTCTCACCAAACTCCCTTTACTACCTAAAGCCTCCATTCAGATTCCCCCCATCCATCTATTACCTCCTAGTTGTTGTATATGATCCCCTACTGCCCCATTTAGTTTAGTCTCCACGAGTACAATAATATCAGCCCCCTCCTGTTGTAATTTACTTCTCACCAAACTCCTTTTACTCTCCCTTTTTAGCTCCCTCACATTCTAAGAAATGATTTTGAGCTTCATTCTAACTGTGTGATTAATTTCCTCCCCTTGCTTCTTGATTCACTCCTGGGTTCCAGAATTTTTAATTTTACATCAAAGATTAGGTTTCTCAGCTCCTTCGGAACTATCTGTTTTCCACCTTCTCTGGCAACAACAATGCTGAATTCTCCACCTTATTCCTTCTCTGGTCTAATTTTAAAAGCATAGCATTTATTTCCTCTGCACATCCTACAAAGACTGCCCCAAATTCTTGGCTAAGCCTGAAATTGTTATTCTTAACCCGGATATTTGCTCTCTCCTCTGCTTCCTTACCGCACTCAGAGTCATCAGAATTTATTAGAGTCGGATCCCTCAATTGAACAATTTGTTGTGAATTCCCCTGGTGTTCACTATCACTTGCAATGTCACCATCTTCCCCTGTAATTTCACTAATCAACTCAGCTTGTATCTTTTCTGTTTCTTCCTCTTGGATAATTTTTTGTTCAGAACCTCGTGCTTCCATCTCCATCATCATGTTCAGTTCTCTGCATGTACTGAAACTACTTTGGGCTTCTACATTAGTTGCCCTGTCATTTTATTTCATTAGTGAAGGGCTCCATAGTCTTCTCTGGCCTTTTAAGCAGTTGGGCCTGTTTCTGGGCCAAGAAGTCTGTTTCAGTTCTTGAAGGGCCTGAGTATCCAGAGGTGGAGAAATTGAGATTTCCCCTGTGAATTGTTAAAGTCATTTAAATTTTTTTCTCCAGCTGTCACTGTTCCTCCGACATGCTCCTTCTATCTATTGCAGGCTTTTGACCTACTCCCTGGTCCTTCCCCTGTACCGCAATCTTCTTTTGTCCAGAGGTCCAACGAATCTTTGGGTCCTTCGCCGGGTTCCACCATCTCCGGTGAGCTTCTCCAGAATTGAACTTTCTTCTCCACCCATAATGGAATGAGGAAATTGATCCTTCTCTTTCGATTAGTATCACGTTTGGACAGTTGCCTCCATCTCCTGTAACTTGAATTCTCACCCATTTTAAGTGGTTCTTTAAGTCTGTCTCTTCTTCAGTTGAGACCCTACCTCCACAAAGATTCCTAATCTCTCTGAAAACTTGTTGAGGCCGTAGTTGTAGCGGTAATCCAAGAGCACGAATCCAAGTAGGTTCACAACCGATAGTTGGGTTCCATCATCGGAGCCTAACTTTACTCTGCTTCCATTTCCACTCCTTCTGGATGATTTGTTCTGCTATGTTTCGGTTTGGAAACTCAAAAAGAAACATGTTGTTGTCCATCTCGTAATTGATCCCCAAAACTGCATTCCAATTAACCGAGGTCCATCTTCTGATGTCTCATAGTGATGGAATCTCTATTTCTCCTTCGTCAAAAGATGCCACCAAGCACCTCTTGTACATACCAGTGTCTTTCCCCTCCGGGCGTAGAATGATTTTTATGTCACCATTTATATATGCAACTGTCGAGTCCTGAAGAGTTGATTACCATTTACTCTCACCAGCTACCTTAGCAAAAGTGAGCCCTGCTTTAATGAAATTTTGTTGTTGTGCGAGTGTCTCATGATTTGAGCATTGAATGAATCTTTCAATCTTAGTTGCTATGTATTTCCACCAAACATTTATGGCAATTTCAGGAACTATTATGACTTCTCTGGCTTCCCCTTTTAATGTTCTGATGCACATAAATCTGCCATATTTGTGATATTTCGGTCCCATTGACTTCAGCTGCATGCTCTTTAGTTCTCCATCTTCTCACTAAATTCCTTTGATCAGTTGAAGCCTCCTTGAAAATGTAGCATATCCATTCCATTACTTTTCTTGCACAAGGTTATTCTCCTCATCCTATGTCTGCTTCTCTCTAGCCAGACGAACCGGTGGCTATTACCCGAGGTCCACCTTGTGATATCGAAGGATTTGAAACCCGCATTGAAATAAATTTTGTTTTTGGACATAGATCTGGTAGTTTGAGCTGTAAAGATCAAAGAAAAAAAGTGTCACTCTGCCTGGAATCACGAAATGGGCCGGCGAGTGGGGCGCACGAAGTCGATCCCTGTAAGTTTCCGACGGCGCGTGAGAGGATTTTTGGTAGTGGATTTTACTGGGCTTAGTTCGCTGGGGTTGGTTGGTGTCTGTTATGGAAAATTTTGATGGGATTGGAAGAAAGAAGAGGGATTCCTGTGATCGTAAGGACCACCGGTGGTTTTTAGGCTGCAAAGTGTTTTAAATTTTCACATTGGAATTCGTGCCTGGGAGCATCTTCTCCCCCAAGCTCCTTTTTTGAGTCTTCATGGTGATCATGGCTTGGGTTCACTCGACTAGACCTTGAAGTATAGGTCTAACATGAATTGTGCTGGACGTGCTCATATCATCCTCTTCTTGAAAAGGATTCGTTCTCGAATCCAAATCCTGCAAAACATCAACGAGAATATACGCATGACCTCTCCTAAGAAAAACAAGGTAATCATCATATGGTACAATAGTACATATGGTGCAATAATACCTATATTAAGCATAACAAGAATTGAAAATTCCAAAAGGCTCGCTTTTGTGATATAACCAAGTATCAACAAGATCTAGATAGAACGCATATCTAAGCAAAGCAATTGATACTTGGCTACTTATGAGATTTAGACAAGAGGGTAGATCAAATGGATCAATGCATTTTGAAAACAAAACATGCAAGCTCTTATTGGTTCTACACTTCAAGAAGCACATACCTCTCCTCAAGCCAAGAAACAAGCTATAACTCCCATGGCTAAGTGCAAGGCCATAAAAAAGGCCAACCCGAGTTAAGACTCCACCGAATGCACTAGCCTAATTCAAGAATGAGATCACTACCAAGTCAACTCCAGGGTCATACACAAAGGTATTTCTCACACAAATTGGCCAACATATACCATGTAAGCCTACAAAAAGGTCAAGTAATAAATTTCCCCAACAAGAAGCACATAATCTAAAGGAAGTGTTACTACCATATTCCTCATGCAAGGAGTCACCTCTACAGATTTAGAAAGTCCAAAAAATAAGTATGAGCCACAAAAACACACCTTCCTTGACGGAAGTGCCAAAAATGGCTTCATAACACATTGTCCTTTCATGACGTTTTCCCCTAGTCAACCGACCACAATTTAAACCATCCTCGGGGTCAAAGGGAAAAAGTACCTGCAAATCACACTCAAGAACTGTCAATAGCAATTCAAAGCTATCTCCAAAAACATCTATGAATAATAATGACTAGAGATCACATGAGTGCTATAAAAGTTCAAGAGGAATATACATTACCTTCATGGCTTTGGAAAGTTCAAAAATAAGCATAAGCCATGAATACATACCATCCTTAGGCATAGAGTGGTAAAACATCAAACTGGAGTTGTTGCCAAGGTGGTTTATTCCATTGGTCTTCATCTTCAAGACTCCTCTATTGACGAGACTTCACAAATAAGTCAATCAAGTAGTAAAGTTTATCAAAAGAGAGTTTTATGTTTAGGCTCATTGGTCCTACACCAAACTTCAAATGACATCTTTTCACCTTTTGGGTTGGAAGCTTTGACATAGTACACATGAGAAGAATGCTCGAGAACCATCTCATTGCTCCCGTTCTTTGAAGAGCATTCTTCCTTTTTGGAAGTTTTCTCCATGCACAACATAGGTCCATCAAGTAGATTGTAAATCCTCGTGAAAGACATTCCATCATAAGGGAGGGTGCCAACAATCTCACCCGATCCTTCCTTGCCATCTTGACCAAGCATCTCCAAACAAGTGCCATAGGGAAATTCTTTATCGGGGTTAAATTGAAAGGAATTCCATAAATATGGGTCAAGTAAACGCCTATTTTCCCGGTTGGCAATCTTGTCTTTAAGTAACATACTCCACTCAAACATACGAGTATCATCATATGCAAATAAATAATAAAGAACTTCTTTCAAGGAAAGAAGTAGTAATGGGCTCACAAGCATCACCTTCCTTATTAGCACCATCCTATCCAACAGACGTACTATCACTTTTAAAGAAGAGATTTCCATCTCTGGGAAGTGTTTCATCACACCATAGTGGATTTTTAAACTATTGGGAGCCTTCAAGAGTGGCTATACTTTCAACATTATCACAAGTAATTCCACTAGGCTCACTCTCAATAGCCATGCCATCATCTAATAAGGGATTATCCTTAAGATCACACTCTACCTCAAGATTCTCATAATAAAAATAAGAAATGGAATCACACCTAAGGATTATCACCTCTAAGTTTAGATCCTACATGACTATCCATAAGATCAACTTCTTTTTCATCATAAAAAAATTAAGGTTCATTTAGCACATCAAACAATTCGTCATTTAGTGCAATTAACTACATACCTAAGTTGATCAATACTCACACCACCACTAGTTGGATACAATTTGTACTTCCAAAAGGGTACATCTTGTTCACAACAAGGCTTAACTAGTGTATGGACACTCTTTCCACATGACGATGCCTTTTCATTCAAGTCACAAGCGCTAACACTAGGTGGACACCAATCAAACTCACTAGATGAGTCAATCCGATCGTCTATAGGATCAACTAGCATTTGGGCACTCACAACAATGACGTTATCATTATGCAACAAAGTGCTACCATGACATCACCAGGCAAAGGCTCATTAAGATTATACAGATACAAGCTATCATTACGCTCAATTGGCTTCTAGCCGCCACACAATGATTTTTCAAGTTGAATGAAGTGCAAGAGTTGACTTTGTTGCCTTGTAGCTCATAAGAAGTGTCTTCACCTTGTTCGTTAACATTGGAGCACATTTGCTCCTTTGGGAAGCTTTCAAGGACCTTATGATTCTTCGACCTTTTGAGGTGCCTCACCAGGCTCGCTTCCAAGGATACCTGCACAAGTTTTATAACAACTAGAGAAAGAAAAGTTACATGAGTTAGGATAAGGTTGTGGAAAACCTCTCACATCATTCCACATATCCTTTCCTTTTTCCCATCTAGAGTTGTTATTTATCACACCCTTACTCCTCTCAATCTTTTGTCTCTCAATTTCATTTCATGTAAGACAAGTTCCAAGAATTCCTTGAGAAGGGTTAGAAGATCCCTTCAACTCTAGCTTCCATTTTAGTGCATAAGGAGTGGTGTTTTTGGCTTCCATGTTCAACTCGGTAGTGCCAACCTCATAAACTTGCTTTGCTTTCAAAGGTGACTCCTTCACCACCTCTTTTAGGAGTCTTTGTTAGCTTTTGCAACTCTTCAGGCTTGTGTTTTGTGACCATTTGGGAGATCTTGTCAAGACAAGACCTCTTTATATAGACTCCTGCAATTCTTCCACATGTAAAATGGCAAACTCTCCAATTGAAAGTGGTTCAATTGCTTTCACTTCTCTAGGAGGCATTGTGTGATCCATGATATAATTGTACCAATCTTACGTGTTTGGAACTCTATGCCTTTGGGACCAAGGAGTTCCCAAATGTATTTAATAAGTACCCATCGGTAGTAAATCACACCAAACCTCCTCTTTATATTCACCAAGTAAAAAAGACACCTTCACACTTCTATGCACCCAATATCCACCTCGAATAGGATTAGGGTTTTGTCTCGTAACCCAAGGTAGTCCCAACCATTCAACCGCATGATGTGTGATGACATTAGTAGGAGTATGATTGCTAAATACAAGAACGAACCCGTTACTACCATAAACACTTACATTCGTTCTAAGGATCCCCTTTTCGGGCCATTCCTTTCTTGAAACATCGGATTCCCTCTACTCCAGTGACTTAGTGTTCCTTCCAACCTTCCTCCAACACTACTCCCATTTTGAGAACATGGCACATTAGAGTTAGGATAAGAAGTACTAGGCAAGATATCTCTAGAGTAGAGTATGTACCCCTTCTATGGTTCACATGATGTCTTCGAATTGGTATCAACCATACATCTATACCTCCTTGTTTAGGATAGGAAGTAACACAAGACGAGGAAGGAAATTAAACCACAGAACTACCCTTTCTGTTGCAAATTTTTTCCAAGGGTTCAGAAGACATGGGAGAACTCATTGTATCTCCCATCACTTTCATAACCATCGTGCATAGAATGAGAACCTTCATAACCCTCTTTTTCTCTAGGATAACCTCTAGAAGACCTTCTGCCCCTTCAAAATCATCACAAGAGCCATGAGCCCTATTCATCTCGTATTCGTCTCCGGAGTAGTAGTTCTCACCACCATACTGTTCATACTCACTCGGACCATCATAACCCTTACAGGACTCACCATTGTACTCAAGTGATCCATTACCTCATTCATAAGGACCACCATTGCCCTCATAAGATTCATCGTCATACTCGTGAGTTCCATCACGGTACATATAGCTTTCATCACTACTAGTATACTCATTGATGTCATCTCCACAATATTCTGAGGCCACATATGACATTCTTCCTTATAACTCCTCCGTACCTACCTCCACAATATTCTGAGGCCACATATGACATTCTTCCTTATAACTCCTCCGTACCTACCTGCATAACTCAACAAAGTTACTGGTAAAATTCCTCACGCTTCTCGTATTTGGAAACACTTAACTCACCTTCCTAAAGTGTGGCCCGAAGCCAATCAATTCACAAGGTCACTTATTCTTTGTGGAAGAATAGATTCTTGTTAACCGAACAATGAACGACTCAAAAGAGCAAACGGAAAGAGCCAAAAAATAGCCAACGAGATATATGAGTAAAGCTTAGAAGAATTGGTACGGAGGACTAAGGACTCAAATACTAACCAACAACTAAGTAGAACAATTACCAATTGAATATTAGTCTAAGGAATCAAAAGAAGAGATTAGAATCAAGGAATTGAAAATATGGAATTAGATTTTGAGATTGGTTGAAGAAGAAAGAGTTCACACCTTTTGAACCACTTTACCATCGCCAAAGTACCATCTTAGATTGCCAAAGTCACTATTTGATTGCCAAAGTGGGCTTCACATTGCCAAAGTTGACAGAATTTGGAACTCTGCAGAGTTGGATATTTTGTAAATCGCCAAACAGTTTGGCGATGGGACACTGTAATCGCCAAAGTCACTGTCTGCTCGCCAAACTAGGCAGATTGTGCACCTGAAGCCTCCGAAAATTTGTACTTTGTGGTCCCCCTTTGTACTTTCTTGGCCTAGTACTTGCCCTTTTTGGTAAATTCTCTTTGTACTAACACTTGCACTCTTTTTTTTTTCTTTTCGTTTTGGATCTACCACCTATTTTTCAAAAATTCTTCTTCGTCAAGCTATGAAGATTATGAAGAACATCAAGAACATGATAAACTTCAAAAATTCATAGTTTCTTCATTTTTGCTACGATTCCCACGAAATTCGAAACCCAAGCTCTTTTGTTAGGAATTGGACGCCTCCATTTCAAGCCTTTGAAACTCATTTTCTTAATTGAAGATCCTCGTTAACATGATAAACACTCAAAAATCACAACTCCCCCAAATGAACCCTGATTTTCATAAAATTTGATATTTAAGCTCCTTATAATATGGAGATCGCTCTCCAAGACTTTTGGACCTTCAATTTCAACTCGACACCTTCGGATTTCAAAAACCGCGTGCTTAAGATCCAAGCTCTTCAAGCTCAATAAGGGTGAAAAATTAAAACTCAACCAAATTGAACCAAATCGCAAATCTAAACTCTATAAATACTAGAGAATTCAAATCTAGTGATAGAAACTCAATCAAACATTCAATCCAACTCAATTTATTTTTGAAATTTTGAATTTTTTGATTTCTAAATTTTGTTTTTTGATTTTAAAATTTATGAACCTAGGCTAGAGATTTGTGAACGAATCTCTAGCCTAACCTTTCGTACCAAATGATTCGATCCTAATTTCACAACAAGAATCGAAATCGATGCAAAATTGAAATAAATAAAACATGTGCGAAATTATCAACTAATAATCCAAGTTATGGGCAACATGAGACTTTATATCACACCTCATAATTAATTTTAATTACAAGAAGATAAACCAAGGAAATTAGGAGATGAGAAGTTAAGAAAGAAGGGTTAATTGAATGCACAATTAACCAAGGGAGAAGAGACTTGATTTCAATAGAATTGAGAAACCCAATTTGTATGGAAATCAAGGTAAAAGGTGTTTTGGATCAACAATGGAATTTCACCCAATACTAACCCAATTACTAATCCAATAAAAAGTATTCTTCAAACATTGCCCAAATGTCGAGTCCATCGCCAAAGTGCTCTCTCCGTCACCAAACTCCCTCTTCTCCCTCGTCAAAGTGTGCTTGAGCATGATCATTACTTTGTCGTGGCCTTTTGATCCTCAAACTTGACTTGAGCTCGCCAAAGTGGGCAGTAGCTTCCCCCATGCTCCAAGCTATCATCCTTACGTGGAATTGCTTCTTTAGAGCTCCAAAAAGTTCTCCCAAGCTTCTCCTTGAGTCTTCATGGTGATCATGGCTTGGGTACGCTCGACTAGACCTTCAAAGTATAGGTCTATCATGAATTTCGCTGGCCGTGCTGGTATCAGTTTAGCACCGCGAGGTCTCAGGTTTAATTCCCAGCAGAGATAAGAACACTACGTGATTTCTTCTCATTTGTTCTAGCATTGGTGGATAGAGTTGCCTAATATATACCTTTTGCCGGTGGGAGGTGACCGTATCATGTGGAATTAGTCGAGGTGCGCCCAAGCTGGCCCGACACCATGGTTATAAAAAAAGAAGACATTTCTGTAAGGAAAGGAGGCGTGGACGCCACTTAATTGTAAGGAGAGGGGCATTGAAATATTGATTTATCACACTGTATAACACATTATAGATCGTAAATGTCAGAAGAACCCAAACAACCAAGATCAGAAATATTGGACTTGGTTTATCTTACCAATTGGCTGTTGGTAGAGCATAAGATCTTACTTAATTATCATTCAAAGCTTTCAAGTCAGAAGAATTCACTGAAGTTCTTATATAAGTAATTGTATCAGAGCTTCTTCTCATTGCTCCCCTGATTTCCTTTATTTGGTTCTATGTATTAGTATGTAGTGGTGTGAAACTTTTGCTTGTTCTCTGGAAATCTATACCATGATGCTGTTGCTTAATTATTTCTTTTGCTTTCTAGTAACTCTAGCGTTATGTTCTTTATTTATTTTTGTGGTGGTGTATTAAATTAAGAGAAAAAGATTCAATACTTTGACTAAACATTAAGGACTTTGCAGATGGTGTTTTTTAATGAGCTGGAATATGCTTTTAGAGCTTTGAATTTAAAGTATAATATTCTCTCTCTTGGTGGTAGGCACAATTAAGAGAAATTACTCGGTAAGTAGAAAATGCTGAGTATGAAAATGCTATCTCAGATTATGAGAACAAGATTCAGGGGAATTCACAGGAAGCTGACCTTCTGCGCAGCAAGCTGCAGGTTAGTCGTAACCCATAACTTTCTTGAGAGGGTCCTTTTATGACTACAAAAAAGAAAGGGCATCGTTTGTCTATTATTTTATCATCTGCTTGCATCTCCAACTGTTTGCCGTGATAGTGTAGTGATTTTACCCCTCTAATATTTCTTTTGCCTTCCAGGAAGAAAACTTCTCCGACTAGTACTCAAAAAAAACGAATGACATCTTTCTTCTGGAAATCCTAGCTATTCTTAGCATGATATTGGGAAATCTCATTGCTATTACTCAAACAGATTAGTACTCAAAAAAAATAACTGTTGATGTGATTTCTATGTAAAAGCAGGAACCAGATAAATTTCATGTCATGTTAGAATTTTAGCATCCCTAGCAAAGAAGTTGTGCAAAGACGCTCTCTCACTCTCTCCCCCTCCCTCTTAATTAAGAAACTGAGTTTCTTTTCTCACATATCTGTTGCAGTCATAAACTAGTGTAAGCTTACTGGCCTGCCAAGCAGATGAGCCCTATGTTCAGTTGTGTTTGTAACAGTAGATTATGCAGACTTTTAACTAATCATACATTTAGGATAAGGTACATTATTACCTGAATTAAATTACTCAAGTTATTGCTGACTATATTTTCACCTTCAGCCAGGCCACTGATTCCTTTGTATGCAATCATCTCTATTTCTGGGATCTTCATTGATATAGAACAGTTATGGAACACTATGCAATTTACAGGAAATGGCTGTAGCTGAAGAAAGCTTAAAGTCAGAGTTAGAACGAGCACAGGCTGCAGCATCCAGCGAGTCGGTGAAATCAAATGACTATCTGATTAAAAACAACAGTGAAGATCAAGAAAATGAGGTATATGCAAATTCTGCATTGCTGCGGAGATTAGAGGAGAAGAAGAAGGAACTGGTGTGTAGCTTAGCTTATCTCACTTTACATCATAATATCCAATGTAAATTACTTGTCATTCATTTCATCTGCTTCTGCTGATTGATTTTAATTAGACATATATGGAAGAAGCGGTGCATAACCTGGAGAAAAAATGGACAGAACTGCAAGATTATGCACTCAAGCAACCTTCCCCAGGTACCTAACTGCTAACTCATATTTGCTAGCATTGTTATTGATAGTGATAATCAGCTTCTACAGTGTGGTCAGACCATATGATATTTTGGTGTCTCAAATATCTTTCCCTTGCTTATCAAGAAACTGGTTTCTTTCACGTTTCTTTTTTCCTGCTTTAAGTGCACCACACTAGATTCTGAATAAATAATGGTAACGACTTGGAAATTCAGGGGAATAAAGCTGTTAAGTACATATTGACATCTTTTCTAATTGTTATGTCTTGACATTGTATAACATGACATGCCTAAAGTCTGATCTCGTCATGCTACTTTTTCAGCTCAGCGAGAGAAAATATTGGATAAGCAGCTTCATAGTCTAATAGAGCAACTTGCTTCGAAACAGGTGACTGCTTTTTTTCTTTTTCTAAATTCTGAAATTATTTGGCATATTCAGAGGCATACGGCCTTTTGCATAATGGATCTAAGCCCTCTATTTTCAATACTTAGTATAAATATACGTTGTGAAAAGACATTAAAATTTCACTAAATGTTGGTAAATTTTGAGCACATAATTTCAGAAGTAGAATGAGTTTAGTCTACAAATTTAACCCAACAACCCAACATCAACCCAAGTGTAGTCCCATAAGCGGGCTATTGAGAGAGGACAGTGAACGCTGACCTTAGTCTTACCTCGTGGAGGTAGATAGTCTGTTTCTGAAAGATCCTTGGCTGGAGTAGTGTACATCAGAGCAGTTCAAAGTAGAAAATAGCAGTAAAGAGGATATAGAAAATAATAGGCAAAACATAACATCACATTCAAAAAAAAAA
>JBDJHY010000078.1:6747248-6758325 GCA_039654485.1 Withania somnifera
CTGAACTTAGACCAATACTCTAAGCACCTACGTACCTCGGTGAGGAGGATCAACTCATAATGTAGTTTTGAAACAGTGATTTTTTTGGTTTCCTAACTTTTCCTAGGTCTTCTATTTCAAAATTTTCAACCTAACAGATAATATTTTTTATTTTTTAGGTCCTAAATTTTTCTATGCTGCTCTTTCAAGTTTTTCAACCTAGAGAATAATATTTTTTCTTTTTTAGGAATGATGTACTCAGTTTATACTTTTGTGGTATAGGAGATTCATTTTCAAAAACCTGAAATTTCATAATTCTAATTTACAGTTTAGGCTCGTGCGTCGAGGAGCATTATCTCGCCTTAAGGATAGTACTTTTTCAATAACTTGGCGTTGATCGAATCAATTTTCATTCCATTTGTATCAACAAGTATGCTTCTTGTATAACACATGGTCAATGCCACTTTAAGGTGAATTTACATAGAAACTTATGTGACGTGATAATAGGCATCCTTACTACAAGGGCTTGTTCTCCAATTTGAAAGCACCTCAAGAAATGTTGAAAGTGCTAGATAAACGGGCCTAATGACACGCTAGATTTTATTGGGCTTCTAGCCTCTTTTCATCAAGTGATTCTAACTCTGTGAGACGTTGCCTAGAATTTTCTTCTTCGGTGATCCCTTCTTGAATAGAAAGTCATAAAAAAGGTATTAGACGCTCTCAAGTGCTAGAATGTATTCAACTTTAGAAGCAAGAGACTATGGGGGGTTTTGCATCGGTGTGTGATAAGTCGTTTTATATGCCCACTAAGATTCTTTCATTGGTTCATGCCAATAACATTTGGACTTGAAGACGATCTTGTTTAGCAAGTTGCAAAGTCTTATTGAATGTTTCAACTAGACCATACATAGAAGACTTATGCTGTTTGAAACCAAAGAGATCATAATTTTTTTCCATCAAGCTATTGTCAAATGGTTTACCATTGTCTATTATTATGTAATGAGGGATTCCAAAGAGGTAGAGGATATTCACTTAGAAGTTCGTAATATTTCCTTTTTCACTTCTTTAAAAGAGACAACTTCAGCTCATTTTGAGAAGTAACTTGTTGAAGTAAAGATGTACAAGTGTCCACCAAAAGATTTTGGTGGTGCTCCAACAACATCCATTCCCCAAGAATCTAATGGACAAGATGCCACAGTGTGGTGTAATATGTCGGGCGACTGATGTATGATATTTTCTTAAAACTGATATGTCTGGTATCTTCTAGCATAGTCCAAGCAATCCTTTACCATTATCAGCCTATAACATCCCATTATTTTATATGAAAGCGGATTTTCATCCCAAAATTATGAGACCTACATATGCATGTGTGTGCCTCTTGTGAAGTTTGGACTGCTTCTTCTTCTCCCAAACATCACAAAAGTACTCCCTCAATTAATCTTCTGTATAATGTGTCCTTATAGTAAGGGAAACGAGGTGCACGATGACAGATGTCAGTGCTTATTCTTGGATCTTCTGGAAATATTCATAACACAAGTAGTCAATGATAGGTTGTCACCAATATTCCTTCATGGACACAGTAACAACAATAATATGCTTAAGACCGTTTTTTGCATATTCATCCTTGTTTGGAAGTGGAACTATCCATTCTTGGCAGATGGTAACCTATGTATGATTCAGGAGAGGTAGGGTCGGGGTTAAAGCATCCAAGACATCATCTTGCGTATTTTCCTTCCTTAGTACATGTTGGATGGTCACCCTATATGCCATCCCATTAACTTCTGATCATAATCATAATATGGGTTTTGCTCAGGCTTCTTAACTTATTAACTTCCCAAAAGTTGCTTGATCACTTATTGAGACTCACCAAAGACTTATAATTACAAATGTTTCATCTCTACAACCATGTCAATTCCAAGTATTAGTGTTTGATACTCAGCTACAATGTTGGAACAAAAATTAGTCATGGTGAAGGAATATGGAAGAACTTTTCCTTGTGAAGTGATAAACACCACGCTAGTTCCAGTTATACCTCAATGTACGGTACCATCGAAGTACATCTTCCATAGAGGTAAAACTTCAATAACCATCCCATCCTCATCAGGAAGTTCATCAGTTAGCTCCCAACTATCAAGTATCAAGTGATATGCTAAGAAGTCTGCCAATGCTTGTCCTTTCACAGTTTTCTGAGGGATGTACACAATCTCAAACTATTCAAACTGAAGGTACCACCTCACAAGTTGATCACTTAGAACTTTTTTTGACATCACAAACCCAATCTGATTGGCCTTAGAAACAAGACAAATAATGTGACTTAAAAGTAATTTTTTATCTTTTAGATTAAGAAGACTAAAGACAAACAAAACTTTTGATTAGTGAATAATTTAGCTCATCGGTATTATTATTTTTCTCAGGTAGTAGAGGGATTTCTCCTTGCTTCACTATTTTGCTGAGCCAATAGTGCTCCAATTGACCTTTCTTATGCTGCAATATAGAGCACCAGAGTCTTTTTGGGTACAGGAAATGTAAGAACTGGAGGATTCATCAAATACAATTTGATACTCTAAAAAGCTTTACTACAAACTTGTCCCATTTGAAAAGAGCTCCTTCTTCCGGAGATGGCTAAATAGTTCGCATCTTCTAGCTAGATTCAAAATAAGTCTCTTTAGATATGCTAGCTTTCCTTGGATACTTTCCAACTCATGAATATTTGATTCTTGGGCATCTTTAAAATTGCATCAACCTTATCTTTAATCAATATCAATTCCTCAATGTCACACAATAAATCAAAGGAACTTTCTTTAGGTAACTCTTAAAGCATATTTCAATGGGTTAATCCTAAGTTGATACCTTCAGAGCAGCTCGAACACCATTCATAATTTTTTCAAGTGGTCGCGCCTCTCTCTTTACTTCAATACCAAGTCATCCATATATCATTCAATATTTTTAAGGAGAAAAGTCATCAAAGATGTACTGGATAACCCTTTGAGATATGTCACCTGCATTCTTTAATCCAAAAGGCATCAACTTGTAACAATAAATACCCTTGGGAGTAACGGAGAGAGTTCTTCATCCTTGGTGCCATTCAAATTTGGTTGTAGCATGATGAAATATCCATGAAAGATATTGCCTCCAGTGGTAGCATTAATCATCAAATCTCAAAGGGGAAGAGGAAATTCTTCATTAGGATATGTGATTGGTTAAGATCCCTAAAGTCAGAACAAACTTGAATTTGGACATTTTTCTTCCGCATAGGGATAATACTTGAGATCCAGGTGGAATATTTAACTTTGCAAATAATTCCAGCTTCATTGAGCTTCTTGAGCTCATCTTCGATCAATGGAACTAAGTTCGATTTAGAGCATCTTTCGTTATTTTTACTAGGATCGACACTATTTTTTGACCACTAGTTAGTGGACTACTACTTTAGGATCCAAGATAAACATCTCTTTATATATCCAAGAAAAGACTTCCCTATACTCCTTAATTTATCTCATGTAAGTATTTTCTTCATCATCAATACCAAGACTAACTTTCTTTAAAGGATCAATTATAGTATTCCCTCCTTCTTTAAGTTTCGATGGAGCATCCTCTGTATCTTCATCCTCTTGACAAGCACCATTATTGAAAGATATGTGATAACACCAAACTACACCTCTCAACTTCTTTTCAGCCTCCATGTAAGATGAGACATCTTTCTCTTCTAGCATAAAAATAAGGTTCAAAGAGCCTACACTATTTTTATCTTCCTCACTTTACTTTGTATGCACCACGGTATGCGTCTTTGTTTTTTGTACCGTCCTACACATAATCACAAGTTTTGTTTTTGCCTCATTCTAGAAAGAATCAAACTCCAAAAATCCTTTTGGGTTCTAGATGAAGCAGGTGTCCTTGAGCTCAAATTGTTTTTTTGGGGAATTGTTATTAATTTTTTTCATTAATGGACCTAACCTTTCAATTACAAAAGTCCTGTTGTTGAGTTTCCAAGTTTATTAAAGATGAAAAGCCTTTTATTAGAAGCAACAAAATCCTCCTTCACAGTGATATAGTTGTTACTTACCCTTTTTATAGAGATGCACACCGACTATGGTGGATTGTAACCTAAGCCTTCACATCCTTATCTAGAGATAGCTTTATGTGGGAGTTTTCCTAACTTTGATGGCTCATTAGGGTTAGATCTAGCCTTCATGAATAATTTGTAAGCATTTGGATCAAAAATCTCCTTTGTACGCCTTGTAGGGAGTGTCATATCTTGCGGTTGACTCTGGTATACAAACTCACTAATTAGATTTGATGATAAGTTTATCACATCAATCTATATAATAGGATGATTTATCCCTCCTAGCTTATTTTATTGGATGTTAGATGAATGACCTTCCTCTTTTTTCACCTTTGGAATATAGTGGAGCATCAGAGTTGTCTTCTTATTCAAGTGTACGCCTTTGATTTTTGTTTTACATAGAGTAAGGTTTCTTAATATCAACCTTGACATTTTTGCCAACCATATCAGCACCTTTGATTGTAATCTTTAACCTCATCATATTTAGTTTTTTTACATTGTCAACTTTTGCCCCCTTCAAAATGCAACTCTTTATATAAAACTTTGCATCAGTGAAGTGTGAGTCAACTTCAGTGAATAGCTTATCATCAGCAACTATCTTTCTTTCAATCTCACCTTCGAGATACTTCAGACATTGATTGTAGGAGCATGTGATAATTTTGTTCTCATGTACCCAAGGTCTTTCCAGCAATATTTTATATGAAGTCTTTGCATCAATCAAAGGCATCCATGCACTTGATTACAAGTCTCCATGTGTATCTCCAACTTGATAGAACCTATGGCTCTATGACCTTCTTGATTGAATCCTTAGATCATCAAGCAAATTTCGTTCAGTTTTCCAGTTTCGATTCTAAGATCCTCATCGTGCGTATAGGAAAGATATTGATTCCAAATCCCTCATCTATTTATCATCTTTTGTATGATTATGTAGTGTTTCACCAAAATCATTGCCAGTGAATTTAATTTTGTATCACATGCATGTACTTCTTAGGAGAGGGATTCAATAGGCTTTCCATAAGATGAAGGAAGCATGATCATCGGTCTTTTACTTTTTGCTTATTTTTTCTAGTATCGAAAAATAATGCCTCGATGTTTTCCTGATCAGCTTTTTCACAAAACCAACTTGGAAAGAATTCCTCCAAAGTGATGGGACATCATTTTTCCCGTGGTGAAGTGCTTCTATTTTTGCTTTCTCTAGATGCTCAACTAGTTTTTTCTTCATTGGTATCCTCAGAATCCTCTTCCTAGTTAGTTGTTTAGATGATTCCTTTTCTAGACTTGCTTTGTGGCGTTTCCGCCTAGTCACTAGAATCTAACCTTCATTAACGGCTCCATCAACTTAGGCTTTATCTTCCTCTATTGTTTTTTCTTATTCGTGTTTAAGGCTGCATATTTAGACTAGACCAAGAGAGCCAAAGGTGATGGAGATTTGATTGAAACTTACATTTTCATCCTCAAGCATGATCTTCTTCTCATCAACCAACTGCATGACTTTATCCTTGAACATGAAACATTTCTCAATATGGTGAGCCACCAAACGCTGATACTTGTAATAGTTTTGATCATTTATTTCTCCTAGCTTCATGATGTCTCTTCATCTCTAGTAACTCAATAAGTTTCAACTCAATTAACTCATCAAACATTTCGAGGACATCAGAATCAAGGAAGGGGTATCCCTTTCTTGCATCTCCGTCAAGGTCAGCTTTTGATTTGGACACTCTAAGGAGGAAGTTATTTTCATGTTGTGTTTCTTGCTTACCTTTATAGTAAACTTCGCATGTGATAGTTGATATTCATATCTTCTTTGTTGTCATTCTTGGTACAACCTTACTCCATCTCTTAGGCTCCTGCTTATCCTTACCTTTGCGAGGGTTATGAACAGGCATCACATCTTTTCCAGCTAAGACATTCTCAACTCCATCCTAAGTACATGTAGATAATTCCTCAAATATTTTGTATTGGTCCCTTATAAGATATAATAAAGCTCCCAGTGTATTCCTTGAATGCACATCTCTATTACAGAAGCTTCACTAAGCCTATCTTTGCAATTTAGGCTTGTATTTATCCACCGATTAATGAAGTCAATAACCGATTCATCCTTTCTTTTGGTGAGTATTGGTGAATTAAACCATTCCTACTGTACACCTCATACTATAGAAGCGATTGAGCGATTCATGCTCCATCTACTCCCAACTGTTGATAGAGTTAGGCTCGAGATATATGTACCAATCAAATGTATTTTCTTTTAAGGAACGGATAAACTTTTTGACCAGATAGTCTCTATATGTCCCAGCACTGTTACATGTATCGATAAAGTGTGCAACATGTTTCTTGGGGTTCCCTTTTCCCTCAAATTATTGTAACATGGGGGGTTTATAACTGGCAAGCATCGTAAGGCTATCAATCCTTAAAGTATATGGATTGGTGTATGTAAAGGAAGACTTAGTAGAAACTTCGTACATGTCTTTGATAGTCCCTTTTATGAAATCCTTCAGAGGGTCTAGGGGGGTCATCCCTTCAGAGGACACAGGAGTTTTGTTAAAGGGCAATGATTGTTTGATGGAGGTTGAGTCTCTGGACGTTCTTCAGGTGCTTGGCTCGATTCCCCCTCCATTAAGCCATCCATTTTTTCCATTAATTTTTTATTCAAGCTTCTTGATTCTGCACATACTTAGTGAAACCTTCAATCACTTTCTTCAGGTTTGCAAGTTGTTCCTCCATGGATGAAGTATCAGTCACCATTCTTGTATAATTGTTGGAGACGTCAGAGAGTAGGAAGGATTGTTGCCCAAGTTAATTTTGAGTGGCTCAGCCCGTGCAATGCAATTAGAGAGGATCCAAGAGTTGATTCATTATTTCTCCTTGTAGCAGAGTTCTTCAATCCAGAGTTCGAGAATAGCTAAATTCTTCTAGATTCTTTTAGAAACATTTCTTCCTCTTTTTAGTGGGTTGTTGGAGTACTTTGATCCTTTGGAGGATGAAGATCCAAAAGAAAGAGTTGAGGCGGATGACTCTTCGATTGTTTGTTGTCCCAGTATGCTTGCCTTGATTCTTGTGACCGGTCCAAAACTTTCAAAAGTAATGCCGAGTATCCTTTCAACCTCAACGGAGAACTTTGAATTAATAGTCTTTGAGGAATTTGATTTGGAGTTGATCTTCTTGAAGTCATCTTGATGTTCTTTGATCATTGAAAAGATAAGATGAGAGGTAGAGATTGTCCTACTGGGCGTGCCAGAAATTGTAAGTCAATAAAACTTGAGTCGAGAAGATAATTAAGATAGAAAAATATCGCAAAAATTATTTTATTTGATTTCGAATTGTGACTGCTACAATCTCTATAAATCCTCTGATTCTACTTTTCAAATATAAATTTAAGGGCTTTTGAGCTTGTTCTTGAATCTTGGGGATTTGATGGATTTGACTTGTGAACTTGATGGATTTGATCTTGACTTATGCTTGGATTCAAGGGCTTTTGTGCTTGTTCTTGGTCTTGATCTTGAGTTGAGTATGAACTTGAAAGCTTGAATGCTTGAATTTGTAGCTTGTAGAAAAATCTATTGTGTTTGATCCACGAGCTCTCTATCACTTCTCGTTTAAGTTCGGATGTCCTTTCTGAATTATGGAGGATCCCTATTTATAGTTGTAGAATGGATAAGTTGTGGTGAAGACATGTTTTCTTCAGCCAATCAAATTTAAGCGACATGACGATGTTTGATTGGTCAGACCATGTCATTTGTACACATGGCACATCTTTATTAAACCTTGATTTTCATAAGTATTTCATGTCATTTTGATATATGGCACGATCCTATTAGCTCCTTAGCTTGGCATGCCACGTCATTTGACATGTGTACCAAATTTAGTTTCTAGAATAAGATGACGTCTTGGGCTTAGCAAATAGGCTCATTATTTGTAACTCAAATCAATAGACTAACCCAATAAAAATTAAACTTTAATTAAACCCATATTTGCTGAACTTAAATAATTAATCCAGTTATATTAATCCATCATATTTATTTGGATTCATATATTTTAAATTTAATATAGTTTGAATTTCGTACTAATTTAAACTCAATAAAATTTCGTTGTTCACATATGTTTCTTTAGTTTATTATTTTAAATGTTGTAAAATAATTTCATTAAATGCACCATAATCCATACTTCGATAAATATCTCAAAAGAAGTTTTTTTTTTTAAAAAAAAAGGAAGATATCAAATCCCTTAATTCTCTCCATAATTTACTCTGCTAGTTTCAAGTTTATCACAAATAAGTTTGCTATTGTGTTTCAGAATTTTCTCCAGCAATATAGTTTTTTCGTTGCTTTCTCCCAGGAAATGGATGAAAAACTTTTCTCCACCATTTTTTATATAAATTTTGTATAACCCAACCATGGATTGAAAAATGTGAATGTAATTGGTATATATCATGAATTTCGTGATTAAAATTACATTCACAAACTCTATATTTATTCTATATACGCCTAAAGTATCAACGTGTCTGTAGCAGCTAACACATCAACTGTGAATACCAAAAAAAAAAAAAAAAAGATCTTTGTACATCAGGTATATGCCATGCTTTCCATCTGTTAATTAAGAGTCTAAAATATATATATTGAAAATCAGTTTATATACAACATAATCTAAATATCTGTGGTGAATCAATATATAATCAGTTTATATATAACATAATTTAAATATTTGTGGTGAATCAATTTGTATATCAATTTCGTATAACCCACTCATGTATAAAAGTGTGCATGCAATTAGTATATTTCATACTTTTCATCTGGTAATAAAGGGTCTAAACGTATCTATTGTAAATCAGTTTGTATAAATATTATATAACTCAGATGATGAATAAAAATGTATATATAACTGATATATTCCACAAGATATCTGATTTCATCGACCCAAAGAATGAAGTGAAGAATTATTAATAAATTGAATTTAGATGGGAGGTGGAAAGGAACTAAATTTTTTATTGTCGTGTTTAAAAATTCAAAAGAAAAATTCTTGATAAGAACAGAGATTAAAGAGAAAGACTAAGTTTTACTTTATTGAAACTAATTTTTTTTTTCCTTCTAGGTAATAGAAGATAATTAATAAAGGAAATAAATCAAAAAGAAAAACCTATATGAGAATTTAATGTTAACGTGATAATTGATGAAAACGTAATTAGTGGAAAGGATACTTAAAGGAAACGAATTTGAAGAGGTTTTATTTTATGTTAACTGTAATATTAATAAAAAACAATGTATTTATTAACAAAAAACTTAGTATGACTTGTAGTTAAAGTGGTATTTTTATAATTTTTCAAAAGTAATGGTATATTTTGTAATAGAGAGTCTAAAAGGTCACGTTTGAGGGTTCAAACGCTCAACCCCACTGACCCCCAAAATAAAGAGGACACTCATACAAAAATAAAAAAATCTTTATCCAAATAATTCTCTGTTAACAGCAGCCAAAAGTTTCATGTATAAGTTTTCTAGTTACACTCATTTGCTACATCTCAATCCCAAACAAGTTGAGGCCAGCACTATTAATAATCATCGACCATTTTTGACATTGCATTACACTCTTGATCATGTGGAGAAAAACACATCATACAAACAAGAGGATGAAGAGCATATACCTCAGCTGAGTGCTTGATACCCCAGAGGACCTTGTATTGCATCACTTCTTGTACTGTTCTTCCTCATGAAAGAAGGAACCCAAGGGAACAGTTTCTCCAGTTCCTTGCCTATTGCACTTTGAGTGTATTGCTTGTCATTAATCCCAAATTTTGCTCTTTCTATGGCTTCCATTATATCTTCTCTTGAGACAGAGTCAGCCCCTGTAAAACATGCTTATAAATGTAATATTGTTATGACAGTTGCTTCAGCCATTCAGTCTTGTTTTGTAAAACAGATGGAGTTTTGTCATTCATGGTACAAAATGAAACAGTTCATCTCATCAAAAAGCATAAAAAGGATACGTATGCAGAGGAGAGAAAGAAGACTCCATGAATATAATAAGTAAATGGAAACAATAGCAAATTTTATATGAAGAAGTGCTTGGTTGCAATATAGAAAAATTACAGCCATGCTAATTAGGAGCATGGGTAAGGAACAGAAAATTTGAAACAACAAAAGGACATGCAAGTTTTCACCAGATAATCATCCCAAATTTCAGCATCATTTTCGTTGATATCAAGACAAAATATAAGCCCATCATAACTATGTTTGATTCATTAAAATATCAAATCACGTTCCACTCAATTGGTTTTTTGCCTCGAGGCAAGTGACATCACATACTCCCTCAAATCATAAGTTGCTCCTACAGCAGCACTTTGATGAACTAAATATTCATCAAACAACAGTCCTGCCAACTTAGATTCCCTTTCCGGCCCTCCTTTTTTTAGTAGCTGTTACTTTTTTCTAATTTTAAGAAGGGCACCCAGTACATCTTTACGGTGACACAAATAATTAGCTAGCTACCAATTTCATACATTCACTGTAACAAATAAATAGCTAGCTACCAACATCAACCATGAAGAGACTAAGCATTTGTTGTTAAGATTTGAGCCCTAAATCCGACTTTTTCAGAAAGCGATTTAAATAAAAAAAAATCAATAACACACACAAATTTATAGTGGTTGACTCTCAATGCGAGAACTATGTCCACTTTACCGCTGCAGATTTCACTATAAACCCAAATTGAGAGTGTTACAATTCTCTTACACTATTAGTGAAAGCTATCTCAAAAAACCTCTCTTATGTGCTATTATCTTTCAAAAACAAATATCAATTGAGTCTATAATAATTTTCTCAAGTTTTCTTATTTATAGATAATAAGTGATGCTTCCTTTTATAGCCAAAACCAACTCCAAATAGGATTGAAAATCAAAAGAGAGTAGAATTAGGCTCCACAACACAACCACCTCCCACTTGAAGACTAATCTCATCATCTGTCTCCATTTACAGCGGCGACTCCTATCCTCATCAAGGAGTTCAACTGAAGTTGCGGAAAAATTTAGTTTATCATATGGCATGGTCTTCG
>JBDJHY010000078.1:6817947-6831776 GCA_039654485.1 Withania somnifera
TAATACTTGATTTTGGGTGTTGATTTCTTTCTTGATTAATTCCACAAATTTATTACTTTTATCTTGACTTTTGATATTCTTCCGTAATTAATGTAGTAATCCTCAGCTTCTTCGGACTACGGGGTTCGGTTTTCCTATTGGTGGTATAGTAAGTGCCATCATAATCCGCGAAATGAGTCACGACAAAATAGCCTTCACATTGTTGTAGAATAATAATCAAAGATATTAATTCCCCACACTTTTGTTTGTGGAAGTGAATAGAAAAGACAATGTATGGAAATTAACAAAGTGTTGTAGCAGATGTAGTATAAAAGGTTCTTCTTAAAAACTAACATTAGTATTTATAGGACATGGTTATAAGTGTAATATATGAAACATTAAATAAATTGTCCTTTAATCATTGGTAGAACTTTGGACGAACCTTCTGGTGAAAAACGGACCGCCGGATCTTCCATTTGTCTCCTTCACTATATAGTTGAAATCCATTTGGGAGGAAAATCATTGGACGGGACCCACTTGGGCGAACCGTCTTAGGTTGGACGATTCGTCTAATCCATCATCTGGTTTGGTACTCTTATCTAGTGGACTTTCTATTTGACAGAAGCCTTGTGCAAACTATCTAGGGGCACACAAAACGTCCAAAAACCCCTCAAAACTATCCTTTTTTGTGCAATTTCTCCAAACTTTTAAATATCAACTTTACCTTCCAAATACTCATAAAACACATTAAATCACTTAAAATCACTTAATTTTTACTCAAGAACATGCATATTTTAATAGTTTTAAGTGCAATATGTGACATAAATTATTTTCACATCAATTATATGAATGCAATCCAACTTCATCTGTATTTTATGAGTGCAAATACTGGGAGGAATCCCGATAATGCCTGCGATAGTCCATCTAATAGCTCGTATGAATCTTCTCAATAATATTGCAAAGCCTTAGCCTGAGGCTCTAAAAGTCAACAGAAATGATGATCAACAAAGTGTTTTCGTCTCCCAAAAATGCATACTTTAAGTGCGGAGAGAGAGTCTTAAGCTCTAGGACTGGTGGTTCCTCAATAGATTTTCTGGAAGAAAGAGTTGTTCTATTCTTTAGATCAAAATCCAACTTCTTCAGTGGGTAAGAATAAGTCCTCATAGCATACAACGCCTTCTCTACTTCCTCAAAATCAATAGTCTCATCATTACTGAAATTCATAATCACTATAGCCAAAGCCTCCACAGCATACCGCTCCTCGACAGGTATCTCATCATCAACAATAATGGTGTCAATAATAGACATAACACTCATATCAATAGGTTGCTTCACGAATCTGCATACATTAAAACTTACTTCTTCATCATTCAGTATGAATTTTAGCTATCTTTTCTCTGAATAAACAAGTGCTCTTCCAGTGGCCAAGAATGGTCACCCTAAGATGATGAACAGCTCAAAGTCAACTTCGTTATCCAAAATCACAAAATCGGCCTGAAATATGAAATCTTCTACCTTTACCAACACATTATATAAAATTCTCGTAAGCTTCTTTACCGTGTAATCTGTCATCAATTGCTATATATTGGAGGCTATGGGGGATCCCTAGCCCAATTATTTGAAAATAGCAAGCGACATTAGGTTTATTCTTGGTCCAAGATCACACAAAGCCTTCGCGAAATTGAGTACTTTAATGGTGCAAGGTATAGTGAATACACTAGGATCTTCTTTCTTCTGTACTAGAACTTGAAGCTATTGCACTACAATGGTGCAAATTATTAATAGGCTTGAAGCTTACATTCCTCTTTTTGGTAACTAAATCTTTTTTGAACTTAGCATATCCAGGAATCTTCTCCAAAGCTTCAACTAAATAAATATTCACGAACGGTTCTTTCAACATATTCATAAACTTGTGAAATTTTCCATCTTCTGCTTCCTTCTTCAGGCATTGTGGAAAGAGTGATCGAGGCCTTACAACAGGTGTAGAAGTATTTATAGTCCTCCTTCTCCATACCCTTATCGGCATTAGATTCATCAACAGTAACTGGAGACTTCTTATCTCTAATTTCCTCTCCTCGGTATCAACATACCCCTCTATCAATTTTCTCTGTTAAATAGGCTCAACTTTGAAAGAAACATCTCTCGGAGTATCATCAATGGGACTTGTTAGATCAGTCAAAGCCTTCTGACTTCGAGTACTGATGGATAGACAATGATCATCATTCCTCGGGTAGATAACAATATCACTAGGTAAGGAACTCCTCTATCTGTTACTCCAATCTCTTTATGGCGGTGGTATGATAGTCCACTAATTGTGTCATTGTATACATGACATTCTGGATCTGCTTAATGCCTTGGTTGGAAGATTCTATGTTTTAAGAACTTTTTCAAGCATTTTCTCCATCCTGGAAGATTCTCTTGAAGCATGACATCTACCCTTGGGGGGAACATATAAACCTATCCTTCTATTAGTCATCTCTCATATAGTCATCTTTGTGGTAGTCATCCTTTTTGTAGTCGTATCTATCCCTGTAATAGTTTCTACCTTGGTTACCTTTACCTTGGTAACCCCCCAACTGATTCACAAATTTAGCTTCTTCATCCAAATCAATGTAATACCCCTCATGTTTGGGGGCTCTATCTCTTGTGGATACAACATTGACATTTTGAACTGCTTGTGCACTAACCCCCATAAGATGCTTTGCTAACTTGGGTTTTTAAGTGAGTCATATCTTGATCACGCTTATTTTCTCTCTTATGTTGCTCTGTCTCAAAATGATAGCAGATATACGTCATATAAGCATCTATGGTATTCAAAGACCTATTGGTCGTTGTCATATCATCAAGTATCCGGCTTGCAGTAGCATAATTCAGATCCATTAGTGAGCCTCCAGCAATAATTTCCGCCACAAACTTGTTTAATGAGTTTAAGGACCGGTAGAAGCTCTACTTCAGAATGATATCAGTCAGCCCATGATCTAGGCATTACTTTAACTTCTTCTTAAACCTTATCTAGGCATCATGCAACGCCTCTGCTGGGGTCTGTCTGAAATTAATTATCTTATCTCTCAGTTATAGCATTTTCAATGGTGGAAAGAACCTAGCAAGGAAGGCTTCCACTAGCTATTCCCAGATACGAATAGATGTGTTCAACGGTTCATTCAACCATGTGGTTTCCTCCCCCATTAGAGAGAATGTAAACAACCTAATCTAATAGCCTCTTGAGACACTCCCGATAATGTGGACATTGAAGAAGTTCCAATAATTTAAGTAGATGTTGATTCGGATCTTCACCGAGCATACCAGTGAACAAGACTCTAACATTCAGCAGTTGCATCATGGTGCTTGTAACATCAAACTTTGCATTGCCCACAAGAAGGGGTACCATTATGGCTCCAGTAAATATTGTCACTTCAATCCTAGGCTCTCTAGATAGGATAAAAAGCCTAATAAGGACTAAAACAGGCTGTGTTGGGACATTTATGTGTTGCTACCTCGGAGTTGTTGTAGCACGGGTGTCAGCTAAGAGTTGCATTTCTGCTCGAGCTTCAGTTTTTTCCCGAGCTTGAGCTTCAGATAAAGCCACTGCCTCAGCCCTAGCCGGAGCTTCAACTTCAGCCCTAGCTTGATCTTAATCTAGACCTTCTACCTCAACCCGGACCCGAGCTTGCTGCTGAGCAACGACCTGCTGGACAGCATTCATGTCAATAAGTTGATTGCTATCAGCATTACCATGGGTGATGTTCTGTTCATTGAATAGTGAACTCTATTAATGAGAATTGTCCTGAATTAAACAAAAATAAAAATAAAAGTAAATATTAGGAAATAACAACTAGAAGTCGAAATAAGTCCAATAGACTATCAAAGTTGTATTCCTCGGCAATCACACCAAAATTTGATGCGCCGAAACTTACACCTCCTTTAAGAAGTATAAGCGATCCCTGGCAAATAGAACCCAACAAAGTTATTTCGATCCCACAGGGAGTATGGCAGAAACAATTCTATTAGAAGTTAATTCAACTTAGTAGTTGTTACTTACGAAAGGGAAATAAAACAGTAAATAAATCAATATTTAATAATGTTGATTATTAGAGTTAACAATGGTTTTAAGACACATGGATTGCAATCCCCATGATTCCATAACTTCCTAGATATTTTGTATGAGTAACCTAATCCATTGCTTGGCATGCAGAATCTGACAAGTTAGGTACACCTAAACGTCTCCCTATCCTATTAGGTGTCTACCACTCATCACCTCCCTGTTTAAGAGAGTTTCTCATACTAACCCTTGCCTTAGACCCCCCAAATAGACTATCCTTTCCATGGCTTAAGTCATTAGATGGAGGTTGGTAGCTCTAAATTTTTATTCTTCCCAGCAAGTAAGTCTTAAAACAAGTTCTAACGTTGTGCACCGTTAAAAAGCAATCAAAATAAAAAGAATATTAATACATGCATGCAAACCGATTTAGAATTACTATGTACTTTAACCTAGGTTGTAATTCATCATAGTTCTCACAACCCTAGTTATCGGATTATTAGTCTTATGGTAATAGAATCAAGAATTTGCATAAAATTCAGAATAATAATACTTATAATCACAAAGTAGAAAAACATGAGAATAATGGAGATGAACAAAATAAAATCTTGAAATAAATCAAGAGTAAATCAAGAACAATGATTAAGATCTCTCGAAAATATCTCAATATACTAAAAAAACCCCACAAAATGTCAAATCTCTTACACAAAACCTAAGTAGAATATCTATAAAATCAATAAAAACCTATCCTAAATAAAACAGAAAACTGGGTCAGTGGTGGATGACGGACCGTAACAACTATGACAGCCCGTAATACTGGTCCACAATCCGTAGAATCCAAGTCCAAACCGTCAATTATAAAGTGCTTCAAAGTTTCCATGGTCTATAGTAGTGGATGAAGGCTCGTGTTCTGTGCCATGGAACCTGTTCTTCAAAAATCCATGCTCAATAAGTCTTAATTCCTACGCCTCGTACGATGAATCGTAGAACAATATGACGGTTCGTGAAATGACCCGTCAAGCCTGAACCTTAGTTTTTCCCAACTTCTGTACTTCACACTATGAATTACTTGACAAACTGTGAAGTGATTCCACGGCATCTTGTAAAACCTCTTCCTGACTCAGACTTGTCTTCTTTTTCAGCATAAAACCTCACTTGACCTCCACAACCTGTTTTCCTGTAAAAGTCAATAAAATCCCTTCATATCTATGAAACACATACTTAAGAACCAACAAAAATTCCATAGTTTAAGCGTCAAAAGTGTCATAAATTACCAGCACATCACAGGAGTAGTCAACCAATGTGGTTACAAGTACGTTGAAGGTTCATAATTTTGATGTGTATGCTTCGGTGGACTCTTAAGGCTACTGTCTTTTATTTTCCATTTATTTCTGGTCAGTTTGGAGTCTATCCCGAAGTTCTATCTGAGCCTTTTTCTATATCCATGCCAATTGGCGACTCCATTGTTGCTAAGAGAGTCTACCGTAATTGTACAGTGCCAGTTCTTGGTAAAATTATTCTAGTTGACCTTATTGAGTTAGACATAGTAGATTTCAACATCATTCTTGGCATGGATTGGCTCCACTGATGCTATGCCACCGTAGATTATAGGACTAGAACTTTCTGGTTTATGTATTCATACGAGCCCATCCTTGAGTGGGAGGATAGTGTTACTGTTCCTAAGGGTATGCTGATACTTTTTGCGTTTTGTCCCACTGAGTGAAAACTTTCCTTTACAGAACTCACCTCCATCAAGGACCATCAGCATGGCTGTCCCTTGATAGCTTTGATGTATAAATGAATATCGTACTTCTTACCAAAAAAAGAATCCGTTGCAAGGACAGTATTAGAGGCTCAAATAGTATAAAATGTAAACCACTTTATAACTGTTACTGAGATTTCCATATGCATACTACTCTTCTTTCTCATTATCGAAAAATGACCGGAAAAAACATCTGTACAAAATAGGGAATGCAACAACATATTGTACTCGACCTTTCAGCCTTGAACTATGTAAGAGAAAGACAATCCCCCCATATTGACTGAAATTTTCTTACGGTCCTGGTCTAGGTTGAAGATCGAATTTTCTATCTTCAACTGATGCTGCCTAGATTTACAGGTGACCTGCTTTGATACTGCTGCTAGAAAGACGGCAGCCTCAAAAGAACCAAAAGTCACAAGAAGTTGCAAGGAACTAGCAAGCAGAAAACTGAAAATTTACACATTATGTTACAGCTGCCAAAGGTGATTCAGTGAAGGTGTTGATCATGAAACGCCTTAAGCTGTTTCACATCATTCCACCATGCAGAAACATTATGCCCATCAACAGTAACCCAGTCTACTACAGTTGATGCTGGTTGTTCCCACCATTCATCTACCTGTAAAGAGACCACAATCACACTGTCATAAGCAGGAACTTTTCCTTTACAGAACAAAGAAGAGTATGTGAGAAAAGGTGAAAGAAAGAATATTACAGCGGCAAGATATCCTAGTTACACAGCTTGAATGTATGTTTCTTTTTCTTTCCTTTTTTTTTTCGGCTATCACCTTTTTTGGCCTAACAAGACTTTGGATCAATTATGATAACTCGATGTTTTCCCAGATATTGGTTCTTGGCATCTCACATAAAGTATTTCTGTTCAGGCAGTTGAGCAGGAAAGATATTAAAATTCCCCCATGAAGATATGACCCTTGGGCCTAATTTCAAAGCTAGCTCTTGAGGTACATTGCCCAAGACCATACAAGGATACTACAACCCATTCCCTCAATTAAGGGTACGTATCTAGTCAGTTTGGTTCGGTTTTATGTATTATTAGTTCAGTTTATCGGTTTTCGATTTTAAAAATGATAAACCAATAAGATATTTATAAAACCATTAAAAACTGTTAACCCAAAAATCCAACAGCAACACACCAACAGCATTTTTTTTATTCGGTCTATTGCCGGTTCGGTTTTTGCACACCCCTACCCTCAACCAAGGACTTCACATCACCCAAGAAGGTTAATCGGAATATATGAAAGATTTCATTTGGCTGACGTGAACTGATAAAATTACAAAATAATTTACGAAACAAACTTATATCAAGTAAAATATAGTCTTTTACAGCGTTTCCTACATTCTAAGACCTCTAATATGTTACATGAAACAATCTGTTAAACAAATGAACAGTGAAAAAGTTACTCACCAGGCCCCGAACATATTTGCATTCCTCGTTAAGGCAGTGTTTAGCATTACCAATAACTACATCCAGTTCCTGTAGCCAATTCTCTATTGCTGTCTTCTCTTGCTCCGCAGCCAGATTTAAGCAGTAGTTTGTCGTCCTACAAAGCACAAGCAATAAACCAATCATTCTATATATTGGCCCAACAAGATGTCCAACAATCAGGAATACAATATTCAAGGCACTAAAGTCCAATCTAATTTTGTCAAGGCACCCCGGGTTTTGGATTGAAAGAATTTTTAAGAAAAGTGTGCATGGCAGACTATGTTACTCGGACTCTTCGAAAATTTCGATCGATGCGTGTGATTCTCCAAAAATAGTGTATTTTTGAAGGATCCAACACGGGTGCAGCAACGTTTTTAGAGAGTCCGAATAACTTAGATTGCAGATAAGCAAGGATCTCACCAGGAAACAAAAAAGGGAAAAACGGATGTGACATTTGTAGAACCTTTCATACTCATTTTGTGCCTTGTTAGCATGGTCTAATAAGGCACGGCCACTTTCAACAAGATTTCGCCGTGTGTGAACTAAGTTGATTGCCTTTTCCAAGTCTTCCAATATGGAAGCTTCAGAACCACGAAGCTTCGTACAAAATCCTAAAGTTTCTAAAACTGCTGCTAAGCCAGCATCCAAGGCCTCCAAACCTAAATACACAAGTTGAAAGGAAAAACAAATAAGATGTACATACGATCATCATTACATGTAAAAGGTATGATAGCAAGGTATGCAAACCCAAGCTCAAAAAGAAAGAATGTTCGAACCAATAAAAATCCAAGAAACTCATGGTATAAATTAGTGGTGGCAAAATCAAACCCAACCCTTTTAAGTTTGGGCATTATTGACCCACCCATTTCAGCCCATCAGAAATTGGGTCGATATAGCCCAATTTAATATGAGAAATCTTGTCAAAATATTTTAAAAAGACATTCTTTTTTCATCTGATATGTTATATATAAGCAATAATAAAAACTAAAAAATGTTTTTATTAAGTACTTAAAGTTTATTAATCATGATTTAGGTCATTTCTTGTGATTCTTTTATGGGACAAAATAATCACAAGCACACCATAAACCTACATGAGTTTTAAAGTGAGTCCTATCACCTTAATTGTTTAGGGCCTGTTTGTAAGGCTAGCCTGAGTATTAAATTTGGCGTAATTGAGTAATTATACAATTTCGCATATTTGGTTGGTCAGGTAATTATCTGGTTATTAGGTGTAATTGGCAGGGAGCAATTACACTCTCTAATTCACAGGGGAGTTGTGAATTGTTGGTAATTACGTAGTGTAATTATAAGATTAATTTCTAATTTTCTTCCTTTTATTTTAATATATTTTTTCTTTATTATTTAAATTGTTTTATCTTTGTTATTCTAATATATTAAAAAATATATTTTTTATTTAACATTATTATATTTTATTTTCTTATTTCTCATTTCTCAACCTTTACTTCTTTTGATTCAATGCAATTGTTTTTATTATTTATGTATTTAGTTATTATTTATTTTTTTATGTAGCATAACTGTGTTACTATTTTTATTTTAAACTAAAGTATTATTTATTGTTGAATATATTTCCCGTTTCTTTTGAATTATATTATGTTGAAATTTGACATAAGAGTATTATGCTAACTTTTTTTTTGAATTTTTTAACTTATGTTAAATTTACGATTTCAATTTATTTGTTTTAGTAGTACGAATTTGATATTTCACATTGTTTTTATAATATTAATTTTTGTCAAACATGCATTTTATATGTTCTTACAAATAGTGTACTTTTAGTTTTTATGATTAATTTAATTAAAATATCATAATTTTTGTAACATTAATTAAGAACTTATGTATATACAAATTTAGTATCATTTATTAAGGCCCTCATTTGTAAAAATATTAGTTTCTGATAATTAACTTTTACTTTAAAAATTTAATATAACTATGTGATTATACTTGTGCAACCAAACAGTACTAGGTTGTGTAATTACTAGGCCGGTAACTACTACCCTAATAATTATATAAATTCCAATTACCAAGTGTGCTACAAGCATGGACGGCAACTATCCTTCAAGACCATTTACGAGGAGCCAAGCTAAGGAGTTGAAGGTCTTGCAAGCTACCATGTGGAAGATTGATGCATGGGGGACCTTATACAAACCCCAATAGAAGACTTACCAACTTATGAAAACTTTTAAGATGAAAGATAAAGCCTAAGAAACTCGAGGAATAAAGGAAGTGGGCGGCCAAGAAGCCCAAGAAACCACAGAAGATTTCGGCCCAATTGAAGTTGTCCCAATCCTACGCGATTAAGAACTTCAACTTGTGCAATTCCTACTCATTTTGGAAGAAAGACGGGCGGCTATCTCTAGTATAAATAGATGGTCTTCCATCACATTATTTAGACTTTGATAATTGAGAGCCTTGGACAAATTTAGCTTATCATATTAGTTCTTAATATTGTTCTTTATTACTTAGCTAGATAGCTTAGTTGCATGATTAGGAGTGGATTCCATTAGTTGTTACATAACTTCTTATATCAATTTAACTAAAGGATCTTTCGTTTGTAGATTCAAGTTTGATTCTTGTGTTATTTGAATTGGTTCTTGTTCGTTCTTGGTTCAATTGGAAGGTGAGGATATCAAGCCCTTTGTTGTCCATAAACCAGTGAGTCATTTACAATTCCGCATATCCCTTTTTGTTTACTTTCTTTTTCTCTTGTTTCCGTGTGATTTTTTAACTCGAATCTCATCAAGGTGGTTTTCCAAACAAACCCTTAAGGTTTTGCAAATTATCATCCGTCTTGGTCTCTCATTTTTCTACTTGCTGGTTATATTGCCAATTGTCATATTGTCTCAAATGGTTTTAAAGGCATTGATAGAAGAAACCCAATCAAGTCAAATTCGCCTTATTGTTTCTACAGATGGCCCTTGGTCCAATTAGGCAACTAATATTGAAACTACATCCACCTTAAAAGTCTCTTTCAACCTGCTAGCTGCACCAGAGATTATTGGCCCATAGCTGTTCTGACGGAAACCAGACAAGTCAACAGAAATTGAACTCTCTTTCTGTACAATTAGATTTAAACACAAATCAACAAGATCAATTTCCAAATGAACATAAAGCCTAAAGGTCCAAGAACTGGAAACAAGAAAAGAGGTTGTATTCACCGAAACAGGTCAATAATACCTATCCTATCCGCTACTGATTTAAGGCCTCCACGCGATCCCCAGTGCATATTTTGCTTTACAGAGAGTTATGACCAGAACAAATGATTAGATTCTTCTAGAACATTAACAAATCATGTTAGGTCCCTTCAACAAATAAATAAGATAATCGTGTTAGCTAATTGCTTGGAGTTTGTTCTGGTTAGTAAGTTTGTTTTGTTTTAAATTTGTGCTAGGAGTTGGAATGTTTGCTTGTAGTGTCTTATTCTTGGAGTCTTGGGGTGGTTGTATTAAGTAGCTTGTTGGTAGAATTTGTTGTGGTAGTATTCTTGTATTCTAGACTATTTTTTGTCTTGATCCGAGGGTCTTTCGGAAACAGTCTCTCTACCTCACTCTGAGACAGTTATATGGACTACGTACCATCTACCCTCCTTAGATCCCACTTTGTGGGAATATACTGGGTTTGTTGTTGTAGATTGATCCTACACCTTTGGCTTTTGACAATGAGAATTCAAAAGGTGATTCATTCTCCACTATTTCCTAAAAGATTGAAAGAAAATGATTGTCTCCGCTTTCAGCCTCTCCTCTTTTTTCCACTCTCCAGCTCAGAAAAGCAAGACATGTACATTATGATCAATCATATCCTTATAAAGCAAGGAAGCAAAGTAGTGCCTCTCCATAGCCCCTCTACACTGTATAAATCATTAGTATCAAGTGCTCCCACACGCTCACGCGAGAGAGAGAATGACAGAAGTCAGTTCAGAGACAAGTGGAGAAGACAAAGATAAGGGAAAAGAAGGAAATGAAAGCTGCTGCCTTCTAGGGAATAACTCAGTTGGGGCCGTTTGGTGTGTGTGCGTGAGAGGGGGGGGGGGCAGCAGTTAACTCCTAAAATCTAAGGTGACTGAGAAAGAAAACATTAAGACACGTCGAGGGATGCTTCTGTCACTATTTGCTTTCTTTTCTCTTATTTTTTGTTTGGTGGGCTTTGGTTTAAAAACTTCTCTTTTTTGACAAGGTAACAGATTGTGTATATAAATCATCAGCACTAAGGCTGGTATCCAAAAATTTACAGCTCTGAAACTACATCGAAAAGGAAATCAGAGACAATCCTTGAATCCTATCTCGTCTTATAAGGATCCAAGGATGTCTACAATAGAAATTGGGTCATCTATATACTCTGAACTGCACCAATAACACAAAACTCAGAATGCAATCCATTTTAATCCTTTGTGTTGATCTACTGTTGCCTTCAAAAACCCTTGAGTTTCTCTCCTTCCAAATGGTCCACCATATTACTTCTGCGACAATTCTCTATCTGTCTTTGTTCGTGCAGCAACCATCCTCAGTATTCCAGCTTATTAGAGTTATCTATCTTATGCTTTTAGGCACAGTCCACCTTGAGCCTCTGAAGCTGGTAAACAATGAAGAAACGGATTGGTAATTGGTTCTGCATTTTATTCAAAATATGCCCCTCTTCATGAGATTCTCCTAAGTTAGAAAAGTTTCTGTCAGTACCAGCTAAGGCTGGCCAACTGGACGTCCCAGTACCATCCCGGTCCGGTATAAACCGTGACAGGACAGGATGGTTTCAACCGGGTCAAGGGATATCATCCCGGTTATCCCAGTAGCAATTCGTCCAAATCCGGCCCGGTTCAACCAAGTAAAAAAAAATTACGTTGTAACGGCTATATAGCCATTGGAGCCGTTACCCAACAGTCACCAACAGCTCTTTTAATCCCCCAACCCCTGTAAATACCCTCCCCTTCACATTTTATTCACAAAAAATTCTATTCTCTCTCAGTTTTCAAATCTCAATCTCTCTAAATTCTTGTTATTATCTTATAATTGAAGTATCATTTGGTGAATTTTGGAGGAGCACTCTTCTTCAAGCTTCAAGTTTCGACATTAATTTTTCAATTTTTGATTAAATCGTCTGCTTTCAAGCAAACATTTGGTACATTCACTCCACTCTATAATCTTGTAATTTATTTTTCGTATTTATTATTTTTCATTTTTTTTTTAATTTGCTAATTTCATTTATTTCATTATATTATGGATTCGTCTAAAAGTAGTTCCGGAAAGAAAAAAAGTCTTGCAAAAATAGTTTCTAGCATGTTAAATTTTGGTAATAAAAATAAAGGTTCTTCTAGTTCTTCTCAACCTCAAGTTCTTTATTTAAAATAAATACCGATGATTGTATGCATGTGAATGAAATATATTTTCCCCTCAACCCATAGAAACTAATACCGATACTCTTATTCCTCATGAAGCTTATGAGAGAACATATAATAATTTTGAAGAACATAATTACATGATACACCGACTAGTTCCGACACAGCTAGTACCAAAGTGCCACCTCAGGATGACCCTCAGGTTGGAGCTAGTCGTTCCCCTTTCCTCCACAGAGGAGTAGGAACAAGATTCAACGTCCTTTAAAATCTCTGGGTGGCACTTTTATAAATTGAATGACGATAAAACTCGAGCTAACTGTAGCCTTTGTAAATCATCATGGAAGAATGTTTTGGTGGGAGTAGAGGTTCGACCGGTGGGGAGGTTAGCATAACAGAGAGTGGTTGGCGTATTTAGTTTTTGTTGATCCTGCTGGCCATCCTAGTAGCGGTAGTGGACCATCGGTTGTAGGGTAAAACATGGTTCAAAATGAACTAAACGTTTCAAATTCATTTGGCCATGCTCCAAGCCTTACAATAGAAATCATGATTGTGAAAATTTTGCTAAAATAATTGTGGTTTGCTTTTTAGTTTAGGAGAACATTGTAAGAAATATGAAGAATTGTGTATTTATTCTTGTCACTTTTTCTTCTATACGTTGGTGTTTATATATACACATTCATCTCGTACATTTGTAAGTATAAACAAGAAAAAAATATATCTCTACAATCACTCCTAATAAATACCAAATATTTACTACGTAATTTAGGTGATTATGTAACACTCCCCCTCAAGTTGGGTTACAAAGGTAATCAATTCTAACTCCATTCAGTGCTTTTGTGAAGACGTCACCTAACTGTTCTCTAATTTTTATATAACCGGTAGAAATCAAGCCTAGCAGGATTTTCTCACGAACAAAGTGGCAATCAATCTCAATATGTTTCGTTCTCTCATGAAAGACTAAGTTGAATGCAATATGAAGTGCAACTTGGTTATCACATCATAGTTTGGATGGCATAGAGAACTCGAAACCTACTTCTTTGAGAAGCTAATATATCCACATGATTTCACAGGTAGATTTAACCATAGCCCTGTACTCAGACTCAACACAGGATGGTGACACCACATTTTGTTACTTACTCTTCCACGAAACCAAGTTTTCACCAACAAAGACACAATATCTAAAAGTTGATTTTCGATCTTCTTTAGATCCTGCCCAATCCGCATCCAAGAAGCACTCAATCCTAGTGTGGCCGTAATTAGCGTA
>JBDJHY010000078.1:6836590-6849979 GCA_039654485.1 Withania somnifera
AATCAAAGTAGCAGTAACTACGAAAAATTGTACCCCTAAATGTGAATTCAGGCTAATTTGCTTTTGTCATAGTTCCCATCAAATCTATCAGACAACATTCTCTAAATATTTGACCAATACTGGAAGTGTTAAATTTTGGAAACTTAGAGGACCAAACCGTTCAGTGCATACTTGAGGGATTATTTAGTACCTATCATCAAACATAAGGGACCCCTTTTGTCATTTTCTCGAGTTTGAACATCCAAATACTATGAGAAAAATGTCCATATTCATTGCATCTGATCGTTGAAGAATAAGCTATTTTCTAGATTTTGGCACAGTTACAGCTAAAAGAAACTATTTTTATAGTAGGTATTACAGTTCCTCTCAAATTGGATAACCTATAGAGATACGTATTTTCTTTTTATACTCACTCTGGCACTAGTCCATCTTCATTCTTAAGCCTAATCTTAATAAGAACAAAGAGAGTTCAATTCCCTGGCAACAAAAAGAGACAGCTGCTCCTCACCCTGGTACGCCCTTATTCTCTCTTCCATAAATAGTATCTTCATGTCCACCTAACCCATCAAAGTTATGCCAATGTTCATCATTATATTCATATAGCAATATGATCAGATGCCACTTCAAATCAGTAGGCACTCTATCAGCAGGCAAACATGAGCAATCAACAATTTTCCAACAAATCTAGATGAATAATAAATCGAGTTTGGCTCAACATCTTCATCTTGGCTTTTGTTATGGCTCAAGGGTAGTCATATTCTTGTCAAATTGAAGGGGCTATGGTGGCTCAGGTGTCATAGAAAATAATCTAAATTCCAGGTCCATATAAATAACATGAAGCTCAAATAATTATTCTTAAACAAGTTCGCTGATGCATTTTAACAATGGCTAATCACTAATCTGAAACTATAGTGGTGAAAACTGCTTTAGAAGTTGGGGAAAAATAAAACTTACTACATAGAACCTGATTCAAGTGAATAATAATACATTGAAATGAAGAAGAAAACTCACTTGCAGGATATTGTAGAGCAGCAGAAATACGGCATATAGATGGAATTGCAGATGGATCTCCGGCACCAGCCCTAGCCGTCAATATAGCAGCATGCTTTTTAGCAGCAGCAACAGCTTCTGGTCCAGTCGATCCACTGACACCCGTGCATTCCAATAGAGCCTATTAGCATGAAACAAGACACCGTAAGTCCATGAAAGGAGACAATGCAAATGTAAACTGCAATAGGTTAAGACAATAATACAAAACAGAATAGCAACTGATTTTATTTTTTTTCTGAGAACTGGTTATATTAATAGCAACTGATATTTTTCGTCATTTAGTTTGTCAAATTTTAGATTATCATACAAGGTAAGCCCCCCCCCCCATCTTTTTTTTGATAAGCGTGGTGTCCGGACCAGCTTTCGCGCACTTGACTAAATCAACATGCTACATGTCACCTCCCACCAGCAACAGATCCCAAATAACTCTGTCCACCAAGGCAAGGGCAAATGGAAAGAATCATCTACTTTTTTTTGTCTCTGCCAAATTTGAACCTAAGATCTCGAATTCTCAACCAACTTCATTGACCACTATGCTAAGTATAATATGGTAGCTAATCGATCCCGTCATTAATAAGGTAAGTAAATAATCTATATATAAATATAGGATATCCTAAGGGATATCTATAGAATATTCTATATGATTTTCTTGGTCGTTGGTTCCTCTGTCATTGGGTCACCAATTTTTTAGACCTTCTGGCATTTGGTAGGCGTCAGCCCCGATACATGGTCTTAAGACTTTGCGGAGACAGACATATTCTCTTAATATTCTAACATGCAAGGTGCACCCCCAAATCCAAAGTGGGGAACCAGCTTGAGATTGAGTACTCGGCTAATTTCTTCATTCATGATTTGCACCTTGTCTCCAGAACATTAAAATATAAATATTTAAAAAATGAAACAATCAGAAGTAAATTATCAGTAATCAACGTTGCAAAAGATTCTATTAGATTGCAGTAAAAAGAAAAAAAATGGTTTTCACAAATATTTCTTAGACCTTCCGGCGTAAATAAGGGCAGTCCCGTGCACTAAGCCCCTGCTATGTGCGGGGTCCGGAGAAGGGCCCGACAAAAAAGATCTATTGTGCGCAGCTTTCTCGCATTTCTACTAGAGGTTGTTTCCAAGGCTTAAACCCATGACCTCCTGGTCACATGACAGCAACTTTACCAGTTACTCCATGGCTCCCCTTCAAGACCTACCAGTGTAAATGACTTCTAAAAGTTTCTTTTTGGCCGAACAAAAGCTCCTTTATTAAATTATAGATTAGTGTAAATCTACAAACCTGGGGTGTTGATGGAAGCATGTAATGCGTATTATCAGGAGTTCGATAAAATGCTGAAACTTCTTGCTCAATAAGATCTTTTGCACAGTGTGATAGATCAACAAGAACAGTGCAAGCAGGAATTATAGTACTTGCAGAATACTCCCTTGCAGCTAATGGCTGTTGACTCCAAAATGCGGAAGCATCCTACATAGTGTTGGGAAATATTTATGTAATCGAACAATCAAAATATTTCCCTAAATAGTTTGATTCAGACATAGTTTTGTTGTTGTCATTGTAGTAGTAAACAATCAATAAATTTACCACATTCTCCAGCTTAAAAGCATAAATATATCAATGGAACAGCGAATTTCTTACCAAATTGGAAAATTTTCAAGTGCAGACTCAGTGAGATATACATATATTGGGATAGGCATACATCAAGTCGCATATCAATGTAAACCTACTCCTTCCACTTCTTTTTGTTAAACCAAATGATGACCAATAATTAATCCAGTAAACCTTTCAAACAGGTCAAACAACACATATGTGAAAACTTCAGTGTTCTAACATGTACAACATTTTTTACTGCACCATTGTACATATCTATAAGTCTTAGATGAAAGTACATATCTATAAGAGTTAGATGGAGGACTTTTCACATGCCTTATATCTACATTCACTCATTTCTCACAGATGGGTCAGAACTAAGTACATTACAACTAGGTTGGGCTACTGAAGCCATATTAATTATTCCAAAAGCTTCAGCATATGGTCCCTTCACTTCAATATTTACGACACTCTTACCATTTACGGAAGTCCCATAATATTCACACAATTCCACATCTACTCAATTTTTTAAGAATTCAGAATCATTATAATATTCATTTAGCTTTTCAACCATTACTCTAGTTTTTTTCACTATTGATAATATAAAATTATAAGTCAAATTAACATCTTAGACTCTGTGACCAGACAAATGTTGATATATAATAGAACTGACTATTGAAAGAGTAATAGATAGTGATCATCTTGGTAATTGTTCAACATAATTGTGAGCCCTGGAAAATTTCAGTTTTAGTTTCCAACAAAAAGTATTTAGACTATGTCTAAGGATGAACAGGATCATACAGTAAACTCAAACAGGATGAGGGAGTCCCATTGCATGACTATATTGTTTTAGTGGTCAAAGAGCTCAAGCCAAACACAGCCACAGAACAAAGCAATTCAAGTTAGTAGCTACACTCCTTACGTACGTTTCAAAGGATTGGAGTATCATGACCAAAAAGAAAGTCCCTAGTGCAGGTTTATTACTTTATCTATACTTTCCAAAAGGTCATCAACTTTATGCTTTGGGAAAAATACATCAAGATATTCAAACAGCAAGATCATGCAACTCCCACCCAACCCACCACAAACCCCAAAAAATAAGCAAATTAATAAAACAGAAGACTTCTATGGTAAGAAATTGCACACAAATATAGACTTCAGCCATACCATGCTTGCCTTAAGTAAGGCACTACATATAGATTCCAGCTCTAATCTGCGAGCATCAAACTCTTCAATCTTCTTCCATTTCTGTCTCAAGGAATCTTCAGCTTCTTTTCTCTCTGTGCATAATTTATTTAAACGTTGTATTTCAGACATCAGTGTGTTCACACTAGCTTTTAGTCCAGCTGCTTCTCTTTCATTTGTCCAGACCTCCAACTACAAACAGAAGAACATTATTAGGATATCCGACACGTACAAAATCGATAAATAGGTTTTGTACAGGTAATTGAGCTAGAGAAGATTATAAAATTACAGACAAAACCAGCATATTTAAAACTACCAAGAGAAAGCGCTACATAAGTACACACAATAAAGGAAAGTACACAATGTTTTTATAATGGTGGAGTCAGAACCAGCTTGCTAGACTATTTCATAGGGTACCCTGCTAACTCCCAACAACAAGAGTCTTAGGTAGATGGGGAGAAGTCACCAACATTCTTTTTCTCTACTGAGAACAAAAGGACAGTTATCTCAACGTAAAACAGCATTTTTGGAATAATTGAGCAGCACTGGTCTGAGTATCAGCATACCGTTTTTAAGATACTGTTCCTCCAAAAATAGTTCCTAAATCTAACTTATTCAAAAAAAAAGAAAAGAAAAGATCCGACCTTGTTAAAGTTCATGACCTCATCTAAAAGATAAGCGATTAGAAAGAGCATACTTTTATTTATTTATGTCTCTAATAAACCCCTTCAAGTGCAGCATTGATTCTTTTTATGGGCAAGTATAAATTCTTTTGATACTGGGTGGTGGTGAGACTTAAACCCAAGATCTCTACCAGTTTTCATATCATTTAAAATTTTAAGCAATTAGAGAGAACACATTTTTATTTTTCATGATTATCTCTTCAACAAATCTAAACCTCTTTGACAAGCTTTCCAAAGAAAAGGAGCAGAATATTGGGACAAGTTAAAATAAAATTGCATCCTAGACTAAGACAAAACCTAAACAAAGATGTGAAAGAATCTGACCAACCCAAAGAGTTATCGGTAGAGTAGCCCCAAGACATCATAAACACCCAGTGTTGTGAAAAAGCGAAAAAAGCGCGCTTTGAAGCTAAGTGAAGCCTTCTCGCTTTTCTGCTCTGAAGCGTGACATGCATGAACAAGCAAGCGCTTCAGCCCTGAAGCAAGAGGCGAAGTTTTCTCGAAAAGCGATAAAAGCTCTCTTAAGCGATGTTGGCCTTTTTTTTTTCATAACAAGGGTTTTTTTAATTCTGTAAAAGCTCGCTTAAACTATTATTTCCACTGCTGCGACTGTTTTGGGCTTGCTGAAACCAGCGATAACCTTCAGAAGTCAAGGTAATCTTCGTCTCTCTTCTTCTTCCCTCTTCTTCTTCTTCTTCTCTTTTTCTGTTTCTCTTTTCGACTCTCTTCGTTTTCTCTATTTTCTGTTTCTCTTCTTCTTCATCGACTATTTTTTGTTTTTTTTTTTTCGAACTTATTTTTCTGTTTTTTTAAAAAACATATTGTTATTGCTCTGTTTCTTTTTAACTTACTTTTGTGATTATGGTTATTGTAGGTGTATCAGGTTAAGGTTAAGAGCGCTAATCGTAGGATGTGTAAGGATAGAGCGACTGGGCCAGACGAGATTCCGATGGATTTTTGGAAGAGCTCTAGAGGGGCAAGCATTGCATGGCTAACCAAGTTGTTAACTTCATTTTCAGGACGACAAAGATGCCAGAAGCGTGGAAATGGAGTACGATGATCCAATTGTACAAGAACAAGGGTGACATCCAAAATTGCAACAACTATCGGGGTATCAAGTTGCTAAGTCACAAAATGAAGGTGTGGGAAAGGGTAATGGAGTTGAGGATGAAGAAGATGGTGACTATTTCCGAGAATCATTTCGGGTTCATGCGGGGAGGCTCGACTACAGAGGCGATCCATCTGGTTAGGAGATTGGTGGAACTGTACAGGGATAGGAAGGAGGACTAACACATGATAATTATCAATCTAGAAAAGGCTTACAATAAAGTTCCTGAAGAGGTTCTTTCGAGGTACTTGGAGGCCAAAAGTGTTCTCGTGGTGTACATTAGGGCGTTTAAGAATATTGTAGGATGAAGATAAAACTCATGTAAAAACTATGGGAGGAGACTCAGATCATTTTCCAATAGTCATAGGGTTGCATCAAGGATCGACCCTTAGCCCGTTTTTATTTGCATTGGTGACGGATGCTTTGAAGAGGTAAATTCTACGCGAGGTACCTTGGTGTATATTGCTTGCGGATGACATAGTTTTGATTGACGAAACCCGAAAAGGAGTTAATGCTATGTTGGAGGTTTGGAGAGATACTCTTGAGTCTAAAGGGTTTAAATTGAGCAGGCCCAACACGGAGTATTTGGAGTGCAAGTTCAGTGAGGTAGAGCAGAAGGAGGACGTGATAGTGAAGTTGGATACACCGGCTATCTGTGAGAAAGTTTCAAGTATCTGGGGTCTATGATCCAGGGTAATGTAGAGATTGATTAGGATGTTTCTCACCGTATTGGTGCAGCGTGGATGAAATGGAGGCTCGTATCTGGGTCTTGTACGATAGAAAGTGCCCCTTAAGCTGAAAGGTAAGTTTTACAGAGTGGCAGTTAGACCAGCCATGTTACATTGGGTAGAGTGTTAGCCAGTTAAAAATTCTCAAATTCACAAGTTAAAGGTGGCAGAGATGAGGATGTTGTGATGTATGTGTGAGTTTACTGGGTGATAAGATCCGGCACGAGGTTATTAGAGGCATGGTGGGGTATGGGCAGCGAAAATAAGATGCCGGAGGCGAGACTGAGATGGTTCGTACATGTGCTTAGGAGGGACAGGAGGTGTGAGAGGTTGGCAAGGAATAGGTTCAAGATAGGAAGAGGTAGACCCAAAAAAATGGGAGAGAGGTGATATCATAGGACTGAAGGATAGCTTGTCAAGCTAGCTACCGAGCACATGGCTCTAGATAGAAATATATGAAGGACGAGTATTAGGGTAGAAGGTTGGTAGGTTTGGGTTAGCTTTTGTTGGTTGGTAGGTTTGGTTTGTCTGTCGTAGGGGCTTAGGAGTCATAGTACCTTAGGTGTAAAGTCTGGCTCATAGAGTTTTGAATAGCTTTGTTGCTTCATGTAGTATGAGCGTACTACTATTTATTGATAACCTTACATTTGTTATTATCTTATTCTTTTTTCTTCCCATTATGCCTTTTCAGTATATTAGGTGGTTTTTATATTGTACTGTCTTGAGGCGAGGGTCTTCAGGAAACAGCCTCTCTACCTATGGACTGCATATATTCTACCCTCTCCAAACCCCACGGTGTATGGGCATATACAAGGTACGTTGTTTCCTGCTACTGCGTTGTTTCTTTTAACTCACTGTTGCTTTTCTATTTTTTGTTTTCTTTTTTTCAATTTATTGATTTGTTCTATTTTTAACTTAAAGCTACTATTCTGTTTTTTTTAACTTACACTGCTACTGGTCTATTTTTTTCTTAAACTTAGTCTTACACTACTACTGGTCTGCTTTTTTTTCAACTTGGGGTTCTGTTTTTCTAAACTTACTAACTACTACTAAAGATCAATTCTTTTCTTTTTTTTCTTGTAGTGACATTTAATTTTTCATTCAATGGGCTCAAAAAGAGACCAAACTTGGGCATTTGGAACAGCAATGGGCAGTTACACAAAAGTGAAATGTATCTTTTGTGGTAATAAATGCAATGGTGAAATATTTCTCCAGAAGAAACATCTTATTGGAGGTTACAAAGATGTTATCGTATATCCGAAAGTCCCATACGTTGTTAAGGAAGAAATGAGGCAGTATGTTGCGAAAAAATAAGTATAACACTCAAATGAACTATGAACATATGGTTAATCTTGATAATGATGAAATGAATGTAGATGAAGTGAGTATGCCAATGGGGCCTCCCTCAAAATTTCAAAGCAAGTCTTCAATTGGTGGAAGTGGATCATCCACCTCTGGCAACATTAAAGGTCTTATGAATCTCTATTTCCGATCAAAACCAAGTGAAAAGAGAAAAGGTGGTGGAGCTGGATCCACTGACTTAGAGGCTTCCAAAAAAACTTTAAAGGATCGTGTTGTATCTGCTTTTGCAAGATGGATGCATGATGCAAGGCTCCCATTCAATTGTGTTAATTACACTGAAAGTTTTGTTAAGCTTATTGAAGCAGTAGTCCAATATGGCGCAGGACTGAAGCCCCCTGCATATCATGAAGTAAGACTTCCGTACCTTAAAAAAGAGGTGAGGAAACCAACAAGATCATGGAAGATCATAAGGTCCAATGGAAAACCTACGGGTGTTCCATTTATGATGGACAAATGGATGGCCAAAAATGGGAAAATAGTGATTAATATTTTAGTGAATTCTCCCAAAAGGAGTGTGTTCCTTGAATCCCATGATGCTACTAATTCTAAAAAAATATTCAACTTGTTTGAAAAGACAATCGTAAAAGTTGAAAAAAAAATATGGTGCAAGTTGTGACTGATAACGCAAGTGAGAACAAAAAAGCAGGTGAGATGTTAGAGGGAGTGTTCTCACATATTTTTTGGACTCCTTGTGTTGCCACTGTATCAACTTGATGTTTGGTGACATTTCAAGGAAGCCCCATATTCGACGGGTGAGTAAGTGGTTTTAGTTTTCTTTTGTAATTTTCAAGTTAGTTTTTAATACGTACTAACTAGTAAGTCTTTTCTTGAACAATTTTTGCTAAGGCTGTTAAGATCCAGTGCTATATCGGTCAAAAGGCATTCTTATTGAACATGATGAGGAGGCACACAAACTAAAGAAATTTGGTAAAGCCCACGAAGACAAGGTTCGCAACAACATTTGTCTTTGTTTTGTTTTTATAAACAAAAGAAAAATTTGTGTACTTTGTTCATGTTAATTGAGTGGAGTTAGAGCATTTATCCAAAAGAAGCTTTTGGGAAAGAAATTGCGAGAGACATCATCGGCCCATTTTTTTGGGATGCCACTCTTTGAGCCCTTAAAGTGGGTGGTCCTTTAATTACTGTTCTTCATTTGGTAGATACGGAGAAAAAACCACCAATGCGCTACATATATGAGGTCATGGATAGGGCCAAAGAAACTCTTGAAAAAGCATTTGGATGTGATAAGAAGGAATATTGGAGAATTTTTGAAATCATTGACGCAAAGATGGACGAATCAATTGCATCAACCTTTACATGCCACTGGACATATTTTGAACCCCGGTTATATTACAAGAATAAGATGGCGAAGACTTTAGATATAGAAGTATAAGTGGGATAGCATGCATGTCTTGAGAGGATGATCCCAGATAAAAATATGCACGATAAAATAGCAGAGGAGCTTGGTGTGTACATGCAAGTTGATGGCCTACTTGGAATGCAATTACCAGTAGAGTTAGGACCTTAAGGTCACATGGTGAGTATTTCAAGTTTTCAACTTTTAATTATGTTTAGAGCTTTTACTTTTAGTTATGAACTCTTAAAATAATTCTTCAACAGTTGAATGGTAGATGCAATATGGTCATGAAGTCCCAATCTTGCAAGCTTTTGCTATTAGAGTCAAACTATAACTTGCAGCTCATCCGGTTGCGATAGAAATTGGAGCGTCTATGAATATGTAAGAAGCTACGTTATATTATTACTAATTAAATGAATCTGAATTGTCCTAAGTACTCCTCGTAATTACTTTCTACAACTGATGTGACATGTGCAGATTCATACTAAAAAAATGAATAGGCGTGAGTCAAAATGCCTCAATGATCTAGTATTCATCAAATATAAAAGAACATTGGTGTATCGTTACAATGCTCGCGGTACACTATGTCTAATTTCGTTGGATAGTATTGATGATGCAAATGGATGGTTAACTGAAGCCTCCCAAAATCACGAAGATGAACAAATATATGAAGGAGAGATCTCACTTATGGCCATGTTGCTATGGCAAGTGGTATTGAGGAGAATGTTTAAGGTTTTAGGGGGAGTACTTTAAGGAGCAAGGAAAGAGTGGCTACTGGTTCAAGTTCAAGTTCAAGTACAACACTCGTCGATGAGGCCTCTGATGATGAAGAAGATGATGATCAAAATAATAATGATGTGATGACACTTCAAGAGCTTGGAGCTCTTGAAGAAGAATAGGATGTTGCTCCCTTTTTTATTTGGTTTTGCATTTGCTTAATATGTTATGAGTTATGAGGATTATTGACTATTTATTATTAGCATTTTAGAAATTAAAAATTTTGTTTAATATGTTGTCTATTAAGTTATTGGCTATTTATCTATGCATATTTAAAATTTTTTAGTTTTGTACTAAATAGCGCTTTGATTGAAAAAACCGTATACTTCGCTTCACACTTCTCGTTTCAGTAAAGCGAGGCCTCTTCGCTTTTTCCCGCCTCTTGCTTTCCAAATCACTGTAAACACCTTTGAAAACCCTTACTTAATCTATGAAGGGCAAGTACTTCTCTGACAATCTCCTACACATGTAGCATGGCTCTTAGATTTACATCTGAAGTGATGGATTGGAGATCTGTCTTTTCTTAGAAGATTGAAGAGTGGATGTAGAAAGGGAGATCAAATTCGATAGTTGAAAAGTGGGCACGGAGTTAAGATGAGAGCAGGTTGAACAAGCTAAGGGTGGCTTGGATAAAAGTTTCTAGCTTTAACGGTCTAAATTGAGAGAGAAAAACTCAAAGAAACTCATAGGTTGAGTTATGAGAGAGATTCTCAGAGCAATAGAAAAAGAAGAGAGAATTTGTTTATGCACGCAGTTTCACCAAGTTTAGCTCTATACCATGCGATACACTAGGAGCTTCAAACCTTAAGGATGTGGGTGGTAGCCCAGGATACCATAAATCACTATAATAACCCATGCACAATTGATGAGAGACATATGTTTATGTAACCCAAGATATCTTTATATTCTTCATTTTCTATCTACTCTATAAGTCTATTACTTTACCTCCTTTGAAGTTCAAAAATTAGCTATGTACATTCTCTTGGATGCATTTGTCGTGGTGTTTTGGAAAGCGAGAAGCGGGAAAATGTGACGAGGCCTTACTTCACCAAAGCGAGAAGCGTGAAACAAAGGGCATGCTTTTTTCAATTAAAGCGTTATTTAGTACAAAAATAAAAAATATTAAATATGCATAGATAAATAGCCAAGAACTCAATAGATAACATATTAAGCAAATTTTTCAATTATTCAAAAGCTAATAATAGAAAGTCAATAATCCTCATAACTAATAACATATAAAGCAAATGCAAACCAAATCAAAAAGGGAGCAACATCTTATCTTCTTCAAGATCTCCAAACTCTTGAAGTGGCATCACATCATTACTATATTGATCATCATCATTGGCCTCATCAACAAGAGTTATACTTGAACTTGAACTAGTAGCTACTCTTTCCTTGCTCCTTAAAGTACTCGCCCTAAAACTATAAACATTCTCCTCAATACCACTTGCCACAACAACATGACCATAAGTGAGATCTTCTCCTTCGTATACTTGTTCATCTTCCTAATTTTTGGGGACTCTAGTTAACCATCCATTTGCATTATCAATACTATCCAATGCAATTGGACATATGATACTGCGAGCATTGTAGCGACGCACCAATACTCTATTATATTTGATAAACACTAGATCATTGAGACGTTTTGACTCACGCCTATTCCTCTTTTTAGTATGAATCTACACATGACACATAAGTTGTAGAAAGTAATTAAGAGGAGTACTTAGGACAATTCCGATCCATTTAATTTAGTAATAATGTAATATAGCTTCTGTCATAAACGCTCTAATTTCTCTCGCAACGGGATAAGCTATAAGTTATACTTTGAACTCTAATAGAAAAAGCTTGCAAGTTTAGGACTTCAAGACTATATTGCATATACCATTCACCAATAGAAGAATTATTTTAAGAGTTCATAACTATAAGTAAAAGCTCTAAACATAATTAAAGGTTGAAACTTGAAATACTCACCACGTGACCTTAAGGTCCTAGCTCTACTGGCTAATTGCATTCCAAGTAACCCATCAGCTTGCATGTACCCACCAAGATCTCCCATATTTTATCTTTGCACATTTTTATCTAGGATCATCCTCTCAAGACATACTTGATATCCCGTTCATACTTCTATATCTAAAGTCTTCGACGACTTATTCTTGTCATATAAACGGGGTTCAAAAAATGTTCAGCGGCATGCAAACGTTGATGCAATTAATCCATCCACCTTGAATCAATAATTTCAAAAATTCTCCAATATTCCTTCTTATCATTCCTTCTTAATTTTGCTGGATTGGATCAGATCTGATCTGATTTTATTAGATCTGATCGAATCTGATCTGATTTTATTTGAGTAGAAAATAAGTCCAAGAGAACAAAGCCTAAGAAGGCCAGATCTACCAATAAAGAAGGGAACCACGACTAGCAGGCCATTCTTCAAAAATAGGTCGTTAGGACCTGTTCATTCGTCAGCTAGTGTGTCTGCACCAAGGCCTAAGACCGACCAGTGATCTCAGACAAATTAGAACTTCAGAATTCAGGTTCTCAGTCTCGAGGTGACAAAAGCTAGTGGGTACCATCTTATCCTGCTTATGTCACTTGTGGAGAGACACACGGGTGAGTGTCGCTATGGCAAAGATGTGTTATGGGTGTGGTCAGCAGGATCATATACAAAAGGATTGTCCTTTAACAAATAAAGGTAATGGGAGTATCAGTAACAAAGCCCAACCTTTTGCTTCAGTGGCCCCAGCAAGGTAGGGCACTACTTTGGGGACTGCCGGAGTCCAGAATCGCCTTTCTACTTTGGGAAATCGCCAAGATTTGAAGGCTTCTCCGGATGTGGTCACGGATATGTTGAAAATCTTTTCTCTTGATGTTTATGTGATCAAGCTACTTTGTCTTTTTGTGACCCTTTACGTAGCTATGAAGTTTGGGATTTTCCCAGAACTAATTCTAGAGCCATTTTCTGTTTCCACTCATGTCGGTGAGTCCATCATTGCTAGACAAGTCTATAGAGGTTGTGTAGCCACCATTCACCATAGTTGACTTAGTTGAGTTAGACATGGTGAATTTTGATGTTATCTTGGGTATGGACCGATTGTATTCATTCTATGCTTCTATTGATTGTAGAACGAGGGCAAAGTTTCAGTTTCCCAACCAACCAATTCTTGAATGGAAGGTAGACCTGTCGGGCCTAAACGAAAGTTCATATCATATCTTAAAGCCCAGGCAAATAGGATGTTCTCCAAAGCAATCCAAAAAGGCATGGCATCTCATTTTACCACAGGTCTACAGCCAAAATAGTGTTATTAATTCTTTATAAGAGAAAAGTCAAACCTCAAGCTGCCTAAGGCTGCTCATATTCTTTGATGTTCCTCCTGTCACTAGTGCATATGAGGAGATTGCATCATCAGTTCCTTGCATACGCTTTAAAAGCTGTTGGATCATATGTCTCGCTTCTGCGGCTTTATTCAATGCTTCCTCAGTAGCCATGAATTGTTGAACATGTGCTTTCTGCATAGGACAAAAAAAATCAGACTGTTCAGAAAATATAA
>JBDJHY010000078.1:6869543-6884706 GCA_039654485.1 Withania somnifera
ATTCTCCTAATCCTAATTGGAATTGTATTTTCCTTTTCCTTTTTTTTCCTTAAATAAGCTAAATCACCTTATTTTAGAATTTCCTTTTTCATATTGGAATTATCCAACATACAACAACTAGGGGAAATCTACTGATAGGCACTGACCGCTTCCAAGTGATAGACTTCTGTGTGCAATGCCATAGTGGATACAAGTGTCACTACTAATTTAAGCAAAGAGACCTTCTGTTGGGAAATAGGATTAGGCGAATGATCTGCATCACAAGGTGACATGACAGAAGCATCGTTTGACAAATGTGTATATGCCTCAGGAGGTGGCCTGATACAGTTGTCACCATAGAAGTAAACTCGGTGAGGAGAAGTCCATCGGTTATCTAAAGTGAAATTTGATGTATATTTACGGAGTAGAAGTTCAAACTGGAGATTTCCTGACGGACCAGATTGCATGAGCAGATCATTGGAGAATTTAACATCCCATAACATAGCAGTATCATCTGTGAAAAGGTCAGGACGTTAGGCATATATAAGGAAACATTCTCAATAGAGTAGTATTCCAACAAAAAGAATGGCAAAAAAAATGCAGCTGTCTATTGGGAATTTAATGCAAAATGCAAATTAGGCCCCAATTTTATGGACAAAGGAATTTAGTAAATTTAAAACTAAGCAAAATATTTATTTCTTACTGCCATCGCTTTGGGAGAATGCATGCTACTAAAGCAAGCGAAGTGCTCAGCCTATTTGGCAGCTAGATTCAGGGTTTATGTGCACCTTAAGCGATCATTTGATAACTCTGATTAGATTAAAGTACGGGATACGAACAACTGTGGATAACTATCTAATGTCTAAGAAGTAGCTATGTTTCAGGTATCACAAACGAAACAATATACAAATTTATAGTTAGAGAACTTTCTTATCCCTTCATAAGGAATTAATGACTTGTAATTGTTGTTGAAAAAGCTGATGATGTTATCAAGGTTGGGATGTTGGACAACTAAGTTCCATTGTGTGAAATTCATATGGTAATCGAAGTTTGTTATTGTGATCTTAACCCTCCAATAATCCTTGTAGTTGAGCTTCACATGCCAATGAATTCCAACTGGGCACATATGATCTGTGCACTGGACAAAAGGAGTAAAGTTGTTCTTCCCATGGTCCGAAACAATTCTAGCCAGGTGCGGATTTTCTCGGCTGCAAGTAAACAAAGAGGAAATATCGTGATAGTAAATTACAAAAGAATGCGAACATATTAAGGCGTGACGTAAAAATATTTTCTGGGACACACTCCACACAGCTTCCCAACTTAGAGCCATTTTTCTTGCAGCCACAATCACATGTAGGACAGGGTACAATTGTGTCATTATAGAACGATGATAGGGAGACGCAACATGTAGGATTTTTCTGAGCCAGGAACTGTGAGTGTGTGCATGTGACATTCCAAGTTACTGTCATTAACAGTACAGAGTGTTAGAAGTTTGCCTTTGTAAAACTGCATCTACATGCATCTTAATAAGCATCACATGGAAGTTCATATATCGTTAACAGGTTTTGGAAACTAAACAAATGCTGCAAGCGAAACACCAGCCTGATAAATGCAATTCTCTGTCTAATCTGATTTACTTGACGAACAAAGAGATAACTTGACATGTTTAGGTTCACATGACTCTCAACCATAAGAATACTGTGCATGTAGTTGAACCAAATAAGTTACTCATAGCCATTGTCACTCTTCTCCCATCTGGGGTAAAAAATTTAGTTGGCTTAACAACTTTAGCAGGTCCACAAGTATATCCAGGCCCTGGGGCCTTTAAGGTGAAGTTCTTAGGAACTCTAACTGTTTGGTTGGTTGTTCCAGCAGAACCAACGCTGAGTTGAAACGAACTAAATGGCAGTTGCAGGATTCTGTTCCCATGAGTTGATAACTCTTCCCTTGCAGATATTTGCGCTCTGCTGGTTATGAGGAGTTTCTGGCAACAAGTCGCTAACTGTTGGATCCTTCTTACAGCAACGGGGAATATCTCATTTGAATTTTGAGCAATTACCTTGCTCCGTAGTCTGACTTCCCATCATGTTCCATATCACCTCATCGTTTGCCCGTGTCCATTTCAAAGTCCAGCCTGGTGACTGAATATGCCTATACTGTTGGAAGTTGTATATAGTCACCACAGCCTGTCCAAATAACCAAAGTAATTAATGACAAGTTTATTGAGAAATGCTAGCGAGTTTACTTTAAAAGGATTTTGTCGTATCATGTCACGTAAATGATGAAACTATCGATAGAAGTGAGATTAGCACCATGGAAAATAAGATAAGTTACCTACTGCAGTAGGCTAAAGAACACAATAGAATCAAAATTATTGTTTATGCTGTAAGTATATATAAAATAGATCCAATGCTAATGACAAGTAACAGAATTTGTTAATGCACTTAGGTTAGACTGAACATAACACTAAGGTCCAAAAGCTGAAGTTCTTTGTCATGTAGCCTGACGTTATTAGGCAACTTTCGTACTCTCGTTAGTCTCAAATATTAGTCATTTTAGGAAATAGAATCTGTTTCTAAGCATTTGACCTTTTAGGAAAACAAGTATTACCTTGTTCTCCAAATTTACCTTACTGTAGTACAGTGTTAATTGAGATGCTTAAAGAGACATTTTTATACAATGAATAACGCTTGAAGGAACTCATCATTGGAAACATTGTTAATCAAACTTCGACCGTGAATAGGAATAGGTTCCAAATTATTTATAACTAATGCTCGGAAGAGGAAGAAAAAAAGTGATAGTCCTCCTATCTATGGAAGAGCTAAAGAACGTCGCTAGAAGAATGAAAATAAATTACTCTTTACAACATATCCATATGGTATCAAGCTGATGACATCCCATTTTGTTGTGATGTTCCCATTGGGATCAAGTGCTCAAATGCATCTGGACTGAATACAGAAAAAAACTTCAAGAGAATGGTAAAACACACAAACACAAATGTAGTAAAAGAAAAAATTGATGTGCGTTGTTGGATCATACTAAACGAAGACAAGTAGAAGAGAAAACATTCCTTGGCTTGATGCCTTGATCTCTCTGAGAAGTTAAAAATACTGTAGTGTAATTAAAATCTAAGATTTTTGACTAGTGCCATATTTACACATATATAGTTCCTATTTTCTTCATATCTCATTTTATATTTTCATATTGACGAGCTAGTAAAGTCTCACACACATTGGCTCTAATATATATAACTTTTCCCCTTCAGACACTCTTCCTTTGTCTCTTAGGGGAGAAAGAGGGAAAAACAAATATAAAAAAAACATTGAAGATCTACTTTTGAACTACAAATTTCTCTATAGAAACTCAACTCGATCTTTTTTCTTGATAAGAAGTATGTGATTTCTCTCTCAGTATAAATATATACTTTCAGTTCAAATGGTCCCTTGCTTAGTCATACTTCAAGAGAACGGAGAACCTACCAGATAAAGGAAAAGCCTATTTCTTAATGTTTAAAATCATATGTCAAACTCCTTGATCTCTCGTAAAATAGCTGACTTTCAGCATAAACTACTTGTGTTTGGTATAACAGAGTCATTTCTTTTGAAAAATGTTCTTTTGATGTATGGCTAGTTAAATAGAAAATATTTTTGAAAAAATAATCATGTTAAAGATTAATAATCAGCCAGAAAGTAAGGAGAACTTTTAGATACAATCTTTTAGTACTAAAGATTAATAATAATGAGTAACTATTAGTTGTAGCAAGCAATACGGAGTTAAAATTAAGATAGTTGTTAGATAAATGACTTTCACTCATAAGTAAGGGAGTCATTTGATGGATTTTCCTTTGAAATCGATCGTTTCATGCATGTTACCAAATATCACAAAATTACTTGTCCATTTTCTTGAAAAATGATAGAAACTCAGCATCCTTAGAGTTTAATGTAATTATCAATAACCAATTGTAAGACTCTGATAAAAAAGAAAGTTGGGAGTTTGTGTGCAAACCTGTTGAGGAAAACCAAAAAGAAGAGAGCAAGAACAGTAATAGTACAGTTGTGGCATTCAACTTCGAAAGAAATTTGAAGAACTTCATTCCTGCAGAATTAATTTCCTGAGTCAAACTCAATTGACCATTGAAGCAAGAGAGAAATTAAAGTTGATAATGGTGGTGAGTGGCAAGTGGATTCCATGCTTACATGGCATGTTAGTATTTGACTTTAAATTGTTTATATTAAGGATGTATAAACTTTTTATACCATCAGTTGACCTGCTACAAGATAGTGACACCAAAATGCATTTTTACATCATGAGTGTACTATTAAATAAAACTGCATGTAATTATCTTTAAATAATCTGATTGTATCGTAGATTTTGACAACACCTTCAATTAGTATATAGGGCTTGAACTCTATGAATAACTGGAAAATCGATTTTCTATATCTTATAATGGAGGAGTCCACCTTTTTATAAGGTTACAAGGAAAACTACACATAGAACTATTATGAATATTAAGAATGAGAAGAGTTGAGAAATAAGAGCAGATTGTTTGTTATGCTATTTTTTATTGTATTTCTAGAGTTTGTACATATTCAAAGACAAATATTTGAATCCTTATCTAATACCTATTCTAAAGGAAGAGTAATATTTTTTTTTGTTATAAAGAATAAGCTACAATAATTGATTTTAAGATAAACTACAATATATGAATTCAAACTAATGATGGACTCTAATAGCCCCTTGCAAGATCATGTGCAGGATCGAACCATGAGTTTGGATCGAAGATTGAGGAACTGAGTTGTGCCAACAAATTTAGTAAAAATATCTGCAATTTGATTTTGAGATGAGACATAACGAATCACTAAAGATTGATCTTCAACCATTGCTCGTACAAAGTGATAATCAAGACAGATATGCTTTGAACGTTGATAGATGACAAAATTTTGAGATAAAAACTATGCACTGAAATTATCACAAAGCACAGCGCACTGAGAGGAGCACGTAGCTTACTGAAAAGTTGTTGTACCTACTAACTCAGTTGTTGCAAAGGATAATGCACGATACTCAGCTTCAGTGCTTGAGTGGGCAACGACCTTTTGTTTTCGAGAAGACGGAATGATCAAGTTACCTCCATAAAATAGTGCAAAACCATGTTGAAAGTGACTATCATCAAGGTCATATATCCAACCAGCATAAAAAAGGCCATAAGGCTAGAATCAGACATAGGTCGTATTAAAAGGCCATCATGGATAGATCTTTTCACACATTGAAGTATGTGTTTGACAACTGGCCAATGATCAATGGTGGGTGATTGCATAAATTGACATACTCGATTGACTGGTAGGATATTTCTGTCCTAGTAATAGTAACATATTGAAGGGCACCAACAACACTACGTTATAAATGAGCATCAGGTAGGGGATTACCAGAGAGAGTATGTCTTGATCCAATATAACTGGACTGGAAAATAAGCTTAGCATCAACTATGTTAGTTCAATTAAGTAAGTCATGAATGTATTTTCTTTGAGATAAAATTATCCCATTTGATGTTAGAGACACTTCAATACCAAGAAAATAATATAAGGTGCCAAAATCTAATTGTTGATCAAGAGAATGAATAAATGTAGTGATGAAATTACTATCACTTCCAGTTATAATAAGGTCATCCACATATACAAGGGCATAGGGTGTGTGCTTAGAAGCTTGCTGCACAAAAATAACAAGGTTAGATAAACAAGAGTAGAAGTTAATGTCGCGAAGAAAAACCTTTAACTTATCGAACCTAGCATGGAGTGCTTGCTTAAGGCCATATAAGGCCTTGTTCAATTTGCATACAAATTGCGGCCGGTGAGGATCAACAAATCCTTTTGGTTGCTTAATAATTACTTGTTCAAATATATCATCATTTTATAATGCATTGTTGATGTCAAGTTGTCGAATGGTCTACCTATTTGTCATAGCTAAAGACAGGATAAGATGAATGGCTATGGGCTTAACAGTGGGACTAAATGTATCAAAGTAAACAACACCCTCCTCTTGGTTAAAACCTTTAGCTACAAGGCAAGAAAGAGATTGAAAATCAAATTTATGATGATTTATGGTCGAAGAAAGATAACAAAGGCAACCTAAAGTTTTAAAAAAACCATTTTCGAGAGAAATTTTGTAAAGTAATTGATATGGTGATTCAAAGGATTGAAGAAGAGATGGTAATATTGGATAAGTATGTAGCAATATTAAATGCATAGTCCAAAAAATGAAATGGAAGAGAAGCACGGGAAATAAGAGCAAGTTCTTTTTCAATTATAATTAGATTATGGTATTCTATTGCACTATTTTTGGGGGGGTGTATCAGGGTAAGATATATGGTGATGAATCCTTGATATTTTAAGAAGAACAATACATTTCAGTGTTCACCTCCCTAGGCAGTTTGGACTTATTTTATTTTAGTTTCAAATTGAGTTTTAATTAAAGACTTAAAATGAGTGAAAAGTTGAAAGACTTTAAATTATGTGATATAAAATATACTCTGTTTATGAAGGAGGCGAAGGGGGTACAGTACAGGGTAACCTTGTACAGTTAGCGTGCTTAGATAAGAGGATAAATGATGCAACTAGAGGATTTGATGATGACCTTGACATGATAGGATGTGAATGAGAATATGAAAGTCATAGATTTTGAGAAGCTTGATCAAGTAAAGAAAAAAGATGAGATGCTAGAATGTGATGAAGAAGAGGAGGATTTGGTCACTGGCAACATGGAGGAATAAGGGAAAGTGTTTTCATAAAATATATCATGAAAAGTAATATAAATTCGAGAAGACACAACACGGTGACAACTATAACCTTTGTGATGAGAACTATACCCTATAAAGATACAAGATAGAGATCGAAAATCAATTTTATGATGATTTAGGGCCGAAGAAAGAGATAACAAAGACAATCGAAAATTGTAAAAAACCATTGTCGCGAGAAATTTTGTAAAGTAATTGATATGGTGATTCAAAGGATTGAGAAGACGAGATGGTAATATTGGATATATAGTCCAAAAAAATGAAATGGAAGAGAAGCATGGGAAATAAGAGCAAATCCTTTTTCAATTATAATTAGATTATGGTGTTCAAATGCACTATTTTTGGGGGGTGTATAAGGGAAATATATATGGTGATGAGTACTGTGATTTTTAAAGAAGAACAATACATTTTAATGCTCACCTTCCTAGGCAGTTTGGACTTATTTTATTTTAGTTCCAAATTGAGTTTCAATTAAATACTTAAATTGAGTAAAAAGTTGAAAGGCTTTAAATTATGTGATATAAAATATATCCAAAATAAATTTGGTGCAATCATCAATGAATAAAACAAAGTAGGAAGATCCAAACAGAAGTAATGGGAGAAGTTCCTAAAATATCAGAATAAATTAATTGAAAAGGACTATTTCTAGAAACATGGGATGGAAAAAGGGTAAGCATGGAATCTTCCCTAGTTGGAAAAAGGGTAAGCATGGAATCTTCCCTAGTTGAAAAGGTTAAAAAAACATTAGGAAAATAAGAATTACAAACAAAAAAACTAAATTTAGACATACACCGATGAAGAAGAGCTTTATTTAGATGAGCCAGTCGACAGTGCCAACCAATAAGAGATGTGTGTTCACCAAGAAATACTGAAGGTGGGAAAGACTGAGAATGGGGAGGTTAGGGTTAAAGATGGTAAAGGTCATCATCAAGCATTCCTCGAAGAAGTTTCCTTCCTTGCAAATCCTTCATATAACAATCATAAAGATGAAATTCCGCATAGAAATTATTATCACGAGTTAACTTAGTAACTCTAAGTAAATGTTAAGAATTTGTAGAACATGGAGAATATTATTAAGATGAATGGGTCAAGTGTGTGTAGACATAATTGATGAGCTAATATGTGAAATAGGAATTTCATACCATTGCTAACCTCTAAGCTATCATTGCTAGTGTAAGGTTGTAAGGAGAGGCTAGCCATGTCTAAGTCCACATGATTTGTAGCACTGAATTAAGTACCAAGAAAAAATAAATGGCGAAGAAGAAAGATGCGCCTGTTAAGGATTTGACCAATACAATGGCTACCTTGTTGGTGGAAAATCTTTTACCAGCAAAGCAGACACAATCGTGCAAGATAGTTGGTGTTGTTCCAGGGGATTTTGGTCAGGAGTTGGTGACCTTGATGACTGATTTTACTTTCATTGTTAGAGTTGTCCTAGTTGGATCATGGATAGGTGTTTTGGTATTTTTACCTCGTGGAGGCTGTATTTTGTACTTTTCTATATATAGATGCTCTATAGCCATAATATCAGGTTCTTGGGAGGTAGATTCAGTTGTGTATTTCTATATGGTGTTTTTTTCTTTTGTTCATCTCCCTTCTTCTTCTCTCTTGGTCCTTGGTACTTGCCCATCACTTAACGCTCTGGACCGTGGCTAGGCTTGTCTACTGGTGAGGTGTATATGCCATTACAACTCGATTTTAGCAATTACGAGTATCATGATTATTTTTATCATATGTTTGAAACTGCACACGATGGTTAGAATGACAATTATTGGACTGAGAAGAATCTGAATATTGCTGAGGTACCATAAATTGAGCATAATTTTGAGAGTTATGGGTTAAGCAATTAGAAAGTAGGAGATGGCCAAGAATAGATGACTGGTTAGTGTAAATGGATGGAGTGGTTGTAATATAATATGAATTGTGATCAAGAAGGGAATAAAAAATAGTACAACAAAATTGTGTGTTAGTGTTAATGGTGGTAGAGAGAAGTTCTTCAGCTAAGAATTTTTTTTCTTGAAGGAGGAGTCCAAACAATTCTCCAAAAATGATAGGACCATAATGCATATTAAATGAAGCCTTGAAAATTCCAAAGAAGATTCAATACCATTAAGAGCAAAAGAGATGAAGTCCTCATCTTGTTCGAAGTATAAAATTTCTGCTAAAGAGTCAACAATTACATGTTGACTTAGTTCGATTGATCTTGGAAAAGGCCTATAGTTTGAGGCATTCCATCCATCCAAGGGCAGCGAAGATGTATTATAATTTGAGGCAGCATTACTGGTAGTGAGGCATGAAGAAAGACATTGCATATTTTATTGTTAGGTGCTTGAACTATCAGCATGTGAAGTTTGAGAACTAGTGGACGGGAGGTATATCTCAGAGGATGCCCATTCCTTAGTGAAAATAGGAGTTCATATCCATGGACATTAAAGTTGGTCTTTCTAGAACTTCTGGTGGTTTTGAATCTATTTGAGTGATTTTTGATCGGTTAACCAAGTCTTCTTATTTCATCCTTGTTAAGGTGAGGTACAGTGCTTGTAAGTTGGCTCAGATTTACATCACTCAGATTGGTAGATTTTTATGAAATTCCTACATTTCTTGTATCTGACCGAGTTACTCAATTCACTTCAAACTTTTGAGTACCATACAGTATGAGATGGACATTCAATTAGATATAGGCATAACTTTTCATCCCAAGACTGATAGTCATACCAAGCTCACTATTCAGGTATTAGAGGATATCTTATATGCATGTGTCCTTAAATTTGGTGGTCATTGGGACTGATTCCTACTACTTGCAGAGTTTTTGTTATTATAATAGTTATCATTTGAGTATCCAGATAGCTCATTTTGAGGCGTTGTATGATAGAAGGGGTATATCTTATATTAAGGGGTTTGAGACTTCTAAGGATAGGTCATGGGGTACGGATGTGTTACGAGGCTCAATGGAAAATATTTAGGTTGATTCATACTAAGCTGCTTACGACTCAGAGTTAGTAGAAGAGTTATGCTGATAAGAGAGATATGGGATGTAAAGTTCATGAAGGGTGACCGAGTGTGGTTGAAGGTGTCACCCATGAAGCGCGTTATGTGATTTGAGAATAAAAATAAATATTAGTCCTAGATTCATCGGTCCTTTTGAAATTTTTTAACCAAAGAAAGAGGTGGCTTACAAGTTAGCTTTGCCACCTTGTTTGTCAGTGGTTCATCCATCCTCTCATGTTTTTCTGCTTTGGAAGTATATGACCGATGAGTTGGATGTGATATAATAGAATACGCTGAACCTAGACCAAAATTTGACATTTGAGGATGAGCCAGTTGCTATTTTGTATAGGAAAGTTCAAATGCTAAGGAACAAAGAGATACCTTTAGTGTAGGTTCAGTGGAGGCATCGACTAATCAAGGAGGCTACTAGGGAGATCGAGTCTGATATGTGTAGACGGTATCCTAAACTTTTTGACTCTTCAAGTATTTTGTATTTCTTATATTCAAGGATGAACATGAGTTTTAGTGGTGGATGATATAATGACCCTCAATGTTATTTTTTGAATTTTTAGCATATTTTTCCATTTTCCCTTTCTCGTAGTTGAATTATGTCAAATTAATGTTTCATGATTGGTTTGGGAATACAAAGGAATTTTGGGCTAGTTAGAGAATTCTCTGTCTTTAAGATTAAGTGTGAAATAGCTGAATTTAGTTAATATTTAATATTTGTGGGCTCGAAACGAAAATTCATCAGCTCTAAAATATGGCATTTGGTCAAGAAGGACCTCATATTTGTGTTTTGATGGTTCCTTGAGTCCATTAAGTCGAATTTAGTATGGTTGCATCTATGATCTATTTTCATGGGATCCCAAATGAATCACGAGGGTCTATTCGGAGAACTTGATCTTTGTGGAATTATTGTCATTACAACTGCTGGTGATGTCGCCAGGTCTCCTCCATATTCCCGAAGATAGACCGTATTCATAGATAGTTAGGGAATCGTCATCTCTGTGATCACGATCAGACCATCACATTTGTAATGGGTCTGGGTTAGGTAAAGGTTATTTCCGTGAGAGACAACTCTGATCAAGAACAAGGCCTGTTCACCGACAGTTTTTATTATTTAAAACACAAACTGTTTATTATCTTTGACACAAAAACACGAGTTCACTCAAAATTTGGCAAATACTAAGAGAGGAATTCGAGACTAACAACTTGTTAATAATACTTAAAAAAAATTCATCAATTTCCATCAACCTTACCATGATTTTCGCTAAAACTTGAAGACTTTTAGCTAAAAATGATGGTTTAATCATGAACCTGAAAAATAAATAATTGACATTTTGGATTATGAAATGGATTGGGTTTTTTCGTAAACTTGATATATAGATTCCCCAAGTGATGGGTAGAGCATTATGCAATAATAGTCCATTTTTGACCTTGTGGTACTGAGTGGAATTTTGAATAAACCTTTGTCAAGTTGATTTATTGGTATTAATTGTTGTATTTTCTTGTGTGTATTGTATTTGTGACTAGATCCTGCGCATTTGGAGGCATTGTGGAAGGGAAAAAATCACAAGTGACCTTTGTTCTTTATAATCAAGGAAAGTTAAGATTCTCTGATCTTTTTATAGAGTGCTAGTGATTGATTGTTAGATTACTTGTAATTTGGAGTAACAGGTATATTGGAGGTACCCGTGTGGGTTAAATGACGAGACCCACCCGAGTGTTAGTGTCAAGCATGCTGAGCTTAAAAATGAGATTTTTTTAATAATGTGACTATGTGGATTATTTTTGTAACTTATGTCTATGAGTTGCAAACCTTGATTGTGCTTAATTGATTTAAAGTTGACTCTTGTTGTGATAGTTGAGATATTCTGTAGATAATACTTGAAATTTAGTAAACGTTTCCCAATTATGGCTTGATTATGATTGGGTTCCACCTTATGTGATGTGTTGAAGTTGAATTATAGTATTGATACCTTTGAGATATGGAATGTGATGCCCTGTTGAGGCTAACCTGATACAATTAAATAATAATTGACTTGTGACTATCTTTGATAGGATGAGTTGTATTGTCTACTAATTTAAGTGCCACGTTCCATGATTTCATTAAAATGATTTACTTGATAATGATTGAGCCTGGAACTTGATTTGTGGCTTCTAAAACTAATGATATGATAAAGCCAATGGGTAATGATTTTGGCTAGAGATATGATAAACTCAAAGCGAAATGGTTTCGAGTAGAGATATAGTCTAATGGGAAATGGTTACAGACAAGTACATAGACTTTGTGAATCCCCTGGATCTCAACTATGACAGCTATTGACATCGGTATATACATTAAGGAAGACATGCATACATATTATTTGGGAATTGCATTGTATTTATGTTGATTTCTGACTTTGAATTGACTTGCCTTCCCGTTTGATACTTTGGAAACTGGTATTTGGTGATGACTTGAGATTAATGTTAACACTTGAGTTGATCTTAGAGTTGTTGTTATGAATTGTGATTATTACTTTATTATGGTATTTTTGAATATCTACTACTTGTATGGATATTTGTATATCTTAAACTTATATTATTCGTCAGGCTGCAATATATGAATTATGAGCAGGTTGTAGTTATTGGAGGATAGTTGTATGTTCGAAGTTTTCTTCATCTCTTTATATTAGGACCAACCAAAGTCGCTGCTCAATACTGTTGCTTATGTACTCATTCTTGCATTTTTCTACACTTTTGTGCAGGTGATGTGCTGGATCCATCTTGAATCTTCCTCCTTCTCATTTTTTTTATAGATAGTTGTCATTACAAAGCAGTCATCTGATGTCTCCTTATTTTACTTCATTGTCTTTACTTTCTGAAGACTTTGTGAGAGTTTTATATGTATAAATTCTGAATTAGAGGTTGTGTATAGTGTCTACCTGGTTTTGGGTTATAGATTTATGTTATTTCCCTTTAAGTCCTATAGTTCTCTATCATTATTGTTTTACTTCTGCATTTATTACTTTAATTGTTCAATCTTTATTTTATTTGACTGATCTATTACGGTGGGAACATAGGTTCCATTATGATTGGATTTCGGGTCGTGACATTTATCTAAATTTATGGTTCATTCCATTGGCAACAATGATAGGTCAGGAACTTAAATTATATGTAAGGAAGTAAAGGTTTTCAAGTCACTAGTCATGTGATGAGTGACCCCCAAATTTATAATTCAAGGAGTAGTTAACTTTGGTTTACCAAAACCTGCAACATGAAAACTTTCATAAGTTTTTTTATTAGATTAGCAGGTATAGAATATGAGGGACCATTAGTAGGAGAGGCAATAGAGGTAAATGCAACGAGAGTGGTTAAATGTCTAGGGCATGGTGGATGAATCTAGAAACTTTTTATCAGATGACAATCTATATTGAAATATTGAAAAAAAAACTTGGAGGTGGACCCTTTATGGTTGCGAAAATGAGACGAATCATGACCTTCCTCATGACAGTTGAAGCACTCAACAATATATAAGTCATGATAGTTGCCTTTGTAAAAAACAAAGGAATTATGAGTGGGACCTCAGAGAAAGAAAGGGCTAGATGAGTCTCTTTGGAAAGAAGATCGCCGAGAATAGTGTTGAGCGATAAGGTTGAGTTGCAGTTGAAATAATCTGAAAATACATAAAACATAATGTATAAGTCTGAGACCATCCATACCTGAAGCCACTAACAAGCTGAGTAATGAAAATAAGCTAGGACAATGCCCTTAATTGGACCAAAACTAAATATAATTACTATCTGTGGTTTCTAGGCTCTAAATCATCATAAAAGAGAGATACTCTATTTAGTTCTCAGATCAAGTGGGAACTCACCACTTCATTTTAATCTATTGAGAATACAAGTCCAAGTCAATCGCAAGTGTTCAGAGGGTTGGGTAAACCTACATGTGTGAAATACATACAACATAAGAAAGTACATAATAAGTACATTTGAATATACTGAGCATGTGGGAGGTTAAGAAGAACAAGTTATCACAATAATAAGGAAAATAGCTATGCAATGGATGAATAAATGAGACTTACCTCAACTTTCACCTACCAAATCAGATAAGAAAATATGTGCAATAAGACAGAAATAAATTTAAAGTCTTTTTTTCATAACTAACTCTCCTTTCTGACTGATTTCTAAACATGCTGACTTACTAACATATGATGACACTTAACCAAACTTTAAATGACTTCACTGATTTTAACTGACAGTTAGCAGAATTTTAGGAGGTTCTATCGACATCCCCTATGCACAAGGATATAGGGTCCAACATTTACCATGCTGGTAGGTTTCCCTAAACCCTGCCAAAGGTAAAGGGTGTTGGCTGAATGTTAGTGGATCCAACTAGTAAGATATAAGGAATTTTTTTGGCCATGTTGAACTTCCTATGGCTGGAAACCATAGTATATGGGATAAGTGTTGGACTACACAAATCCTCTCGGTGCTAATACTACTCCCAATACTGATATAACTGAACTTATATTCAATTTTCCTCAGTTGTGTTGCAGAACTACTGATCTTAATTAACTGACCCTGCACTTTACTGACTATTCTTTGATGCTTATATTTACTGACTAAAATTTCCTTATAACTCTAACTCTAACTCAAAATTTAAGATTTAAGCAATTTATATATATATTGACTTTATTAACGCTGACTAAACTCATTCTACATGTTTGAACCCTACACTTACATATTGACTCTCAATGTTAACTGACTCTGATACCCAATTTATGAACAAGGTGTTTAAGTTCCGCATTATGGATTATATTCATGCACTTGAACCAACTTTTAAGTAATTTATGCTAATTCATCTATTTCATAATAAATCCATCCACCATAAGATATACTATCAAATATACAAGTAGAACAATAAAAATTTTGATCAAGAATACATATACCATAAGTAAAATATTTGGGATTTTATCCTAAAATCTCTAGTATATATTGATCAAGAATTTAAGGTTTGGGACATGAGGTCTTGAAGGAAAACCTTGTTCAATTCCCATATACCTGAATTGGAGAAATTTTACGAGAAAGGGTTGCACACTGATCTCTAGGCTGTGTTCTTGAGACAAAACCTTGGAAAAATCTACTATAGATGTTAAATTATGAATAATGAATGAATAAATATTATTTTTGGTATTTATATTTACCCTAAACTAGGCTAAACGATATAGGATTAATGGTTTAATGATGGGGAATTGTCTAAAAAGTCCATATGAAATTCAGGTTAAAATAGAAACTAGGCAAGTTTTCGCAGTTGGTTCGATGAATCATCGAATTGGTTGATGGTCCATTAAATCATGTCCCATTTTGTTTTCTCATTAGATCACGTGAAGGGTACCTTCCATTAATCATCGACCATTTCCAT
>JBDJHY010000078.1:6931110-6945307 GCA_039654485.1 Withania somnifera
GAGTATTAATACCGAGGGTGCACAGAGGCCCTTATAACCCAACCTACCTAACCCAATATAGGGATTATTATTTTAGCCCGTAAATATTCCTATAGTCTCGTTGGATCCAATAAAAAGAATGTGATTTTCCTTTTTCAAGGTTAGGATCCCCTACACAGAGGGTAATATGCAGACTTCATCTCTTTATGCCTTAAGGTATGTCGATTATAGAAACTCCTAGAAAAAGAAGTAAAAGTGATAATTTTGAACAGAAGAAAGAAAAATCTTGTTTTAACTAAGTCATTATCTTTTGTTAAAAACTCCAGAGTCAAGTTATTTTAGTTGAGTTTACATGGATATGAGATTTTTAAATATTTTCATTATAAACTGCTAAATTGCTTAGTTGAGTTAGAGCTGAAGATGAGATATATTGTCCATGGATTGCATAGTACTTATCATTATAATGTATTGCCTATTTTATACTTAAACACATACTTAATACATGTTTTGTATGCTGATTTTATTCTTGTTGTATGTGTTAAACCCCATGCAGATATTTCCAAACATCCAGATTTTGAGGTTGACAATAAGTACATTCCCTTACTTGATTCGAGGGAAATCTATGAATTTATTTATTTTTCTTATCTAGAACATAGACTTTAGCATTATTACTTTTATTTTCATTTGTTAAAGATTAGCTAGTATACTATTGTGCTAGTACTTCGTTATTTAGCTAGTAAAGGCTTTCAGACTGAGATGTATGATTTTGAGACTTGATTTTATCTATTCTTTTATTGACACTAGTTATTGATTATTGTGATGAGCCCATCAAACTTGTAAAACTATTTTTATTGTTTCTGATGAGTTTTATGAGTAGAGTTATGTATGATCCAAGTAGTTCTTCCGAGACTTCTAGGGGAACATAGTGGCTAAGGTTGCTAGCCCCGCCTAAGGGGTAATACTGGGGCATGAAAAGCTATGTATCATTGAACTAGGTTGATAGAGTCCTAGGTTAAGTATGAAAGCTAGCATTAGGTACAATATCATTTGTGGGTGACTGGAGCACATCTACGATTTTGATAATACAAAATGTGTGGAAAAAAGTTTCCCTTTTATCTCATGTTCTATTTCGTGCTTTGGAGTTTAACTCTGAGATATTTCCCTTTTCTAACACGTATTCTATGCATTTTAGATTATGCCTCCATGGCAATCATCTCACCATGCTGGGAATCGCAACCAGTAGAACTAGGCTCCACTAGATCAAGAGCAACAATAGCCACTAGAAGACATTACACCATAGAGTTACACAATATGATACATCTGATAGCTCAAACAAGTATACACAGGAACAATAGCCAGTTCAAGTTCCTATGGTTCAACTAGTTGCTCTTGGTGATAGAGTTCTTAGAGTAAGAGAGTTCCCAAGGTTGAGTCGTCTGTGGTTTCATGGTTCAAGGATTATGGATGATTCATAGAACTTCATTAAAGACGTTTTTCGAATTTGTGATATGATAAGAGTTCATGATGTTTATAAGGTTGAGTTGGTAACTTATCAGCTGAAGGATATTGTCAAGTCTTGATGTGATTTGTGGAGGAAGAACAGGGGAGTTGGAGTTGTTCCACCATCTTTAGAAGAGTTTAATATTGTAGTTATGGAAAGATTAATTCCAATAGAGAAGATGCAAGAGAGATTTTGTGATTCTCTATGTTTGGAGAAGGGCTTTATGTATTTGACTGAGTAAAAATGAAGTTTACTATGTTATCGAGGTATGTTTCTAATATGATTACTGATACGTGCACTAGAATGGATGTGTTTATGTCAGTCTTTCTCATCATTTGATCCAGGCAGGAAAAATATTTGTGTTTTTTATTGATATGGATATTTGTAGACCGGTTGTGCATGTTGAGTAGATTTCTAAATATAAGGCTAAGTATAGAGAGGTTCAGTAGAGTAAGAGGTCTAAGACTAGTCATTCTGGAGTAAGTAAGCCTAAGTTTGATGGGTTTAGATAGCAGCAACAAGTATCTAGGGGATCATTCCTTCATCATTTAGACCTGCAAAGAATCAGCAAAACAAGTCACTTCAACAGAGTGGTGCTATGATATGTACTAAGTTTTATGAGCCTCATTGTGGCCAATGTAAGGATGTGATCTAATATGTACTACGTTTGGTGAGCCTCATTAGGAAAAATGTAAGGCTAGATGCAATGGATGTTTTGGTTATGGATAGATTGATCATAGCATTCGGGATTGCCTTTCAAAGAAATGTTATTTTTGTGGGTTGGTGGGGCATAAGATGAGATATTGTCCTATAAATTTTTTAGGGTGTTTCAAGACCACAGACTACTACTCCAGCAGCAGATCTAGTAACACACTAGCCTCAGCAGGGTGCTACTACTTATACCCATAGAGGCCAGTGCCTAAACAATTCTTATGATTTAGATTGTCGTAATGATTAGGAGCAGTAAGCTAATGTGGTGATAGGTGTGTTGAGGTGAATGTTTATGCATTGTTTTACTCTAGAGCTGCTATTTTTGTTGTATCGTTGTATGTTGCTAAATAGTTTGGTGTAGATCCTAATGTTTTATCTTAATCATTCTATGTTTCTACACTTGTTGGCGATCCAATTATAGATGAGAGAGTCTACCATAGTTGACCCATTTATTTCTTAGGGATGGTTGTTCCTACTAATTTACATAAGTTAGATATGGTAGATATTGATATTATTCTCGACATGGATTAGCTCTATTAATATCACCTTGTCGTTGACTGTAGGACTAGAGTTGTCCCATTTAAATTTCCTAATAGACCTGCATTTGAGTTGGAAGAGAGTAGAGTGTTCCTAAGGGTAGGTTCATTTCCTATATTAAGGTTAGAAAGATGATTTCTAACGGGTTTGTTCATTATTTAGTTCAAGTCCAAGACTCTGAGTCTGAGACTCTTGATATCCAACTTGTCTTTGTAGTTTGAGAGTTTCTTGATGTGTTTTCGAAAGATTTACTTGATGTGCTGAACTAATCTTTTCTTCCCTTTATGATATATATTTTTATGATGTAGATTTAGGCATCGATATCCAATTTCGTAGTTAGTTAGATCTCATCCTCGGACTTGAACAATGCTAGTTGATGACTCTATCTCTTGAGGACTAGTGGAGTTATTTTTCTTTCAAACTATGACATTAGTTTTTAGTTTCAGTAGTTAACGTTAGTTGGGGTCTTGTCCCAGCAACTCATGTGTGTTGGAATGGATTCACACACTAGAAAGGGGGCTGAATAGTGGGTGTGCTAATTTGAAACTTTTGGTGGAATGATAGAAGACAATGAAAATGGCAACCAAGAACACAAAGGATTTATAGTGGTTCAACCATGCCTACCTCCACTACCTAAGTTCAAAAACTTAAGCTTTTACACTATCAGAACAACAACAACAATTTCTTGACTTTTGGCTCAAGAACTACCCTTTATAATAAGTTAGAAACAATCTCCCTATTGTCTTTGAACCCCCATAATAACTTTTCTAGCTAAGTGAGAACTCTATTCACTTTCAAGCTAAGTGAGAACTCTATTACAACAACAAAAACAAGATAGAACAATTGTACAAAGATTTAGGATACAAAAAATAGCTCAAGAACTTTGTACTCTATGTTTTTGGTGATGAACACTTGATTTTGATATTGGAATGATGAATAATATTGTAGTATGCTTCTTTTGTCTGTTCAATCACTCTTGAGATGTATTTATAAGTGCCCAAGTCAATATAGCCATTGGTGAAGCAAATCTAGCCGTTATGGTTCATTGAACTGCTGCATTTAATGCTTCTAATACCAGATTGGTCAACTAAAATTTCACTTTTGTCGACTAGTTCCTAAAATTAGTCGATTAATTCACTTTCCAGTAGCCAAACTTGATTTGCAATTTTGGTCGACTTCTTTGGCATTTTTGGTCGACTAAATCATTTTCCAGTATCGTACTGAAACTTATATTGGTCGACTTATTTCCATGTTTGGTCGACTAATTTTGTCAAAAATTAATTGACTAGTTTAACATTTTAGTCGACTAGTCCTCTAATGTTTCTTTGCAATTTTTGTACTTTGAGTACTCAAAATGCCTCAAAGTGAGTCGATTAAGCTTCGTATTGTTTCTTTGACACATGATCATATCCACGAACATATCCTTTGATTTATAGGAGTTTAATAACATCGAATCTTCGACTTAATGGTTTGGTCATCAATCAAAAACATAAAGGGATGATTCTAGTGAACCAACCTTGGTCCAACAATCTCCCGTTTGCACACTAAGGATTTCGATATGGTTTTATCCACTTAGATAAAATATTGGAAAATTTAAGATGTAGGTTTGAATTTGGGGAAAGTTTGAGGTTGGAGTGCTCAAACTCTAAATCTTACAATTCTATTGGTTTCGAAAGGTTTTTTTTTTCTATGAAAAAGTTTAATTTTTTCGTGAGGGCTTCAAGGTATTTTTCTCTTTTGATTAAAATTTTAGCTTAAAGTTGATCTTAGGGTGTATAAGAAAAAAAAGGAATGAATCGGTGATTTGATTCTTTCTTTGAGTCTGCAATATATATTTTAGTCTAATTGGATGTTTAATTTATGTTAATGGGTTTCTGAATGAATTCGAGGGTTTACTTAGGAAGTTGAGCTTAGATATTGATAGTGAATTTTATGGACCTACTGGACCAGAACTTCTCAGGATCAATCATTTCCTGTGATGACCCTCAAGGTTATTTTTTGTTTTTAGCATATTTTACCATTTCCCCCCTTTCATAGTTGCTTTATGGTAAAATAATATAGAAATTCAAAGTTGGTTCAGGAACAAAAAGGAGTTTGGGCAAGTTTTAGAAAAAATCTCAGTTTTGAGTCTTAAAGTGGAAATATGCAACTTTAGGGGTTATTTGGAGTTTGAGACCTCAGTTTCATGTTTTGATAGTTCCATTGATTCTGAAATATCAAAATTAGTATGGATGCATATGGTTTTCATTTATTGGATTTTGAATGAATTCCAGGGATCGATTTGAATAACTTTTGATTTTTCTTCTCCCAAGCAATTGTGAAAGGTTCCATGACCTGTGAAGTGGTCCACGAGTCATGGAACTAGTCTTGGAAAAGGGGCTTGTCGACTATCTCACTGGATAGTTCTCATGAGAGCTTTTGCGGACCATAGAATAGATTCTACAGACCGTGGAGTCGTTTAGGGAACATTTGTCGATCACTGTTTAGGAGGCTGTATTCCACGATTAACTCCACAGTTTATGGATTGGATTTCACAGTCTGTAGAAATTGGCACGGGTGTTTTTAAATGTTTTTATTCAGGGATTTTTTGGTATTTCGCTTGTTTTAATGCTCCTATAAAAGGCTTTTAAGTCATTTTACTCCTCATTTAGCTATTCTTAAACTCCTATACCCTATTGAGAAGAAACTTAGAGCTTTTTGGAAATTTAACAAGGGTTTGAGAACTTCAATTTGGGTAAGATCAAAGAATTTAAATTATTTTAATATCAATAAATTGATTACTATATCATCTCTTACCCATGAATTGCTCTTGGAAAGTAGTTTTTCAAATGCTAAATGGTTGAATTTGAGCTTAGAGATATGAAAATGAGTTGGGTTTTTGTGGAAAACTCATGAGTTGCTTTCTAAAATATTAGGCAATCTTTCTTAGACATTTTCTGTCAAAATCTATCAGTTTCACAAAATTTTGCATGCAATAATGAAGGTTTCAAAGTTAATAATGAGAATTTCAAGCTTAAGCTTATGAATCAAATTAGGATCTCGGATTACGAAATAGATTGGGTTTTAAATTAAACTTGATATTTATATTCCCCAAGAGATGGACAACACATTATTATAGTAAAAATTTGATTTTGACCTTGTGGGCCTGCGGTGAAATTTTGATTAACGCTTTGAATATTTGAATTGTTGGTGTTGATTGTTGTATATTCTTGTATTCGTTAAGTTGGTGATTATATTATGCTCTTTTAGAGGCTTTATGAAAGGGAAAGGTGCACAAGCGATTTATATTTCAATTCTAAGTCAATTTAAGGTTAAGATTTTCTTTTTAATGAGGTCTATATTAATTATAGTGACAATCTTAATGATAGAGACAATCTTGATGCTAGTGAAGATATTGATTGTGACCTCTTTGGTCTTGTATAAAGTGTTAGTAATTGAATTAATTGTTTAACCGATTGTTTTTAGAGAGTAATGTGTACAATGGTGGTGCCCATGCAAGTTAAATGGCGAGACTCACCCGGGTTCTAGTGTCAAGCATGACTTGCTTAAAATGTAAAATTATTCAATAATGTAATTCCATGGCTTATCGATGTTACTTACCCCTCAAGTTGATCTTTAAATGTTGATTACGCTTAATTGGTGGAAAATGGACTCTTACCTTGATTACTGAGATATTCATTTGATTATACTTGAAAAATCTAGAGAATGATGCTTGGATTGAGCCTACTTTGTGGTAATTTGTCCACATTGCAATTATTTTTGTGGTAACTTGTTCCCAATGTTATTATTATCATTATTTTTTTAACTTTTTCACATTTCTATTTTTGTTGTGGTAACTTGTTCACAATATTATTGATTTTGGTGGTAATTGTTCACCTTGATATTGCCATTGCAGTAACTTTTTCACAACGCTGATGTTATTGTAGATCGAGTACCACATAGGTACACTAGTATTAACTTCTATTTATATTGGATCAGATACAACACTAGTACGGTGTTATAATAGAATGGTACCTCATTGGTATGGTACATGGGCTATATGCTCCCCCATAGATCTCAATTGTGACGAATATCGGCAACGGGTGTGTATATTGGACAAGCAGGCATCATGACTACTTAAACTTTTTATCTTGCATTTACCTTGATGTGTGACTTTAACTGATTTTCTTGTCAAGTTGATTTGTTAAGGTTATCTGGTATTTGGTGATAACTTATGGCTAAATGATATTAGTTGGTGATTTGACACTATTTGGTTTTTGGTGTTGATTTGAGACTACTATTGATACTGGTTGTCATGATTTGAGAATATCACTTGTGTTGTGAAAAATTTGAGTATCATATTACTTGTTCAACATTCCATTTTATTACAAACTTGTATTGTTGGGTGGATTGATGTATCTATATATATAAATATGTACAGGTTGTGGTTATTAAAGGGTGGTTGGATTTTAGTAGTTTTTGTCATCTCTTTATACTTAGACCAGCTAATGATGCTGCTGAGTACTGTGGTTTTGTCCTCAGTCCTTTCTTTTTGGCACTATTATGCAGGTGTCAAGCCCTAGACTATGTGATATTTCTCTCAGTTTAAGAGAGCATATGAGGTTATTTGAGGTAGCCACCCGTCTTATTCGCAGTGCCAAAGATTTCTAGTATCTATAGTTAGTGGATTCTTTACTTTTCAAAGACATTTATATGACTTATTGGACAAATTTTAAAGTAGAGCTTACAGTGGAATCGGGTTTTTGGGAGTTATATACACTAATTTCTCCTTATGGTTTCGTTTGTGTATTTATGTTTTGCATATGTTCACCTTTAGATTGGCTGACCTATCATGTAGGAAAGATAGATGACACCGCAATTATATTATAGGTCATGACAACTTGGTGTCAGAGACGTAGATTTATAGGTCCCACTATACATAAGCTAAGTTTAGAAGAGTCTCTTAGACCAATGCGGAGAAACTTGTTACTTATCCTCGAGAGTCTATAGAACTTTAGAAAAATATCTCTTTATTCACTCGTTCCTAGCTACCATAGTTGATTCACGTATTTTGAGTCCTTATGCATTTTTGTTTAACAGATGGTGAGGACTATAGCTACATTTGGTAGAGATGAGCATGTCACTCCAGTGCTCGCCACCCAAGGTAGGAGTTGGGGAAAGGCTAGAGCCAGGGGTAGGGCCAGGGGGCATCCTCTATTAGAGGATGATCCAAAGTAGCCTCCCTTGAGCCCGAGATTGAAAAAGATGAGAAATATCTTACTCCTAAGGACATGACATCCCTATTGTTATAGGAAACAGTCCTTATAGTTCTAAGGGTGTCGGAGAGTATGTCACAAGTTAGTATGCCACATGGATACTAGACTTGAGCATGGGTAGAGACTGCAGAGTAAAGGGATATTCCTATGGTTTAAAATCTAGTGAGCTAGCCACCAGCAGCTCCAGTTCATAAGGAATAGGCTAGCCAAATAGTGCTGGTACAACTAAATTAATTCTGGAGTTGCTATTATCTCCCATGACTTGGGAGATATTTTATCAATATTTTATTGAGAGATATGTGTCTCAAAGCGTGAGGGATTTTCTCTGTTGACAGTTTGATAAGTTAGATCAGGAGGGTATGATTGTGGATGAGTATGTTTATTGTTTTTACAAGTTATCCAGAAATGCCTTTGCTATGTTTCCAAATAAGCAGGAGAAGATACCAATATTCATGGACGCGATGACCTTTCCTCTATGAGAAATAGCACCACAACCTCCCAGTTAAAGAGAGATACTCTATATACTATGATTGATAAAGACAGGGGTTTTGAGAAGTAGGGATCAATGGTGATAGAAAAAATAATAGGCCACATCTATCAAGCTAATTTTTGAGTGCCTTATCCAGATGCAGAGGTTCATTTCATTGGGGTAGCTATTTTTAGTTCTTTGGTTCATTCAGGAGTCTTTGTAGACTGCTGATAGTGGACCTACAGTCTTTAGTTCATTTGTCCTAGTGTAGGGTTCATCTGGGTCTTATCAGATATTTTTTATCTAAGGTGGCCATTTGGGTTCTCAGGGTTCCTCGCAGTTGTTTTCAGTTCCTAGAGACTAATTCATTTGTTCTTCAAGTCACATTATGAGATAGTTCCCCCATTATTTATAGAGAGAGGAACCACCAGTTTCTCTGGATTATTATTTCCTAATTAGAGCACTTGAGCCACCGACCAGAGATAGAGGAGGTGTACAGGTGGGTAGAGATGTACAACCTAGTAGGGGTACTTATCAGACTTATAGAGGCTCAAGCTGAGTTGTGGATCATACCAAATGTGGGCTCACTCAATGTCATGCTTTCTCGGGAATGCCAACGCAGATTCATCCATTATGGTGATTAAGAATATCACCTCACTTTCTATTGCCTTGCATCTGTATTCTTTGACTCTGAGACTGCTCATTCTTATGTGTCTATCTATCTTGCTGCGGACTTTGATATGTTATCTAATTCTTTGGATATACCTCTTTGTGTGTCAACTCCTATGGGTGATTCTTTAGTGGTGGATCGAGTGTGCTATTCCCTTCTTGTTGTCTTATCGGGGTATGAGACTTGGGTAGATTTGATTTTCCATGATATGTTAGATTTTTATGTTATTCTGGGCATGGATTATCTTGCCTAATACTATGTTGTCATGGATTCATGCCAAGACTATTACTTTGTAAATGCCTGCTATACTGAGGGTGGGGTGTAAGGGTACACATAGGTTTTATCCTCATAGAGTTATATCTTTCCATTAGGCTTAGAAGTTGGTTGAGATTGGGTGCTTATATTATTTCTATTTTATGCGAGATGTTAGTGTTGATTCCCCTTCCTTAGAGTTACCACCTATGGTTAGAGAGTCTTCTAATGTGTTTTTGACTGAACTTCGTAGTGTTCATTTTGATAGAGATATTGATTTTGGCATTGATTTTGATCCAAGTACTAAGTCCATCTCCATACCTCCTTAACATGGATCCTGCTGATTTGAATGATCTATTGCATGACTTTTTTAGTAGGATTTTCATTCATCCTAGTATGTCACCTTAGGGGGGACCAGTATTTTTTGTGAAGAAAAGATAAGATTCCATATGTATGTATATTGACTATCAACAGCTGAACAGAGTGCCTGTGATGAACAAGTATCCATTGCCTTGCACTAATTTATTCGATCAACTTCAATTTGTCTTTATTTTTTCCAAGATTGATTTGAAGTCTAGTTACCACTAATTTAGGATTAGGCCTTTGAATATTTTAAAGATGGAATTAATGACTAGTTATGACCACTATGATTTCTTGGTGATTTCCTTTGGGCTTTTTAATACTTCAGCTGCATTAATAGAGTTGACGAATGGAGTATTTTTATTTCTTCAAGTCAATTGAAGGTGCATAAGCAAAACTACCCTACTCATGATTTGGAGTTGGCTACAATGGTATTCATGTTGAAATTTCGGAGACATTATCTTTAAAGGTTACATTATGTGGTGTTCACTAATCATAGGAGTCTTCAGTATATCTTCATCTAGAAGTATCTTAATTTGAGGCAGCATCATTGGTTAGAGTTGCTAAAAGACTATGACATTACTATCTTGTATCATCCGGGAAAGACCAATATGGTGACGGATGCCTTTAGCAGGAAGTCCTCGAGGATGGGTAGTTTGAATTCTATTTGGGTTGCGATGTAGCTTTTGGCTAGAGATATATAGAGTCTAGCCAAAAAATGGTTTGGTTGTAGATTTTTGAGGATGGTTGGGTCCTTGCATGTTTGGAGGCCCACTCTTTGTTGATGGAGCAGATTTATGCGACACAGTTTGATGATGCTAGATTGAGGGCTAGTCATGATAAGGTGTTGTAGGGTAAGACTAAGGAAATTATGTTACACTCTGAGGCCGTATTGAAGATTATGGATCAGACTTGTGTCCCTAAGTCTAGAAACTTAGTTAGATTGATATTAGCGCAGGCCCATAGTTTGAGGTATTCCATTTATCTAGGGGCATCAAAGATGTATCATGATCAGAGTCAGCATTACTGGTGGTACAGTATGAAGAAAGACATTGTGGATTTTGTTAAGAAGGGATTGAACTATCAGTAGGTGATGTTTAAGAACTAGAGGTCGGGAGGTATATCATAGAGGATGCCCGTTCCCAAGTAGAACTAGGAGCTCATAAGCATGGATTTAATTTTTGGGTTGCCTAGCACTTAGACTAGTTTTGACTCCATATGGATGATTTTTGATCAATTAACTAAGTCTGGTCATCTCATTCTGGTCTAGGTGATGTAAAGTGCTTAGGAGTTAGTAAGATTTATATCAGTCAGATTGTTAGATTGTATGGGGACCTATATTTATTGTATCTGATCGAGGCCCTAATTTCACTTTGTACTTTTGGAGTACTATGCAGCATGAGATGGGCACTCATCTAGATATGAGCATATCCTCAGACTGATGGCTAGTTTAATCGCACTATTCAGGTGTTAGAGGATATGTTGCTGCCATGTGTCATAATTTTGGTGGTCGTTGGGATCGATCATTCAGAGTTTGGTTATAACAATAGTTAGCATTCAAGTATTCATATGTTCCTTTTAAGGTATTATATGGTAGGCGGTGTAGATCCCTGATTGGGTGGTTTGAGACTTCTGAGGAGAGACTGTGGGGTACTAATTTGTTGTGAGACTCCATGGAGAGAGTTAGACTGATTAAAACTTGACTTCTTATAACTCAATGTAGGCGGAAGAGGTATGATGAAAAGAGAGTTAGAACTTTGAAGTTCATGGAGAGTGATTGAGTGTGGTTGAAGAGGTCATCTATAAAGGGTGTGATATAATTTAGGAAGAAAGGGAAGCATAGTGCTTATTTTAGTGCTCTTTTTGAGATTTTTGAGAGGAAGGGAGGGGTGGCTTACAAGTTTTCTTTTCCCCCTGGTTTTGATATAGTTCATCCGGTATTTTATGTTCTGTATGATTTGGAAGTATATGCCTAATGTGTCTAATGTTATTCGGTGGGATTCGTTTAGTTTGGACCCAGATTTGTCATTTGAGAAAGAGCCAATTACCATTTTGGATAGATAGGTTTCAAGGTTATAAACTAAAGAGATACATTCAGTGAAGGTGCGAAGGAGGCACCATCCAATCGAGGAGTCTACTTGGGAGATGTCTGATAAGCGTAGGCAGTACCCTCAGCCTTTCGACTCTTCAGGTACTTATTCTTTCTTATTTTTAGTGGTGGATGATGTAATGACCCTCAAGGTCATTTTTCTATTTTTAGTTATTTTTCCATCTTTCCCTATTTTATTTTTGCTTTATGTTAAACTAAGTTTGATTTCATGGGTTGGTTCGGGAATGGAAAGGAGTTTGGGAAAGTTTTAGACAAAATCTCAGTTTTGAGCGTTAAAGTGGGAACTATGGAACTTTAGTGGTCATTTGAAGTTCCAGACCTCAGAGTTGTGTTTTGATGGTTTCATTGAGTCCGAGACATCAAAACTGGTAGGTTGCATATATGGTTTGTGTTTATGGGATTCCAAATAAATTTTAAGGAATGATTTCTTCTCCCACGCATTTGTGAAAGGTTTCACAACCCATGAAGTGGTCCACGAGTCATGGAACCACTTTTGGAAAGGGGGTTGTCGATTGTGTCACTAGACAACTCTAACGAGTACTTTCACGGCCTATGGAATGGATTCCCTGAATCATGGATACGTCTGTGGAATGTGTTCTGATCACTATTTTGGAGGTCGTATTCCATGGTCTGTGTGGTGGTCCATGCAAATTGAAATGAGTGTGTTTAAATGTTTTCATTAAGGGTACTTTTTGGATTTCACTTGTTTTAATGCTCCTATCAAAGGCTTTTATGTCATTTTACTCCTCATTTGGCTATTCTTAAACCCCTAAAGACTTTTGAGAAGAAACATGGAGCATTTTGGGAAAGAATTAATAAGTGTCTGAGAATTTCAATTTGGGTAAGATCAAACCCTTTAAATTAGTTTAATTTCAATAAGTTGATTATTATATCATCTCTTACACATGAATTTCTCCTTGAAAAATAGTTTTTCAAATGCTAAATTGATGAAATTTGAACTTGGAGATATGAAAATGTGTTGGGTTTTTGTGGGAAATTCATGGGTTCCTTTCTAAAACATCAGCAATATTTCATAAATAGTTTCCATCAAAATCCATCAGTTTCATACGATTTTTGTATGCAATTATGAAAGTTTCAAAGTTATGAATGAGACTTTCAAGCTTAAGCTTAAAAATTAAATTTGGTGTTTTGGATTACGAAATGGATTGGGTTTTCAATGAAACTTGATATGTAGATTCCCCAAGTGATGGGTAACACATTTTCTTAATAAAATTCCATTTTTGACCTTATGGGGCCAAGGTTAAATTTTGAATAAAGATTCGAATATTTGAATTGTGGGTGTTGATTGTTGTATTTACTTGTATTCCTTGTATTGGTGACTAGGTTGTGCTCGTTCAAGACTCTATAAAAGGGAAAGACTTATGAGTGATTTATTTTTATTCTAAGGTAATTTGAGGTTTTTTGGTCTTTGTATAGAGTGTTAATGATTGAAATGATTGTTATTGTATTTGGGGAGTAACGACTACGATGGGGGTGTCTATGTGGGTTAAATAACGAGACCCACCCAGGTGCTAGTGTCAAGCATGTTGGGCTTAAAATGAGAAATTATATGATAGTCTGATGGCTTATTGATATGATTTACCCCTTGAGTTGAGCTTTAAATGTTTATTATGCTTAATTATTTAAAATGGACTCTTACCTTGATAGTTGAGATATTCATTTAATGATACTTGAAAAATCTAGAGATTGATGCTTGGATTGAGCCTATAGTTTTTTATCACATTGCTATTGTTGTTTGGTAACTTGTTTGTAATATTATTATTATCATTATTGGGGTAATTTATTCACATTGATATTGTTGTTGTCGTAAATCGCTTATAATATTCTTGATTTTGGTGGTAACTAATTCACCTTGATATTGCCGTTGTGGTAACTTATTCACAATATTGTTGTTATTTTGGACTGAATACTGTGCTAGTATATTATTATTAAATTTTAACTTATCTCGAATCAGGTACTGCACCGATGGTGTTAGAAATGATCAAGTACCTCATTAGTATGAGTACATGGGCTATCTGTACCCCCATGGGTCTCGACATGACTATTATTGGCAACAGGTGTGTATATAGGACAGGCATGTGTCATGCCTACTTATATTTTATCTTACGTTTACCTTGATGTGTGACTCTGATTATGCCTGTCCGAGTTAATTTGTTGAGGCTATCTGATACTTGGTGATAACTTAAGGCTAAATGATATTTGTTGTTTATTGAAGTCTATCTAGTTTCTAGTGTTGATGTGAGACTATTTTTTATACTAGTTATCATGATCTGAGAATGTTACCCGTGTTGTGGAAAATTTGAGTATAAGATTACTGGTTCGGGATTCCTGT
>JBDJHY010000078.1:6953061-6964506 GCA_039654485.1 Withania somnifera
ACGAAATCGTAAGTCTACTAAACAACCTGATTTTGATTATTCTTGTTTTTCAAGTTCATTTTCTTCCTTTCTTGCTTTTATTCATTGTCTCTCTGAGTCTTCATCCTTCAAAGAATCAGTTGTTGATCCTCTTTGGCAGTGTGCTATGGCTAAAGACCTAACTGCTCTTCATCATAGACATACTTGGGATTTAGTGTGTCTTTCGGCAGGAAACGTGCTATTGGGTCTCGTTGAGTCTATAAGATTAAAACTAAGTTTGATGGGTCTATTGAAAGATATAAAGCTCGCTTAGTTGCTAAGGATTATTCTCAGGAATATGTATCGATTATGAGGAGACTTTTACTCCTGTTGCAAAAATAACTACAGTTCGAACTCTTATTGTTGTTGCTTTTGTTCGCCGTTGGGATATAACTCAAATGGATGTTAAAAATGCCTTTTTGAATGGCGACCTTCATGAAAAAATTCATATGGTTCCTCCTTCTGGTCTTTATCATCGTCCTGGTGAAGTCTGCAAACTTAGGAAGGCTTTTTATGGTCTCAAATAGGCTCCCCGTGCCTGGTTTGAAAAATTTTCTACTGTGATTACTTCTCTTGGTTTTCGTCTAAGCAACCATGATTCTGCTTTGTTTATCAAGTATACTTCGGCTGGTCGAATCTTTCTTTCTCTTTATGTTGATGATATGATTATTATAGGTGATTATGTTGTTGGAATTAGCCTGTTGAAGTCTGAATTGACTCAAAGTTTTGCTATGAAAGACTTGGGTTCCCTTCATTACTTCTTGGATATTGAAGTTGCTTCTTCTCCAAAAGGGTACCTTCTCTCTCAATCTAAGTATATTTCTGATATTTTTTAGCGTGCTCGCCTCTCGGATAATAAGACTGTTGATACTCCAATGGAGCTCAATGCTCGGTACTCTATTTCTGATGGGTCTCCTCTGCCAGATCCGAGTCTTTATAGAACGGTTGTTGGGAGTTTGGTTTATCTCACTATTACTCGGCCTGATATTACATATGCTATTCACATAGTCAGTTAGTTTGTTACTTCTCCTACTACAGTTCATTGGGTTGCTGTTATTCGTATCTTGAGATATCTCCGTGGTACTCAGTTTCAGACTCTTTTTTTTCATCTACTTCGTCTTTAGAGTTATGTGCTTACTTTGATACTGATTGGGCTGGTGACCCCACTGACCGCAAATCAACTACTGGCTTCTGTATTTTTCTAGGTGATTTTCTTATCTCTTGGAAAAGTAAGAAACAGGATGTTATATCCTAGTCTTCAACATAGGTCGAATATCGTGCTATGGCTTCTACTACTTGTGAAATAGTTTGGTTGCGATGGTTACTTGCTGATATAGGTGTTTCTCTGCAGTGACCAACTTCTTTGCACTGTGATAATAAAAGTGCTATTCAGATTGCTCATAACTCGGTTTTTCCTGAAAGGACTAAACATATTTAAATTGACTGTCATATTACTCGCCATCATCTTCAAACTGGCATCTTGACATTGCCTTTTGTCTCTTCTTCCTTACAACTTGCAGATTTGTTTATCAAATCATTATCCTCCTCGCGTTTTCATTTTTTGACCGACAAACTCTCGATGCTTATTGTTGTCGCATCATGAGTTTGAAGGGGATGTTAAAATAGTTATTATGCCTTAGTATAATCTTTTTCTTAATTAGGTTTTCCTTATTTAGTTTAGTCTAGCCTATCTATGGTTATTATGCTTTAGTATAGTCTTTTCCTTAATTAGTTTTTCCTTATTTAGTTTAGTCTAACCTATATAAATGCTCTTTGTATTGTTTTAGGATTTAAGACTTCTCATTCTAGTATTAGCCTGCATTCTTTTGTATCCCTCTCTTATTTCTATTTTCTCTTTTCAATTAATGGTATTTGTATTCTTTCGTTAATGTTATCATTTTCAATATCTAAATATGCAAAACTTATTTATTTGTAAATATAATAAATATATAATTTAAATAAAAAATAATTAAATTTTAAATATATAAATTTAATCAATAAAATTATTATTTAATAAAAAAATAATTATGTTCGCTAGTGACAGTGGAGATGATTCGTAATAGTTGTGGTTATAGTAATAGTTGGTATTAATGGTTGTTAATCATGGTAGTGCTAGTGGAGGTGGTTGGTGTTATAGTGACTATCGTGATGGCAGTGGTGGTGATGAGTGTGATGCTAGTAATTGGCGGTGTTGATGGTAGCGGTAAAATATGTGGAGGTTGACAATATGTTGGTAGTAGTTGCCGGCAATGCTAGTTGAGATGGTGGAGGTGGTTAGTAGTAAAGACTGACAGTAGTAGTGGTGGAAATGGTTATGACAGTGACAGTGACAGTGACAATGACGACAGTAATGGAGGTAGCGGTGGTAGTGATAACAATGTTGATAGTGGCTGAAGAATGTGTGACGATTAATATGCATTGGTGGTAGTTAGCAGCGGTTTCAATTGTGATGATGGAATTGGTTGGTAGTAAGAATTGATCGCATTTGTTGTAATTACTGATACTGGTGGCGAAGGTAGTGACAACAGTGGTAATGAATATATTTATAATGATGGAGATAATAGGCAGGAATCGACTGATATTAGTGGTAAAAAAGGTGGTTGGTGCAGTAATAATTGTAATGACAAATAAGATTGGTGGCAGTGGCGGTAGTTAGTGGTTGACAATGGTAACGACAGCTGACATTGTGATGGTGGTTGTGATGGCAGAGGTGATTAATAGTGATGGGTGATGATTGGGGATTGAATTGTGGTAAATACTATCTACATATGAGTACCTCTTAATGAGATTAAGAATTTGTTTCAGATCTTAATGATTAAGACATATTCAGACCAATTAAATACCTAAATTTTAATTAAAACAAATGCACTCAATGGCTTAAGGTCTGTCCGTGCAAACAAATAAAGCCTAAAAACTCATATAGTGGACCCAACAATCAAGGAATTTGTTGTAAATTGATGGAGTTAACTAATATATTATAAATGGTAAAAAAAAAGTTACATCTTCTAACACTAAGTAGTTAATTTATGATTAGAATTAACCACATAAAACATAACAAAATATTTAAATGCATCTGATTCTCTATTTCTATTTATCCATTATTAATTTTATGCATATCTTAAGAAATAATAAAATAATACGAAATAATTTTATTATATCACCTTTTAAATTTAATGCTTTAAGAAATACATTGATATTAAATACTTAATATTTAATAGCAAGGTTAAAATAAACACAAATTAATAATATAAATTATTTATTGATTTCTAAACTTGATAAGTATTATTAGACATCTATTTTTAATATAATCGAAATAAAGATGGAATATGAGAGTATGAACAATGCGTTTAACTATCAAATCTAACATACATTTATTTAACAAATGTCACAACTACCTAACAAGGTAATTAGGCAATTAATAATCGACCTCGGGCGCCTTCTCTATTTATCTTATTTTAACAGCCTTTTGAACCATGCCGTTTATTAAAAATAAATATAAAACTTTCAGAATTTATAAAAACTATCAAAAATTTTCAGAAATGTGAATTGAACAGGTGAGGCTGTTAAGAGGAGCTACCTTTTGGGCTTGGAGAGGAAAGCGGCAATTTTAAGAAGAATTACGTTTTTAATAAATATGAGTTGATAAAATAGGAGCAAAGTAGGTTTAGATAATTAACTACTTTTACAATAATATTGGGTCCCTTTTAGAAAAAGTTAAAATTATAGGCCAAGTTTTAAATTTAAAAAAAAATTAATATCATAAAGTTAAATCGAAATTTTGCTTTTAAGGTTAATTCGAGATTTATAATGAATATTTTTAGGTTGAAGTTGAAGTTTAATTCAAATTTGGCGAGGAAACACAATTTGAAATTATGATATCCAATTATACGTCCAAACGGCTCCTGAGTACGATTATTATTTTTAGCTGCCTCTATAGTATAACTATTTTTCAACTTAAAGATAATACTAGTAAAAAATGATGTGACTAGACTAGAATGAAATATAAAATTTTGTTTCACTCTTTTCTTCATGGCTGGAAAGCATGAAGGATCAGAGAAAAGAAAACAGCTTTCACATGCTAAACAGCTATGTGGTCCTCCGAGAAAAATGAAAGATTCCACCAGGCTGTCTAGTTTATGTTTAAAACATATATATGGCCAATTCATAATAGTTTAAAAGTTTGGACATTTCTAGGACAGTACTCAAATGGCCTCTTGAAAATAAAGAAAGCCTGTCCATGCCTATGTCCCCTTACTTAAATGGTTTTCAATTAGGCTAACTACTTAACTAACTTTTTTATTTTTCTCCAGTGACCTACTCTTATATAATCATAGAAATGTCGAAGCATATCTATAATCACAAAGTTCTAATGATACTCCTATACGTGTTAGTGTTAAAAGTATTTCCCGTTTCTTAATATTATATGCTCAGCAATAGGAGCAAAAAATGCAATGGTCCATCCCAATTAACAGTCCTTAATCGATGATGAGTGAAACGCAAAGGCCTGGTTTCAGATCAGCTTTCAGTATCCCACATAATCACGTGCATCTGTGAGGACCTGCTTAAACTATAGTGCTCAATTTCTTTTCTTTCTACATTTTCCAAATAGGAAAAAAGTGCTCCCCCTCTCTAATTTCAATTAAATATGCATATTATATATATTTGGAAAACGTTACAAAGTATTAGTCATGAGTGTCTCCACTTCCTTTTGTTTTTTTTATTTTTTTTCCATTTCTCATTTGTTTAAGTATTTGATACCATATCATTAATTTTAATTTTAAAAGCATAAAAAGTAACAACAAAATTTTATGGAACTATATATAGTTAATGTCTTGTGTAGTTAGTTAAACTGTAGTTTAATTATAGTTACACCAATTCATGTATTTATCTCAATTAGCTAATGTTTTATTTTTATGTATCTAGATAATTAATTTATAATATTTTTTATATTTAATGTTGTCAATGTGTACCTTTTTTTTCTCTTATTAATTGATAAATAGATACTTTTAGTAGGCATGCAAAATCTAATTATTTGAAATACAAATTTGAAGTTTTGATTTGAAATTAGTGTTTGTGTATGATATTTGAACAAAATCTCAGTTTCAATTTGAACTTTGAATTCAAATTACAAATTCTAATACGGGTCCACTTAACTAGATTTGAAATTAAGTTGATTTAACTTTGAAAATTCATTTGCATATGCAATTTTGAACCTCAAAACTTAGTTGACATTTCCATTTTTTGAGATTCAAATTACAGTCCAAATAGACGGTATGGATCAACTAAGGACATGGACTGAAGTCCGTACGTACTTGTTTTGGTTTATCTATTTATTCTCAGAGTCTATGAGTGAATCAACGCCATTTAACGAGAAAATGAGATACTTTCCTATAAAATAATTTTTTAAGAAAAAATTAAAATTTTTTGATATATAAAAATAAATTTTTTTTTGGTGTAAAACAAGAGGTCATACAACTAAAAAAAAAATTATAAAGAGTTCAAAGACAATTTCTCCCATTTACAAATCAAAATAAAATTCTGTGTTTTTTTTATTTTATCTTTAGAATTAAACAATATTACATACTTGCATAAATATTATAATTTAAAAATTCTTCATTATTAATCTTTTTTATGCACATATTTAATTAAGGGTAAACACATATCCAACTCCTTAAGCTTGTCCAAAATTTTCATTTAGACACTTGAACTTTGCATGTTCCAATTGAACACAAAATCATTTACAAGTATTCCTACCGGACACAACAATCTAACGTGACATATTTCTCAAATAGACACATGTACTTATGCGTCTGATGTGAAAAATGATATTCATATATTAAAATAAATGTCACATATATAAAATTGACATTCAAGGGATGAAATTCATTCATACATAGATACTTAAGGCTGAAAAAACCTTCTTTCTCATCTCAAAGTCAACTTTCTTCCCTTTTATTAATAGTTGAGTGCTTAATATTATTCGAATCTTGACTGGATTCGAGCTTCCCAAGCTCTATGCTATTGGGAAACTCTGGAGAAAAGTTCAGGTTTTTCTTTCATTTCACTCGATTTTCAGTCATTCCTCACAAAATAATACTAGATTGGATTATTATTGATCTATTCAAGAAATTTCATACTATTAATTTCATTCTTTTAATGTTAATTTTTTCTATGTGACATTTATTTTACTACGTGAAATAATATTTTTCGTACTAAACGCAAAAGTATACATATTTATTAAAAAAATGTCATGTCTGTTTGTTGTAGCTGATAAAAACAAACTACTCTGTTTGTTATGGCTACTAAAAACAAACTACTATATAATTTTATATTTAATTAAAATAAAATAAAATTTAAATATTTAAATAAAAAATCTAGACAATTTTAAAGGATCAAATATGTGTTTGCCCTTTAATTAAAGAGTGCACTGATTATCTGAAAAAGATACATAAATGGAATGTGAAGAAAAGGATAAAAGATAAATCAGCACAAGCGTTTTTAAATTTATGGTTTTTTAAAAAAAAACAAGTAAAATTATTTAGTTATTTATTTATGATTTTCCGAAAAGCAGGTAAAGAAAAAAAGGGAATAAGATTGCGGCTGTGCATATGTGATGAGAAAGATGGGCCCAGCTACTTTTTAGCTCTCTTTACGGTGCAATTACTTTTCATCAGCTTCGATGACAGTAGTTTAGAGTTACTTCGGGTTTCTTAATTTATTTTTTTAATTTTTTAATTTGATTTTAATTTATATAAAATTTAAAAATAAAATAAAAAATTTAAATTTATGATATTAAATAGATATATAAAATTTATATCATCTAATTTATAATCTCAAACATATCATATAAAAAGTTAAAATTATCAAAAAATTAAATTAAAAAATAATAAATAAATAAATAAATAAAAGCAATGGAGTGTTTTTCAATGAATTATTTAGTACATGAAATAAGAAAAATAATTTCAAAATAAAATTTAAAATTATTTTTAATTTATATTTAAATAAAGTAATTAATTTTAAAATTATTTTATCCTATAATTTGCATTAAAATAATAAAAGTACTATATCATAAAGAATGGGACAAAATAATTCTGAGACTCAATAAAAACAATCCTGCTTAAACTATCTTGTGTATCAAATGCCCCTAATTGTTAAGGTGGTGTGAACCATTTGAAATTCAATGAATTGATTTATCTAATACTTTTAAGTCAGATAATTTTTTAATATTTTGAGAGTGTATCAAATGCCCCTAATTGTTAAGGTGGTGTGAACCATTTGAAATTCAATGAATTGATTTATCTAATAATTTTAAGTCAGATAATTTTTTAATATTTTGAAAGTATTTAAATAAAAAATTGTTTTAATGACTTAAAGACAAAAATCATACTAATTAATTTTAGCTCACAAGCCGCAAACCAAAAGCAAATCCACACGGGCTCTACTTCTTTATAAAGGATATCAACCAATAATTCATAACATACCGAATCACCGTGTCCTTTCCTATACTCTTTTAAAGTTGACTTTTATTTTCTAAAATCTAAATATTTGAAAAGCCGAATAATCTTTCATTAGCAACGATTTTTAAAAATATGTTTAACCATATATAGCAATTTACCGAGTGTATTACTTTTTCTTAAAAAATGCAATAGCTCTACATTTCTAACATTCTTACACAGTAATCATGATTTTGCGAGTAGAAGTACCTGGGGCCACCAAGGACACCGGCATTGGCGGTGAGCTGATTGATGAGAATGGCTGATTTGGGATCGACGCTGTAGGTTTTGGCATATTGGTTGCTATTGCCTTGCCCTGAAGGCACGAAAAATGCGCCATTAACCATAATGTCGCCATCCGTCCTCCAGTTCCACTCATCCCACTGCCCATTGTTCGTGTCCTCCCGCTTTGTCACCTGTTCATCGCACATAATCTCAAATCACTTTTAATGTTATATCCACTTTCCTAATACTCCACCCCTAAATTTTCATTTTCAAAATTTTTTAAAAGAAAAAAAAAATTGAAGATTTTCCAAAGGTACTATTCTATTCTCTCTAATTAAATATTATCTTTTATTTACATCAGAATTCAAACCCTCAATGTGCAACTAGCTTACGCATTATGCACTATGTTCTTATCACTAAATAAATAAGCCCTGGAGGCCATATCCAAGCTATTGTTAAATTCCCTAAACATGGCAAAGCAAAGTTGTATTACCAAAAGAAAAAAAGAGACTTTCCATAATTTCCCTGGAATAACAAGATTGAACATCCCACGTTGGTGATCGGTTCAAAAACGACAGAACATAGGTTCATAGAAGGGGTTTTCTAAGTGTGGAAAGAGATTAGGATAATAAATAAGATCTAGAGAAGAAAAATACAATCTCGGTGCTTGAAATATTAAGTTAAAAATATTCACTTTTGCGTTTTTCATCTCTGAATTCCCTTTTGGAAGTTCTTATTTAGAAGTAAAAATGGAGTACCAGTCATAGCATAATAGCATTATATAATATGGGTTTATGAGTTGGTACCAAATGCCACAATTATCACCAAACTGCAGGCTTATCCTGCAGAAATCTAATCATGAGAAATTCATTATTCAAGGCGATCCATCTTGCTGAAAAATCAATAGAAGTTTGTAGGGCATAATAGGTGAAAACGTATATTGAGGCGTATTCGATCCCAGGAAAGCAACACTAACTATAAAAACTCAAAGGATAAATTAACACATAGTAGTACTACATAAATAAAGACAATATAGAACTAGAAAAATAACCCTTTCCGCCAGTATACGCTTAACACGGAATGAGAAACAAAGAAGAAGAAAATTTTACCTCCTTCAAATTTGGGTCATCAGGAGCAGTATACCGATTGCCTTGACTGTTAATAGTAGGATTAGCACTACCACCAATTGCATACATTTGCCAGTACGTGAAGTCGTTGTTCACAACATGTACGTATCCTCTTCTAATTCTTGGCATTCTTTGCACTAACCCTTCTCCGAAATGATTAAACGCAATTGTCACCTGAACTTGTAAAAATTACTTACTAAAACCCCCACATAACAAAAAAATCATCTCTATCTTTACAGTAAAATAAAATAATCTCTAACCTGCATTCCTGAATCAGGTAAGTATTTATCGTCATGTCCCAACAGCATAACATCATTATGATGGCTAAAGTAGTTATTCGATATGGTAATAGCGGTCGACCCCATGATTGCATCAATCAAGCCGTCAGTACAATGAGATAATGCACAGTGATCAATCCAGATATTACTAGATCCAAAGATGGATATCCCATCACCGTCCGATTTGCCTCTCCACCCAACATGGGTAGGGCTTGACCGTATGTTAGTATTTCCCGAAGGGACACAACTGTAAATATGGACATTGTGTATAATTACATTGCTTACATACTGTAATGTAATACATCCACTGCCGGTGATGTGAACATTTGCCCCCCGCCCGTCTATGGTTTTGTAGCTGTTAACAATAAGCTCGTGTTTTAGCTTTATCACCATGTCTTCTGCAAAGACGATCCACAGCGGTTCTTCCTGAAACACAGCGTGTCGGAGAGTGCCCGGAGATGGGTTCACCGTGTCTTTGTCAGAGGAATCGGTGACTATGTAGATCTGACCTCCTTTTCCGCCCATTGCACCCTGACCGAAACCAATGGCGCAGTCTGCTAGCCGTTGCCGGTTTTTGGCCCAGTTTGGGTCGCATTGCCAGCAATCGTCTATTGGGTTTCCTGTCTCACATTTATTACCTCTTACAGTTGTCTCCAGTATTTGTCTTCTTCCGATGGACTCATTGACCCTCCTGTAGCAAGCAGAGAATGGAGAAAACAAGATAAGAGATCTCTGTATAAAAATAAGGCAGATGAATAACATGAAATCGAAGCGAGTTTTGTTGGAAAACTAAGGTGAGAAACGAGCAGAACCCAGATGAAGAATCTGAGTGCACATATTTACTAACCTCTGTACTTGCTGAACCACAGATTCAGGGTAAGGGTGTTGGTGAGGAAGGGTAAGATTGAGGTGGGCAGTAATTAGAGGCGAGAAGGAGACAGCAATGAGGTAGAATAAGAGAACGCCAGTGGCAGGAGGCATCCTTAGAGGAGCAAGAGTGATGATGAGTTGTAATTTTGTTGCCCCGTAAAAACAAACTCTTAAAGACAGGGAAAACTGAAAAGATGTTCTTTAAATGCTTTGCGGCACATTTTGGAAAAATGTATCTTATAAACTATGGGAAAAGACATAAAAACTAATTATATTCGAACAATTTATTTGCACTCAAATTATTGTACAACCTTATACATACTTGTACTAGTTAGAATTTATTTACCTTTTAAGATTGATGTAACCAAAAAGTTAAGTAAAATATAAAAATAAGCGCCTTTAAGTCTAAAATTAAAGCAGAAAAAAAAAATCAAAATTTCTCCCTCGTCCCCCCCCCTAGCTCCCGTTTCCCCATTTTTTAAAAATTCACAGCCCACCCACTTAATTCATCCATTTTCATTGGAACAAGAAGATAAAAATAGAGCACACCCACTGAAATGATTTAATGAATTGCGGAGGTGAAAATGGAGCCCATTCATTGAAAAATGGCGGTTTGACTGTTCACCTTTCATGAATTAAGAAGGTGAAAATGGAGATCAGATTCAGATGAGACTTAAAATATTGTAAACTGTTGACTACCAACTCCATTTAATGGTAGGGGTCATCGGTGGTGAACTGTCGAACTGCCAGCTACTAAACTTCGGTCATCTTCTCCTGTCAAAACAAATGCCAAGGTGATTTCCGGCGATAACGACATCACCCCGTTGAAGCTCCAAAATAAAACTTTTCAATCAGATTTTTTGCGCAATAATTTCAGAAACACTAATCCACTTAAAACCTTAATTATTTTGGAGCAGATTGAGACCAATTTTAAGTTGACTCATGAGTATCCATGGAGGTTTTATGAGGATATAGAAGAAAAGAAAAAGGAAAAAGTTTAAATTAAAAAGAAAAAAATTAAAAGTACTGAAAAAAAATTTTACTTTTTTTATTGGACGTTGATGTGACATGCGCATATAGAACACCCCTGTGAAAGTGATAACACCTTACAAGGTGGAAAAAAAATTACTTTTTAAGTAATATATATGTATATATGATTGTGACAATAATGTGAATGAGAAATTAACTTTTCAGGTACAATTTATGGTGATTCTTATATTGTTTTTTTGATGAAATTATTAACACTATCAACATAGAATAGATATAATAATGAAAAGAAATCGAGAGAAAATGAATATAGAAGATGAGGAGAGAGCAATTTCTGACTTTCAAAATTTAGGAACATGTAAACATCATTATTTTTGTTATAAAATAAAATACAATACAAAACCAAAATTCTAAATATGGAAAGTTTCTATATAAGGAAAGTTGTTA
>JBDJHY010000078.1:7005338-7016878 GCA_039654485.1 Withania somnifera
TGGTATCATTGTGTACCGTGGTTTGTAATTAGGAATGCACGAATCTTTGAAGCATGTTCTCTTGACTTGAGGACTGCAGCATGTTCTCTTAATGTTTGCTTATTTTAGCGTGTTTGCTTTTTATTGGCTTACTTAGAACTTACTGTCCCCGATTAATATATGGTTAATGGATGTTTACCTTCTGCATTTCATGTTGTATTGTCAAAATTTCAGGTGTGCAAATGTTATGTTGTTTTCTATAGCAAACTTATTGATGCCTTGTGTAAAAAGGGTAGGAATCGAATTAATCGAATAAATAATTTTTGAGATATTAAATTAATCAAATCAAAATTCAAAGATATTCGAATCGAATCAGACCAAATCGAGGTATCAAATCGAATTCAAATCAAAAATCAAAAAATCAAATCGACAAAATTATAAATACTATTAAGAATCGAACGAGTCCAAGACTTAGATAATCAAAATAATTGGAATCGAATCGAAATCGCAAATAATGGGTTCAAAATCGATAACATCTAGCCCTAGGAGGCATAGGTCGATATGATGAGTAGATATTTGTATTTGTTTCCTTTGAATTATATTCCATCTTGAGGTAATAGCCTCTCTATTTAGCTTATGTCTTTGTCATTCCTTGTGCAGTAGCTCGTAGCATTGCATTAGTCCATTAAGTGTAATAAGGCATGAGTTGAGTAGCATTGATGATAGTTTAGATAGTAATGCATAATTCCCCATTTGGGCATTTATGTCCTTCTTGATGAACTTTGATGTTAAGGACAGTTGTATTAGTTTGCATGTCTAATAGCTAAGTCGAAGTCCAATGAAAGTTGATAGGTTGTCGAAATGTTTTAAGTCATTATCATCCTCCCTATCATCTCGTAGTTGTATTTTTACTTCTCTTAATCCTTCATTCAAGGAAGAATAATCTCAATAGGGAGATATTTTAATTTCCCATACTCAGTGCATGCTTTTAAACAAAGCCAAAGATGAAATAAGTTGAAACATTTCCCCCAGGTGGTCACGACCATGACTCGTAGGGTTTCACCTCACAAGTCGTGTGATGATCCGTAGTTTTGACTTCGAGTTTCTAGTATTCTATCATCTTTCAGTGAGTAGGACCACGAGCCCATAAAATGGATTTCACGACTCATTAGGCGTGTCATACTATTGACCCAGATCTTTTGAAAATCTCATCTCCTTTCCACAGAAAACACTCCATGGGTCATGGAATGGAATACCACAACTCGTGGTATGAATCCTGGAATGGAGGACAAATTCCAATGAGCAACTCCCATCCCACGATCTAGACCATGAGCCACAGAATGGCACCTCACAGGTTGTGGAATGACTAGTGAGGTGAGTCCGACAGTTTCCAACTCATTTAGTGAAGGGTTATTTTGTAATTTCTCTAATATTTTCACTTAATTCCAGATTTATTTAAATTCTTTATAGGTTATTATAAATACCAAACCCTTCATTCTTTTACATAATTCATTAAATTAAGGGTTATTCTCCAAATTCCTCTTTAAAAAAGACAGATATATATATGATTCCTCCATAAATTCTTCTAAACACTCTCCTAATAATTACTCAGTCCTTAATATTCAAAAAACAAGAAGTTTTGGTTTCTACTGTCGATGTCCTTTTCACTAAAGATGATGTTGATTCTGGTCTGAAATCTTCCTCTAATCCTTCCCCTTCATCACTTCCTCTTGTGTCTTCTGATACCATTGTTAAGTCAACTAGGATACAATTCAAGTTAACTATCTTAAATGAAAAGATGGGGTCGGATATGGATGAACCAACATCAACTCAACTGTATATTTATTTCATAAAAGATAATAACATGGGATAATTGTTGCTTGTTATGAATGTTTAGTGAATGAATGTTTGAAATATCTTTGTATGTTGGTTTTGTAACTGTCAAACAATGATCCACGGTTTTATATGTACAATTACTCCTGCCTATTTGTCCCCTCTTTTTTATTAATGCCAAAGGAGGAGAAAGTATATTTGTATTTTAGAATTAATTCACAGGTTTAAGAATGAAAGCATGGGAGAAAAGAGCACTTTGAAACAAAATTATATGAATGCATAAAAGCAGGGGAAGACGTCAAAATCTCTCTTCCAAAACAGGAAAGTTAACTACTGTGCATTATTCTTGTAATCCATCAAAATGGGGAGATTGTTATTGTTATAATTTCATTATATGACAATAAAATTGCAGGATCTTCTTAAGGAAGATCAATTCAAAAAAGAATCCGACTAACAGTCATTTGTGCAAAATAAATGAAGGTCGTCGCTCATTAAAGACAAGTTTTGAAAAAAGCTATATTTATGTTAGAAGTTGTTTCTATTTAAGAATTATTTTGAATAAAGTCATATTTACATTGGAAGTTGTTTCTCATTAGATAATATCCCGAAGTTGCTAAAGATGAAACATCTTTTTGAAGAGAATTTCTAGTGGAATGAAAGCTCCAATCGTTGATTAATAGAGTAAATGAGTCATTAAGAGACTCTTCCGTATTCTTGGAAAAACTTCACCTTATCAACTCTTTCCAAGGATTAGAATCCTTGGGTTTCGTTACTTCTTCAAAATGGCTAATATTTTCAACAATAAATAGACAAACCTTTAAAGAAGATCACTGTGCTCTTAATTCCTCTATAATTTGTATTCTTTGCTATACTTTTAACAAGTACTATATTACTTAGTGTATTGTTGTGTACATAAAAAAGAAAGGAGACAAAAATATTGGTGAGGCATAGAATCAAAAAATTCGAGTGAAAAGAAGAGAGCAGTGAGTGTTGTTTAAAACTCAGTAGATTTATAACATTTTAATTTATCAAAGCATAGTTGAAACCTAAGAGGACTAGTTAAGGCTCACATTAAGATCCAACTAGTAAAAAAATTATTGTGTGATGTATTCCTTTTCTCCACTTTACTTGAACTGATCTTTATCAAATCCGCAGTCACAGTCGACTAAGACTGTGTGACAGCTGACTAAGGAAAGAAAACTTTGAAATTCACCCCCTCTCTTGCACTTTCAAGATTGATGGGAATTGAGTTCATTGGTTTCTTTTATTTAGATTGAGATGATGTGTAATCTCTATTTTCTGCTTATTTGAGATTGATGATGTGATTTTCTTGAGGTTCATATTGTGACTTATTTGAGACTGTGAATTATTTGATTTCTTACTAAGTATTGAGGACTGACATATTTGTTAATCGTTTATGTATATACAAGTTTCTAATTTAGATAGACCTATGATATATACTAGTATATATATATTCTTTGTATAGATACTACTTACATTCTTCTTTTCTTAAGTGTAGACAGTATTCTAGAGGCTCAACCTCACAACTAGCCAGTGTCATTGATATCGATCCAAGGGTAAGCTTCAGTATTTAGGCTTTCCAGTAGTCTTCATAAATTTTTGTTTTCTCTCATCCCAGACATGGAAATTTTTATTAATGTATTGGATATTCTTAGTTTTTGGATATTATAAAGTCCTTATAGTGACTTTCAGATTATGGGATAATATAATAGGTAGATGTTTGACATTTTTACTTCGGCTATCTATTTCATTTTTAGAGTTTTCATTGAATATATATCTTATTGTGAATAACTCAAGTAGATTGTTTAGGATTTTGGGTTCGTTAGTTCCCCACCTAAATGGTCAATTTTGTGTCATTTACAACCCATTTGGGTCATGATATACTTGGTATCGGAGCTTTAGTTTTGATGATCTCATCGCCCAAGGAAATGCATAGTAGAGTTTTGTGGAATAGTGCGGGGATTCCTATACTTCTTCTCGAGATGCTATAGGTCACTAGGAAAACTTAATTGCTTCTTTTTTTATTCTATTACTTGATTATAATTGTTATTTAGTGATACAAATTCGTATCTAACATCATTCATTCTTTTCTCATAGATGTTCTAAACAAGAGCAACCAAAGCTATAGTAGCAGTAGTAGTGAATGCACATGAGCTAGCCGTTGTGGTGAAAATCAAGGTGGAGGAGAGACAAGAGGTATAGGTAGAGTCCATAGTAATTCTCCGTTAAAGGAAAGACACCAAGCCATAAGATAGGATAGAGAAATAGCAGTGACCCCTTCTCTGGCTAAGGATGTAGCTAGTGATGTTATTAGAGTACAGACTCATCTGGTTTATGAGGGGGAGAAGATTCCACCCTAACTATTGTCATATATTATTCATCAAGTTCTCACTTATTTGAGTAGGTTTCTTAGAACGGTCATAATGCCACCAACACTCGTAACACAGGTTTTGGTAGTACAGTATTCTTATTTCCTGGACCCCTGAATGGACAAGGCATCAGAGACAAATATTTTTCCCAAAATTTTTTAGAGGAACATGGATGACTGGTGATCAAAATATCTTTGTAAAATTTTATAGATGAAACCATTATTCAAGGGTAAAAAAATAAAAGATAACTTACGAGTTCTTGATTGATTGCTATGAAATATTGCACAAGATTGGTATAGCGGAGAGATATGGAGTGGAACTTTTTATCTTCCAGTTGTAAGCATATTCGAAAATGCACTGGTGTCCTTAATTTCAGTGCAAGACTGTTATTGCACTTCTTCTCAGTTGGATCGACTTTTATTCTTTGTTCTTGAGAAGCAAATCCCTAGGACCTTGACAGATGGGAAAAGAGACGAGTTCAGCAGTATTGAGAAGGGAGGATTGTCTATTGCATCCTACGAGGACAAATTTCATTCATTAACTTGGTATTATTCATATTTTTCACATTGAATAAGAGTGGATTTACTACTTTGCAAAAGGATTGAATACTGGGTTGCAGATTGCTAACTTGCAAGTAACTTTATCATGGAAATCTTTTTAGGAGGTAGTTAATTTGTGAAGAGGGTTGAGGGGGTAAGACAAGAAGGCTTCACCAAAATTTCATCATCTAAGAAGGACTACAAATATTGTGGTTAATGGCTCTTATGCAAAGTGGCAGAGTTTAGGGTGTTATTCAGCAAACCCTATTCATTCAGCATTGCAGGTTGCCATTAGGGGTCCATAAGGGGCTAGCCAGCCATATGCAAAGTTTGAAGGTTATGTTACACCATCCAATTCATCCTAATGGGCCACTCTTGACAAGGATTTCTTTCAGTGTGGAAAGGTTTGACATATTAAGAGGAACTCCCCAGACTTAGGTAGTCTAGTTTTTAGCAAACTTATAAATCTCCAGTAGGTAGAGGTAGAGGTATTAATAAAAGGATCCATCCTTTGGGTTGGCATGGAGGTCATAGAGCCCCTAGAGGTGGCCATTAGCCTGGCTAGGGTAGCATACATGTTGGAGGAAATAGTGTTCAACCTTACAAGGGAAATGTTCATATGGGAGATAGAGCCCACTTATATATATTTCCAGGGATACTCGTGGCCGAGGCATCTAACGTTGTGATCATAGGTGCTCTTCTTATTTATGACCGCATGGATTATGTATTATTTGATCCCGGGTCCACCTTTTCTTAGGTTTCTGTTTGTTTTTCTGATAAGATGAATATGATATATGAATTTCATGATTTTCCCATCCATGTGTGTACCCCCATTGGTGATTCAGTGATAGTTGAGAGACTATATAGATCAAACATTGTGATCATATATACTCTTCTTCTCTTTAACCACATAGCTTACGTATTATTTGATCCTGGATCAACTTTTACTTATGTGTTGATTTCTTTTATTGATGGGTTAAATATGATATATGATTTGCTTAATTTTTCCCATCCATGTTTTTAACCCTTGGTGATTATGTGATTGTTGAAAGAGTGTATAAGTCTTATCTTGTGACTTTTGTGGGGTGTAGAACTTATCCTTACATTGTAATTCTGGACATGGAGGATTTTAACATCATTTTAGATATGAGTTGGTTTCCCCCAAATTATACTATATTAGATTGTAATGATGAGATAGTAAACAATGATAAGACCGATATAGACCAACTAGTATAGGAAGGTGATAATATTCTTGCTCCAGTTAAGCATATATCTTGCATTAGTGCTAAGAGGTTTTAAGTAAGGGTTGTTTTGATTTCATGGCACATCTCAGGATGCTAGATCTAAGGTCTCACCTATTGAGTCTATTGTGGTTGTATGTGAAATTTTTGAGGTATTCCCTGTATACCTACTCGATATGCCACCAAGTAGGGATATGGAATTTTTATTAGTTTATAGATGGGGACTCGCCCTATTTCTAATTCTCCGTATATGATAGCTTTGGTTGAGTTAAGGTATTTAAAGGCCCAACTTTTGTAGTTACTGAGAAAGGGTATGTGATCGACTGACTTTCATTAGGGTTCTCTAATTCTCTTCGTGAAGAAAAAAGACAGTAGTCTTATCATGTGCATAGGCTACATGCAGCTTAATAAGACAACCAACTGCAACAAGTACCCATTCCCATTTATAGATAATTTTTTTGAAAAGTTGTAGGGTCCTTGTGTTTTCTCAAAGATTAATTTTAGGTCTAGATATCACCATTTAAAAATCCAAGCCAACGATGTGCCAAAGATAGTGTTATAGACAAGGTGTAGCCACTATGAGTTTTTGTCGATGTCATTTGATCTTACTAATCCCCCCACACCTTTCATGAGCTTGATTAATGGGACATTGAAACTATTTTTGGACTTTCTCATTTATTTTTATTGATGACATCATGATTCACTCTAAAAGTAAAGAAGAGCATGAGAAGGATTTAACAATCATGTCAGGATTATAAAATGATGACAAGTTCTCCAAGTGTGGATTTTTCCTTGATTCAGTGTCCTTTTGGGACATGACGTTTTTAATGAGGAAGTTATGGTAGATCCTCAAAAGATTTAAGTAGTGAAGAATTAGGCAAGACTTTTAATATGACTTAAACGAGAAGTTTTGTGGGTCTTGCGAGCTACTATCAGTGGCTTGCTAAAGGTCTTGCTTATATTGGAACTTAGTTGACCAAGAAAAATGTTCCCTTCATTTGGTCAGAAGAGTGCAAAGAGATATTCCAAAAGCTCAATTTGCTAGTGACTACTACACCTACCTTTTCTCTGCTTATGGAAGGCAATGACTTCATTATATATTATGATACTTATTACTTTTTAGTGGATATTTTTATGATGAAGGAAACGAATTTAATATCCTATGCTTTAAGGAAATTGAAGGTTCAAGATACGAATTACCCAAAGTATGACTTTTAGTTGGTTGCAATCCTTTTTGCTCTTAATTATGGAGGCATTACTTGTACAGGGTTAAGTGTGACGTGTCCACATACCACTTTATCCTGCCACACGTGTTCACTCAAAAGAACTTAAATTTGAGACAAGAGGATGTGTATGGAGTGGTGAAGGATTATGATGTTTCCATCCTCTACAACCCGGGTAAGGAAAATATGGTGGCTGATGCATTGAGTAGGAAGGCTGAGAATATGGGGAGTTTATACCCTTTGCAGGTTTATACACACCCTTTGGATAGAGTACTTTAAACTCTAGCTAAGGATTTTATGATTCTTGAGGCGATTGAGAAGGGTGGATTCTTGGGATTCCGTCCTTTCTAAATCAAAGGTAAATAATTTGATGAGGAGGAGTGTTGTCGATTAAGAGGCATTTTTGTGCCCCCATGTTGATGACTTTATCCCTGTTATCCTTGTAGAGACCCATAGTTCTTAGTATTCAATACATCCTGGTAGAAACAAGATGTTTGATGACTTAAAGAAGTATTATTGGTGGGTCAAGATAAAGAGGGACATTGTTGATTATGGGGCTCTATGTCAGAATTTCCAATTGGTCAAGTATAAGCATCAAAATCTTAACTGTGTGTTGCATAGAATGCCCATTTCCAAATGGAAGTGGGAAAGAATATCCATGGTTTTGTGGTAGGTATTCCAACAACCTTTAAAAATTTTATTATATTTGGGTCATTATTGGTCCTTTGACTAAGTATGCGCACGTCATTATAGTTTAGACTAGCCATAGGCAACAAAGATTGCTAAGATTTATGTTAAGGAAGTTTGGCAATTGCATGGGACTTTTATCTCTATTATTTTAGATAGATATACCCAATTTGTTTCTCATTTAGGGGGAATCTACATAAAGAGTAGGCACTAGTTTGGATTTGAGTATTGCATTTCATCTTCAGACTAATGGACATTCTTAGAGGACCATTCAAGTTTTGGAGGTGTAATACCTTAGAAATAACCTAAACAAGGGAGACATGGAAGGATCCAGGGATGAACATAATAGGTGACCGAACAATGATGAGGGGGAATACCAAGATAAGAGGTCCATTCCTTTGGCGGGGTTAATGGATAGATTTGACTCCTTAGCATATGTTGAGGATGATCTTCCACTAGCGGTGAATGAATACTTGTCAAGTGTAGTGAGAAGGATCACGGGGGCCATTGACAAGGAAGACCTTGACCAATGGGAGAACTTGTTTCACTTTAGATGCAAGGTAATGGGCAAGCGGAGTGCATTAACAATTGATAGTGGGAGTTGTACAAATGTGGTAAGATTTTCTTTTTTTAATCATCTTCAACTCCCTACAACTCTCTATCCTAGCCCTTACAAATTACAATGGTTAAGTGAAGGTCCAAAAACAAGAAATTGTTAAATTCACTATTAGTAAGTATTGAGGATAAAATTTTGTTTGATATAGTCCTCATGCACTTTTATCACTTGTTACTTGGACGACCTTCGCAATTCGATAAGGATGTCTACCATAATGGGAGGTCCAATAAGTATACTTCATGTTTGGAGGCCAAAATCATATCTTGACACCATTGACTCTTTGTCAAGTTCGTGAAGAATACCAGTTGTTGAAAAGGCTCCAAGGGATAACTCAGGAAATTAAGAGTGAGGAAGGGGTTTGGAGTTCCATTCAAGTCCAAGGAAAGGTAAATGAGGGTGATAAATCAAAAAAGGGTGTTCTTGGCTTCCTATCCAAGAAAGTTCTTGAACGATATTGACGAGACTCGCTATCTAGTGTATCTTTTCGACATCCAACTTCTCTTACATGCTAACCGATACACTAGCACTTTGATAGTGTTATCTAAACTCTCCTGCGGGATTATGGATCCTTGTTCCCCGAAGAAATGCCAAACGATTTGCCTCTATTTAGGTAGATTGAGCATCAAATTGATTTTATGCCGGGATCACAAATTCCAAAACGTATTGCAAATAGAAGAAACTTGGGAGAGATCAAGGAGCTACAAAAATAAGTGCAAGAACTCCTTAAGAAAGGATTAGTCCAAGAGAGCGTAAGTCCTTGTGTCGTACTTGTCCTACTTGTTCTGAAAAAGGATGGAACGCGAAGGATTGTAGGACAATGAACAAGATAACCATCAAATATTGGATTGTAGGACAATGAACAAGATAACCATCTAATTCCAAGGCTTGATGATATGTTAGACGAACTTTGTAGGTCGAGTGTATTCTCAAAAATTGATCTTAGGAGCGGGTACCAAAAAATTTGAATGAGGCAGGGAGATGAGTGGTAAACGACCTTCAAGACAAAATTTTGGCTAAATCAGTGGCTAGTCATTCCAATCGGCTTAACTATTGACCTTAGTACTTTCATGCGGCTCATGAATTATGTTTTGAAGCCCTTCATAAACAAGTTTGTTGTTGTTTACTGCGACGACATTCTTTTGTATAGATATTTGGTGGAGGATTATGTGGAACACTTGTAATAATTTTTTGAAGGGCTTCTCAAAGAAAAATTGTTTATCTCAAGAAATGCTCTTTTTGGGTGGACAAAGTCGTGTTCTTGGGATTCATGGTGAATGCTCAAGGAATTGAGGTAGATGAAGAGAAGATTGAGGCTATTAGGACTTAGCCTACCCCTACAAATGTTACTGAGGTGCGTAGTTTTGATGGTTTGCAAGTTTCTATCAAAGCTTTCTTAAAAACTTTAGTACCATTGCTTCCAATGACCGAGTTAATCAAGAAAGATATCTGCTTTATTTGATGCAAGGCACAAGAGGAGTCCTTTTAAGCTTTCAAGGATTTGTTCAGTTTGTCACCATCACTTCATCTACCCAACTTTGAAAAGGCCTTTGAGATTGAGTGCAATGCATTCGGAGTTGGTACTAGTGGTGTATTGATGCAAGAAGGAAGGTCGTTCGCCTACTTTAGTGAGAAATTGAAGAGAGCCACCTTAAAGTATTCCACTTATGACAAGGAATTGTATGCACGCGGATGTTGGACTATTGGAAACACTATCTTTGGGACATGAAATTTTTGATAAGGACCATGAGTCCTTGAAGCATATCAAAGGACACACCAATTCAACAAGGAACATGTTAAGTGGATAAAATTCATTGAGATCTTTCCATATATGATCTAATACAAGCAAAGTAATGAGAATGTGGTAGTGGATGCGCTATTAAGGAGATTTGTGTTGACCAACACCTTGGCATCCAAGTTTATGGGATTTGAGATCCTTCAGGAGTCGTATGCTTCGGACTCCAACTTCAAGGATGTAATGAGTGAACTTGAGCAAGGCCAGTGGGTAGATAGGTTCTAAGTGATTGATGGGCACTTGCTAAAGGAAATCAATTTGTGTGTGCCCAGAGTTCATGATGGGAATTATTCATGAGAGAAGCTCGTTATGGTGTATTGATTAGACACTTTGGTAGAACCAAGACCCATGAAATTCTCATAGAACAATTATATTAGCCAAAAATAAGGCATGATGTTGAGAATATATGTGGAAAATGCATTCAATTCAAGCAAGCCAAATCCACAACCAAGCCTCAAGGTAAGTATACTCCTCTCCTTACTCCTGTTGGTCCACGGATAGACATTTTATGGATTATGTGTTGGGATTTCCTAGGAGTAAGAGAGGACATGAGAGAATTTTTGTGGTAATCGATAGATTATCAAAGTTGTCTCATTTTATTCCATGCCATAAGTGTGATGATGCATCTCATGTTGCATTTTTATTTGTTATGCATTGCTTAAATTGCATGGAGTCCCTAAAACTTTCGTTAGTGATCAAGATTCCAAATTTGTTATCCATTTTTTGAAGAGTCTATCGGGTTCCCTTGGCACTAAACTCTTATTCTCTACTTCTTTCCACCCTCAAATAGATGGTGCAAACCGAGGTAGTCAATCAGAATCTTGGTAATTTACTTTGTTGCATGATTAGAGAAACCCCAACTTCTTAGTAGGATCGTTTACCCTTGATTGAGTTTGCTTATAACCGATCTTTTCATTCCTCTATCAACATCACTGTTTTTTAGGCGTCCTATGGGTTTAACCCATTGGTACCTTTAGCCTTAACACCTTTGTATAGTGATGTTATTGTGAGGTTAGCTACAAAGCAAAAGGCTAAGGAGCTAATGAAGGTGCATTCAAGGGTGAAGGAAACAATTGACTTAGCAAACTCCAAGGTGGCCCAAAAAAGAAAACAAAGGCAGAGACATGATATTTGAACCAAACGATTGAGTGTGGGTACAATTTCATAACGAATGTTTTACAAAAGGTCTAAAAGGAAAGCTAAGTCCAAAGGTAGATGGCCCCTTCAAGGTGCTCCAAAA
>JBDJHY010000078.1:7078618-7088837 GCA_039654485.1 Withania somnifera
ATTATAGAGAGATTTGGTGATGTTGCCTACAGGTTGGCTTTACCTCCTATGCATTCATCTGTTCATCCAGTATTCCATGTTTCTATGTTGGAATAGTATATGCCTGATGAGTCATATGTTATCCGAGAGGATTCAATACAGTTGGATGATAATCTATCATTTGTTGAGGAGCCAATGAAGATTTTGGCAAAGGATGTTAGAAAATTAAGGTCCAGGGAGATTCCAGTGGTTAAGGTGCAGTGGAGTCACTGTTCGGTCGAGGAAGCTATGTGGGAGATAAAGAGTGAAATGCAGAAGCAGTATCATAACTATTTGAGGCATCAGGCATATTCTTTTCCTATTTAATTCTTGCTTTTACTTGAATTTCGAGGACGAAAGTGCTTTTAGTAGTGGATGTTGTAATGACCCTTATGGTTATTTATAATAAATACGTGACGTTTTTCCTTCTAGATATTTTCAGTAGTTTCCCCAAGTTATTACTGACTTGCTGGAACTGATAGTTCAGATCCCTAAAGACTCAGTTAAGAAATATCTCAAATTTCCTATTTTAGAGCCTAAAACTAAGTACTCATTGACCAATGTCAACTTTCCTTCAAGATGAGCTCGGAATTAAATTTTTACATGTTCCTTAGCTCTGAAATGCTAAAAAAGTCAATATTGACCTTAATTTTGTGTTTTTGGAGTTTTTGTTTACAATTTATGCCAATTTGTGGATTCTTGTTAAGTTCATAGCCTAAAGTGGAGCCTAGATGGTAATTTGGTGTTCAGCGAGCTCACCTCGACGAAGCTCACCTCTTCTAGCTCACCTCAACATGACCTCACCTCAGCTTCTATACTTAGTTTTATTTCCAGCTATTACAGAAGTGGCCCAGGGACTTTTCTGGGTCCCTGGCCCATCCAATAAGCTGGCAGTATATAATGTCCTGCACGATCCCAACTTCTTATTTCACAATCATACTCTGTTCCAATCAGTTTTTGAGAAGAAACTTTCTCCAAAAAATCATTCCAAGGGCAATAAAATAATCCTAAGATCATTGTTCTTCGGTTCTTTCACATTTTGGGTAAGTTTTCTTCCCTTTTTACCCTTTAAACTCATAGCTTCCACCATTAATGGCTCCAAGAGTCGAAATTGATAATATCATTCCCTAATATATATATTTTCATGTAATTCTTCATTAGTTGAGTATACATTGCTCCTAGTATAATATATACACCGAAATTCGAATGCTAAATCCATAAAGATTGAATATTTGACCCCGTTAGGGTAAAATCCGCTCTGGCAGTTTTGAAGCCCTTCCCGCACTTGAATTGTGCTCAATTTTGGAGCACAGGTTCCTGATAATGTTGGAAACCTTGTAGTAAAATTTATTTTTAGCTTCGGTGAGCGGACACTGCAAGCCCATTTTAGGCATGTTTAGGGCTCGATTTTTAGCCTAGTATGAAATTTAGTCTAATTATACGGTTAGACTCATATTAACATATAGAATAAATTGGCGTAAGTTTCAGATCATCTAGAGACCATTTGACGATAGTCGGAGTAAGATTCGTAACTTTTCAACGCTTTATCGTCGGATGACAAGTAGGCTCCATGGGGCAATAACTGAGCTTATAAATTTAACAAATGTACTAAATAGCATCCATAGGTTGGTTAGCTAGGTTGTAGTAGCCATGTACCGTTCTTTCGTCCGTTCCATACTGATATTGATATTGATATTTTAGCACTCGAGTGATGTGGGACCTGTGACTTAGCACTTTAGTAAAGATAGCTCTGTAAAGCATAGGATGTGGATAATTCAATACTATTTATTAATATATATATATATTGTTGATATGTTGTGCATTCGTGATATAAGTGGTCGGGCCTATGGCTCTGATAAGAGTGCATTGGGGTTGGGTAGTATCACCACCTGATTTTGAGCCATGATGGTTAGCAGATGACTTGAGGATAAAGTTAATAGCGGCATAAATAAATACATGGAAACACTTTAATAATAATACAAGTAACCATCTTTTACTATTTTAGACTCGATATTGTGTCGATCACCCGGTAACACTATTTTAACATTTTTTAGTTTAGGCTTTACATTCTGGCACCGGGAAAATATCTTTTTATTAATTAATGCTGGTACTTGAGATAGGCTCCATGTGGCAGTAAGTATAGCGCTTGGACCTGAGTCCCTCACCGTACGACAAGGAGTACAACTTTTTGACACACGTGGTGTTTCTAGTTGTGAAAACAAGATAATACTGAGCTATTGAGGAATATTGGTAATAACTTATGATATACCAGCGTTGGATGCCTTGACTTTTTGAGTACGAAAAATGGGTATTATTGATATGAGGCACAAGATACCAATGGATACTATTGATATGAGGCACAATGTGCCATATTGTGATTTATTGCGGTTCTGAAATTTAGGATATGAGGTTCTGATGATGTTCATGTGTATGTTTAATTTTTATGCACTTGTTTCTTTAGTGTGATCATAGGCCGGATAAGGGACCTATGGGTGAGCGTGTTTTTATGTATGTTGCATTTCTTATGGGGGACCTATCAGCATTTGTTTGCGTTACTTTATTGTTCTTATTATTGTTTAACTTTTATTATTGGTTAACTGATACATGTTAAATGGGGTATGGTTCCTTAAATTATTGTTATCTCAATTTTTCTTCACTTGAGGTTACCGGTATACCGTCCATGTTATCCTCCTATCTTCTTTGATTCAGATTTATTGCATTATTATTCACATATATTGTGCAAGGATTCCAGGTACATTTTCTTTCATTTCCTGAGATCCTATTATATGATTAGCTAACAATACATGTCTACTTGCTATTTGATTCCTATTTGAGTAGCTAGCTCTCTTGTTTTACTATTTGCTTCGGTGACCCTTTTATTTGTATTATGTTATTTATTACTTTTATTATTGTTATGTGCCTAGTAGGACCTTGAAGCCTAATAGGTATGGGTTGCTTTGGCTATTTATACTCATACTACACTTGCACATGTACAGATCCGAGCATAGGTTCTCATCGTGATTACCGCTAGTAGTTCATGCAGTTGATACTTTATTTAGAGATTCAAGGTGAGCTAGCATCCGACTTTTACCTGTTTCTCTTCAGCTTAGACATTTTTATTTGATCTCATTGTATTTCGGAGATGCAAATGTACTATACTTATTTCAGTTTTTATCATTTCTGCACTTAGTGGTTCGTTTGAAACTTTTATCGGATTTTGGCTAGTTTATTGTATACTTTAAGACTTCCGCATATTATTATCTTGATTTTTGATATACTCTTGTGAATGATATAGTATTCCTCCACTTCTGCTCCAGACTACAAGGTTGGTTCTATTACTGGTGGTATAGTAGGCGCCATCATGATCCGTAAAATCTGGTCGTGACAATTTGGTATCAGAGCCTAGGTTCATCGGTGTCAGTGTACAGAACCAATATCTAGTAGAGTCCTGGGGATTGGCACAGAGACATCTGTGGCTTATCTTCGGAAGGCTATAGTGACATTTAGGAAAATTAACTCTTTCTTTTGAATCCTATATCGTGCGTATATCTTTGGTGTTTTATTGAAACAAACTCACTCATTATCCTAACTCTTTCGCAGATGTTGCACTCACTTTTGATCACAGCTAAAAGGATGGCTGAAGCACCAGCCAAAGTGCCTGATCTAGCTACTATTACTGAGGTTCCACCAGTTCCTGCAGCACCTATTACGGCACTAGCTGTGGCACAGACAGCAACACCGTCTCCGGATATTTACAGTGTACTATGGATGCTACTTAGTGCATTTTGAGGCCTTCTAATAGATGGTACACAGCCAGTAGTCTTGGTATCTCAGCCTATAGTGTAGCTGTACCACCAGTTGTTCCGATATTAACTTCTGTACCTATTCAGGTCTTACCAGTACCTACTATTGCTCCTACTGCTGAGCAACACTAAGCCATGTCAGATACGAAGCAGAAGCACCTGACTAGATTTCTAAGATTGGATCCTCTCATATTTACTGGAGCATGGGGGAAGATGACCACAAGTTTATGGCTGAGTGTGAGGAGAGGTTAACTAAGATAGGAGTGTTACAGACCCATGGCATAGCCTTCACCACTTATTAGATGTGTGGTGCAGTAAAGCAATGGTGGCAGGCATTCTTGGTTTGCAGAACCACCGGTTCATCACAACCTACTTAAGCTAAAATCTATGAGGTATTTATAAGGAAGTTTATTTCCAGGGCTGAGAGAGAGTGCCTGAGGAAAGAGTTTCAGAAGTTAGAGTAGGAAGCCATATCTGTGTCAGAGTATGAGGTAAGATTCCATCAACATTTGGTAGATGGGGTTGAGTTCATGCCTACTAAGGCGGAGAGAGTCCGCAGGTTTGCATACTGGTTGAGGGATAGGCTCTACAAGGCGGTGGCCTTATTGGTTTTTGACAGTCGTCCATTCCATGCCATAGTGGATCATGCTAATTCTATGGAGGCCCTCTATTGTGAGTTGTATCAGCGCAATGTTAAGAGGCTAAGGTCTCAGGAAGGTTGAGCTTAGTTTATCTTTTGTAGGGCCAGTCGAGTAGGCCGGTGCAGCATCACTTTAGGTTTCATCTCTATTGCTTGTATAGTTTTGCAGAGGGGTTGATTCATCAAAGCAGAGCAGACAAATGGGTTTTGGTAGAGGATCCCAACAGAGTGAGCCATCTGGGCAGTGTTTTGAGTATGGCCTTGTAGGCCATTATTCTAGATTTTTTCCTCATAAGGGATCTATTCAGCCTACTCCAATAGCTACACATCTACTGAGAAAAGTGCCTCCGCTGGTTAGAGGTGGGGCATAGGGTGGTCATAGATGTGGTGGTTAGCGTGGTAGGGGCGGTGGTCGCAGTGGTGGTCGACATGGCGGTGGTCACCAACTTTATGTTTTTCCTACTAGACCAAAGGCTGTAGCCTTAGATGCAGTGATTACAGGTTTGATTTTTGTATGTTCCATACTTGTATCAGCCTTATTTGACCTAGGGTCTACATGCTCTTATTTGTCGTCTTTTTGCACCCAGTTTAGGGTTCCCCAGTAATCTGTTGTTTTTATCTATGTGTGTTTCTACCTCGGTAGGGGATTTTTTATTTATGGATCGGGTGATCGGATCTTGTATGATTTCAGTTGGCGGGATAGACACATGTGCTGACTTGATTTGCTAGACATGGTAGACTTTGATGTTATTCTTGGTATGGAATTTTTGTCTCCACATTGTGCGATTTTGAATTGTTATGAAAAGCCTACCACCTTAGCAGTACCAGGTTCATCTTTGGTAATGTGGTAGGGTACTAGTAGTCGCGTACTGATAGGCTTTAGTTCTTGCCTTCAGGCTAGGAGGTTAGTAGGAAGGGGGTGTTTGGCATAGTTAACATATCTTTGTGATATTCAGGTTGACACTCCTACTCCTGAGTCTGTTCTTATTATTTTTAAGTTCCTTAAGGTATTCTCGACCGACCTAACAGGCCTACCACCAAGGCAGGATATTGATTTTGCTATTGATTTAGAGCCAGGCACTAAGCCCATTTCTATTTCTCCATATCGTATGACTCCTGTAGAGTTAAGAAAGTTGAAAGTTTAGCTCTAAGATTTGTTGAACAACGGTTTTGTTCATTCTAGTGTGTCACCTTAGGGTGCACCTGTTCTTTTTGTGAAGAAGAAAGATGGTACGATGAGAATGTGTATCTATTATCAGCAGTTGAATTAAAGTTACTGCGAAAAACAGACATCCTATGATGAGGACTGATGACTTTTTTGATCATCTTCAGGGAGCATCAGTGTTCTCAAAAATTGACCTGAGTCTAGCTATCATCAGCTGCGTATTCGTAAAGAGGATATTCCTAAGAAAGCTTTTAGGACCCATTATGGTCACTATGAGTTCTTGGCTATATCTTTTGGGTTGACTAATGCCTCGACAACATTTATGGATTTGATGCATAGGGTGCTTAAGCCCTACATAGACTCATTCATGATTATGTTTATAGATGATATCTTGGTGTATTCACAGAATAAGTCCGATCAAGAGCAGCACTTGAGATTGACTCTCCAGACACTGAGAGAACATAAGTTGTATGGTAGGTTCTCAAAGTGTGAGTTTTGGTTAGAGTCCATTGCAATTTTAGGGCATGTAGTATCCAAGACTGTGATTAAAGTTGACCCATTAAAGATCCAAGCGGTACGTGATTGGCCAAGATCGACTTCTATTTCAGAGATTTATAGTTTTATTGGTCTGGTTGGATACTATCGATGTTTTATCGAGGGGTTCTATTTAATTGCAGCGCCTTTGAAAAAATTGACTAGGAAGGATGTTGAATTTCAGTGGTCTAATGAGTGTGAGTTGAGCTTTTCAAATATCAAGGACATGCTGACTTCAGTGCCAGTGTTGACCTTGCCAACGGAGGGGCAGGGATTCTTCATGTATTGTGATGCATTCGATGTCATCTTGGGTTGTGTGTTGATGCAGCAAGGTTAAGTTATTATTAATTATTTGAGGCAGCTGAAGGTCTACGAGCATAACTACCCCACTCATGACTTAGAGTTTGTGGCAATAGTGTTTGCACTTAAGATTTGGAGGCATTATTTATATGGGGTCCAGTGTGAGATCTTTACTGACCATCATAGTCTTAAATACATCATGAGTCAGAGGGAGCTAAATTCTAGACAGCGGAGGTGGATTGAATTACTAAAAGACTATGATATTTCTATTCTGTATCACCTGGGCAAGCAAACGTTGTAGCAGATGCCTTAAGCCAGAAAGCGGTCAATATGAGTAATCTAGCATCCTTGTCAATTTCAGAGAGGCCATTGGCAGTGGAAGTTATATCGTTGGCTAACCAATTAGTTTTGCTAGATCTTTCAAACCCCAGACGAGTATTAGCATGTATTGAGTCCATATCTTCTTTGATATTTCAAATTCAATAGCGTCAGTGTAAGGATATGTGGTTGATTGCCCTCCATGGAAAGGTGTTAGCCGAAGAGGCCAACAAAGCTTTTATTGATTCAGAAGGTGCGTTTCGGTTCGATGGTTGCATCTATTTACCTTAGGTTGGTGATTTGATTCAGTTGATCTTGTGCGAGGCTCACAGTTCTAGGTATTCGATTTATCTTGGTGAGGCCAAGATGTACAGAGATCTACGATAGTTGTATTGATAGAGTGGAATGAAGAAAGATATTGCTGAGTATATTTCTAAGTGTTTAAATCATCATCAGGTTAAGTATGAGCATCGGAGACCGAGTGGTTTGATGCAAAGACTCCCTATTCTGGCTTGGAAGTAGGAGCGAGTGACTATGGACTTTGTTTCTTGGTTGATGCAAACTAGCAAAGGTTTCGATACAGTTTGGGCCATTGTTGGCAGGCTGACCAAGTCAGCGCACTTCATTCCTACCCAGTCCTCTAATAATTCTGAGCGTCTGGCTTAAATTTACATCCGTAAGGTGGTAAGGTTGCATGGTGTTCCTATTTCTATCATTTCTGACAAAGGTACCCAGTTCACTTTGTAGTTATACTCAATGAGACTTGGGTACCGAGGTGCATCTGAGCACGACATTTCATCCGCAGAATGATAGTCAATCTGAGCAGACTATCCAGGTGTTAAAGGATATGTTGAGATCTTGCGTGATAGACTTTGGTGGTTCTTGGGATCAACATCTACCCTTGGCAGAGTTTTCTTATAATAATGTCTATCACTCCAGCATTGAGATGGAAACATTTTAGGCGTTGTATGGTAGGCGGTGTAGATTACCTATTGGGCAGTTTGATGGTTTTAAGGCAAAAGTCCAGTCTACAGACTTTCTGCGTGATTCTCTTTAGCAGGTTTGGTTTATTTAGGATAGGTTGAGAGAAGCCTAAAATAGACAAAAGAGCTACGCTGATAATAGACTTTGTGCCTTAGAGTTTGGAGTTGGTGATAAGGTATTTCTACGGATATCTCCTATGTGCGGTGTGATGAGATCTGGTATGAGGGGTAAGCTTAGTCCCAAGTAGATTGGGCAATATGAGATTTTGGAGAAGGTTGGTGATGTTTCCTAATGGTTGGGATTACCTCCTATGCTTTTGGTGGTTCATCTGGTATTTTATGTTTTTATATTATGGCGGTATATTCCCGATGAGTCCCATGTCATTCAAGAGTATTCAGCGTAGCTAGATGAGTATTTGTCCTTAGTTAAAGAGCCTATGAAAATTTTATCTAAGGATGTGAGAAAGTTAAGATCCAAGGATATTCCAGTGGTTAAGGTGTAGTGGAGTCACCGTTCTTTCGACGAATCTACTTGGGAGATTGAGAGTGAGATACAGAAGCAATATCAACAGTTGTTTGAGGCATCTAGTATGTTCTATTCCCATTTACTTCATGCTTTTACTTGACTTTTGGGGACTAAAGTCCTTCTAGTAATGGATATTGTAATGAACCTCATGGTCATTTACGATAAATACATGACTTTTTGCATTCTAGAGCATTTTGGTAGTTTCCCCAAGTCATTTATGACTTTTTGGGACCTGTAGTCCGGATCTCTTGCAACTCGGTTAAGAAATACCTCAAATTGCCTGTTTTAGAGCCTAAAACTAAGTACTCGTTGACCAAAGTCAACTTTCCTTCAAGATGAGCTAAGACTTAAATTCTGACAGTTCCGTTAGCTTCGGAATGCCAAAAAAAGTCATGATGGACCTTAAGTTTGTGTTTTTTATTTTTTGTTTACAGTTTATGCCAGTTTGTGGATTTTTAGTTAAATTCATGGCATAAAGTGGAGATGGGATGGTAAGTTAGTCTTCGGGTTTCAAATCATAATTCTGATGCTTCCATCTGCTTTGGGATGGTGAATTTAGGCTAGGTTTACCCTTGGTATGCTTTCCAAGATGTTCGTGCTAGATTTGAGTTGTTTTGGAATGTTGGAATTTTCCTAGTTTTGGTTAAAGCTTGGTAGGGGGTCCTTTTCGCTCAAACGACCTTCGATGTCAATTTGTTCAATTCCATGTTTTTCACTCATAATTCATATTAGGTTTTTCAAATTTAGACTCAGTTTCAATTCCTAAACCCCGGTTGGAGATACTAAAAATCTGCAGCAAAAACCTGCAACTGATCTCGACCTCGACACCTCGTTCTAGTAAGCTTATCTCGGCTAGCTCACCTCTGCGAAGCTCACCTCAGCGAGCTCAACTTAGCTAGCTCACCTCGGCGAGCTCACCTCAACTTCTGTACTTAGTTTTTATCATATACTACAGAAGTGGCCCAAGGACTTTCCTAGGCCCTGGCCCATCCAATGAGCAAACCTTGACCTGGCAGTAATTAATGTCCTGCACAACCCAATTTCTTAATCAGCAATCATACTCCGTTCTAATCCATTGTTGAGCGAAAACTTCCACCCAAACAACATTTCAAGGGCGATAAAAAAAATACTAAGATCATTGTTCTTCGATTCTTCATGTTTTGGGTAAGTTTTCTTCCTTTTTTACCCTTCAAATTCATAGTTTCCACCATTAATGGCTCCAAGAGTGGAAGTTGATAAAATCATGCCCTAATCTATATATTTTTGTGTAATTCTTCGTTAGTTGAGTATACGTTGCTCCTAGTATCAATTATACACTGAAATTCCAACGTTAAGTCTATAAAGATTGAATCTTTGTCCCCATTAGGGTCAAATATTCCCGGGCTATTTTGAAGCCCTTTCAACACTCGAATTGTGCTTAATTTTGGAGCACAGTACGAGTTCCTAGTAACATTTAGAACACCGTAGTAAAATTTATTTTCAGTTTTGGCGAGCGTGCCCTAAAAGCCAATTTTAGGCCCGTTAGGGCTTGATCTTTGGCCCAGTTTGAAATTTAGTATAAATTATACGGTTAGACTCGTATTAAAATATAGAATACATTGGTATAAGTTTTACATCGTTCGGAGACTGTTTGACGACAATCAGAGTAAGATTCATGACTTTGCAGCACTTTATCGTTAGACGACAGTTAGGCTCTATGACTGTATTAAATAACATCCGAGGGTTGGTTATCTAGGTTGTATAGAAATCCTATACCGTTCTTTCTTCTGTTCCATGTTGATATTTATATTTTGGCACTCAAGTGATATGGGGCCCATGACTTAGCACTTTAGTAGAGATACCTGTGCAAGGCTAAGATGTGGATAATTCATGATTATATGTTGATATATATATATATTGTTGATATGTTGTTCATTCATGATACGAGAGGCT
>JBDJHY010000078.1:7088937-7106496 GCA_039654485.1 Withania somnifera
TAAGTTGTTGAACTTAGGTAGTGGAGGTAGGCATGGCCGAACCACTATAAATCCTTTGTGTTCTTGGTTGCCATTTTAATTGTCTTCTATCGTTCTGCAAAAAGTTTCAAATTAGTACACCCACTATTCAACCCCCCTTCTAGTGTGTGAATCTACTCCAACTGATTTTTCTCATCCTTTATTGTATACTATTAATGTATTAAACCGTTATGGAGAATTTCAACAAGATGTTGAATATGAATATAGGCATGAATATGGTTATGATGTATGAAATTTAGCCACATTGAAGAGAAAATACTGGAATAAAGTAGAAAATGGTGACATCAATTCAAAGAGGTTAGAAGGAGAAAAAAAGAACACTAGGAAACCTGATTAGAATGTATTTGATTGGAGGACAAAGAGAGTAGAAAAACAAGGTGTAGATATAGAGGAAACTAGTGGTAAAGAAAAGGAGAGATATCAAGAAGTCCTTGGACCTTCATGCATAGAATCTACATAAAAATGTTGTGATGCATCAAAGGGTAGAAAATGCAATAAATGTAAAAATAAGTAACAGGTTTCATAGGTTGGACGATGTGGGCTGCTCAAAGATAGGGGGAGAGTATGGAAAAATTGAAAGTTGTGAAAATTAGTGAGCAGGGATTGAATGCTTATATGGCTTTTTATCAACAAAAGTTATCATGGGCTAGACAAGGATAGGAAAGAACTCAACTGATGTTGAGTAATGACTTCTTGAATGGAGACCTAATTGAGAAGGAAAAGAAATGGCTACAATAAATGAGAAAATAGAGTGATGAGGAGGAACTAGTATTGAAGTAGAAATCCAGAGTCAACTGGATAGATAATGGTGACTCTTATTCAAGATTTTCATGCTCAACTAAAATTAGGACCAGTAGGAATGTCATTACATCAGTCAATGATGCCAATAACAGGAAAATTCAGGACCTTAAGCAAGTAGAGGATGAATTCATAGGTTTCTTTACAAGCTTGATGGGGACAAGTGTTGATGTAATGCAAGTCTAAATACTGAGGTAATGAGAAATAGAAAATACTTTAAAATTCAATAGAAAATCATACTAATCAGACAAGTTTCTGAACAACAAATAGAAAATACAATTAGAACCATGCCAAGTGACAAGGCACCTAGAATAGATGGTTTTACAATTGAGTTTTTCTTTTTACAAAAAACTAACCTATCCAGAAAAATTATGTAATATCTACTGTGATGGAATTCTTCAGGACAGGGACCCTGATGGAAGCTATTAGTTGTACTGCTATTAATTTGATACAAAAATTTCCCTCTCTTACTTAGGTCAAAGACTACATGCCCATAACCTGGTACACTACACTCTATAAAATCATAATTATGGTTCTCACCAATAAAATGAAAGAAGTAATAGGTGAAGTGGTTAGCTCAGTCTAATTTTCTTTTATTGTGGGCAGGAGCATCACAGATAACATCCTTTTCATCCATGAATTATTGAAGTGGTAAACAAGTAAAGGATTATCACCTAGGTGTGTGATGAAAGTGGATATGAGAAAGGACTATGACTCAATAGAATGGTGTTTCCCAGAATGTGTGATGGAATGTTTGAGATTTCCTTGTAATTTTATAAGATGGGCCATGATTTGTGTGACTTCAATTTCATACTCACTGGGATTGTATAGAGGTTTCACAAAACTTAAGTGAAGGAGGGTCATAAGGAAGGGTAATCCTATGTCACACTACCTATTTGTCATGGAAATTGAGTACCTACAGAGGGAGTTAAATCAGGGGAAAAAGAATAAAGATTTCAAATATCATACAAGATGTAAAAAGGTAAAAGTTGTACATCTGTGCTATTCAGATGATTTACTGATGTTCTGTAAGGCTAAGATTAATTCAATTAGACTACTCTAGGATGCTTTCAATAAGTTCCTAAGGGCATCAGTGATTTAGGCAAAAAATAAACAAGAGTAAAATATACATGATAGGAATTGATGAAAATCGAAATAAGAAATTATGAACTTGCTGGGATATAAGTAGGGTAGCTTACCTTTCAGATACCTATGTGTGCCCCACTCATCCAAGAAACTGACTAATGTAGAGTGTATGCCCGTAGTGGAGAAAATAATGGAGAATATGAGATGCTAGTTTACTAGACTATTTTCTTATACAAGAACATAACTCATAAAATCAATAACTTTTGGTTTGCAGACCTGCTAGGCATAGATTTTTGTATTGCCAAAATTTTTCTTAAAGTTGATAAGAGAGTACATGTAGAACCTTCCTACGGACAGGTTCAACTGGATACTCAAGAAAAGCCTTAATGTAACGGAGAAAATCTATAGGCTAAGGGTATCATGTGGATTTAATATTATACATATGCAAGACTGGAAAAAGGAAGCAATAATTAAACTAATGTGGGCTATTACAACTAAAAAAGAAAACGTGTGGATAAAGTGGATAGTAATTTATTATATGAAAGGTATACTAGTGGAGAATTGTCTCGTTCCAAAAAATGCTATATGGATGATCAGAAAAATAATCATAGCTAAGAAGTAAGTGATGGAATGATAAAGAGTTCAGGGGGACTTGAAATGTATATTCTACCAGATGGAGGTAAAGGGAAATTCTCAATCAAGAAATGTAAAAATTCCTGACACCTCAATTCCAGAAAGTGTCATGAAAAAACATAGGCTAAAAATCTCATATTTATCCAAGAAATGGTTTTATTCTTGTGGTTAGTAGCCTGGAGAAGACTCATAACCGTGGACAGATAGCAAAGATTTTGAATTCAATGTCCTCATGAATGTATATTTTCCAAAATCAGTACTGAAACATTGGAACACCATCTTTTTGGATGCAGAGTCACCAGAGATCTATGGAGTAGATTGAAGATATGGATAGGATATAGGAGAAGTAGTAGAGGTTGGGATACGGATCTTCAATGGGCCAACAAACTAACAAGGAGAAAACCCAATAAAACTTCCATCATGAATTGTGTGTTTGGTATAACAGTATCAAAAATTTGGAGACAAAGGAACTTACTCATATTCCAAAATGGTAGGTTCCAAGTTGAAATTTTTTGCAAGGATATAGCCAATTATGTCCGTATTAAAGGAACAAACAGCAACAGATTGGAGCAGATATTTAGAAATATGCCAGCGAGACCATGAAGAGAGTTGTTTGTAGTGGATGGAATGAAATAAGCATGACTGATACTAATTTTTGTTGCTCCATTATATAGAGAATAGGATTTATATGATGTATTAGTTGAGTATAGGTAATATACTAGATGCATGATAGTCTGTAGAAAGGAGAAACTGTTGGTCAACAACTATTTTTCTATGTACTGCAAGTTTTTTGGTCATGAAATGAAAATACTAAGTTACCAAAAAGAAAAGACACTATCAAACTAAATAAGTAAGCTGCCAGGACAAGTCCTCTAGATAGCCTTACAGCTCATTACATTTTTGGAAAGCTCTAATACTTGAAAGATAAAACTGAATAAATATAGACCTCGAACTATAAGACTCAATAAGATACTCTAGAACTACAGAATCTGGTCAACCGTGTGCACAAGAATGACTAGATGAATATGTTACTATCAATGCAGGTATAAAGTATGCATAAGTACAAGGAAAATACTGGTATGTAGGAATGCAACATAAAATGGTATAACATCAGACTGAAAATAAAGACATAAAAACAAAGTTGTACAATGGATGAACCAAGTCGACTCTAAGCTAGAACATTAGTAAGTAGTTTATGCAAGATTGACAGGTATCAGTAAGACCTCAATTTTAAAGAAGATAGATAGAACTTAAGCAAATGCTTTAAACACATTACTTTATAATCTCTTTTACTATTGTCTAACAACTGAACAACAATAAGAGTTTTTGTAACTGTCGGTAAACCATGTGAAAAGATATAAAGTCCAGTCTGTGTCTCGGTTAGTGGGTGTACTATACCCTTCTATAAGTATTGGACCTGATAATCTACCTAGTGGATCTGTTAAGCCTAATACTATACCTAATTAGGCTATTATATCCTAAGATGGCATGTAGTTTATTTGATATAAGGCTCATGACCAAATATACTCGATGCTAATACTACTCCCAAACCTGAAATTAATATCTGTTCCTAGTCCTGAACATGTCCAGTGAAATAACATTTTAAATTTCCAACTGACCAAGTAGAATCTATGTCATTCTCTTTAGGTAAGATAATTATCTAGTTGACACTTTTCTCATTCTTTCATAATCATACTCATTCTTTCTGAATCTTTAATTCAAGTAACTGAAACATCTTTTAAAATCTTTTACTATGAACTAGGCTTAAATTTATTTTAAGGCAAAACATCAAGTAGTTTTCATGAAAATCTGACAAATACTGAAAAATAATCTTAAACCTTATATTCCTAAAAAGTATAAATGCTAATCATCACACCATGATTTAATTACAAAATTATAAGCAAGGCATGCAAACTTTACTCAATAGGTTACTGATATGAGACTTGACTACAATGATATAGAACATGCAAATTCATGAAGTAATAGATAATCATCAATTTAGACAATAATGATCATCATGAATATATTAGAAAGAAAACCTTCATCATCAATAAGGTACTTGGGACAATCCCTAGAATCAACAACTCCAACCTCAAACTGAAATAGAATGCTTTGGACACAAGATTGGAAAGCAACCCTTATTGATAGCCTTATATACCTGAATTGTGGAGTATTCTAGGACATTGTTTGATTTTGCTGCTAAAAAACCTATGTATGAAAGAAGAAATTCTAAGCATGGAACTCTTGGTAAGTTTGAGAGAATAGTGAGAAAAGTAAGTTTGGGGTATTTATATTACTCCTAGGAAAGATCAAAATGACATGAGATTATTGTAAAAAGGTTTAAGAAAAGAAAGACTAAATTGTCCCTAGTAAATTTTAACTGAAAAAGTTTCATAGGGTTCTACGAGCCGACCAATGACTCATGGTTCAAGAATTACGACTAGAAACTTAAGTTGTGGTCTAGGGTTACAAGTTTTCAAGATACTAGAGGCAAACCACGAATGGATAGTACGATTTGTGAATCTCATTTAGTGAATCGTATGTCCATTCATGGGTCTGACGTTTGACTGAGGGATTTCTATTGGCATATCACAAATGGGTTTTGGAGTTGTGATTTATATTCCATGACTCATGGGAAAACTCATGAACTAAAGGAGAAAAATTTTAGGTTTATAGATCTCTTCACCACAAGTTAAAAAATGACTCATGAAGTGCACTTCACAAGTCATAGTATGACTCATAAGGACTTGGTAAGAAATATTTTATTCTTCTTAGTCAATTATCAGTTTCTGAGTTTGAATAAAGTATGGGGTGTTACAACGAACAGGGAACTATACTAGTCTAACCCTTGCAAGACAAGACTTGAGAACGAATGTATGATTTATACACCTAAATGACATTTGTTTCCCATAGTTTAGCCAAGTTTTGAGAATGAATGTATGATTTCTTTATGTATTTCATGATATTATATGCAAGTGTAAGAATGCACATGTTTAGAATGCTTCATATTAAATATGATTTGAAGTAAAAAAAAGGCAAAAGTATAATGAAATTGGAAAAAATATGTGAAGTGAATATCAAGTAGCTGAAATAGAGTTGTGTCGCAGAACCAATTTCAACGGAATTAGGTGTGCATCACAAGGTTATTCCAAATATTCACTAGAGAGCTACTGAAATATAGATGCATCGTGGGGTTAATTCCAATGGGATTACCTAGAAACTCCAGCCTATTCGACCTATGGCCAAATGTATAATTTTTGAAGAACATAAAAGGGGAATGGAAATAATTTCACAAGGACATTATGATGTGATATCAAAAAGCACAAATCCTATAATTCGGGGTCTAACTAAGAGGATCCAAGATATGGACAACATGAAGGAACCAAATAAAGTACAAAGATACATGTTCATGGAAGGTATCTTAGGGGATGATTGAAGACTTAGAGGGACAAAATGAAGAAACCCAAAACTTGAGGGGTCAATTTAACATATTGGGTCACGTTTGGGCTCTATTTTAATTAGTGAAACTTAGACTACTATAAATAGATAATATTTTATTATTTTACTTAGCTTTGGATGAAATGATAAATTAAGAGCTTTAAGCTTGATTATTTATCTATGGATAGTGGGAGGATTCCCGATTAGACTTAGGTTTAGCGTAATCTTGTAATTGAGTTGATTAAGGAAGGATTCTCTTAATTGCTCGTTGTAACTTCTTTCATTTCAATTGATCATCAAATTTCCTATTTTAAGGATTCTATTAGTTTCTCTTTGATTAATTGATTGGGTTTCTCATTGGCTTATGGGCTCAATTAAGAGGTGAGGGTATTGAGTCCTTGTTACCCATAAATATGTAGGTTTGTGTGAAATTTTACTTATCTTTTCATTTGTTTCTTTCTTCCTCGTGTATAAATTTTTATCCCATAACTGGGATCACAATCCAAATAACAAGAGTCAACTTTTAACATGTTTTTAATTATTCCTTAGTACCTCAGTGGTAGACCGGTCAGCTGTTGGCTCTGATTTCATTCCTACGAGGTCCAATCTTTGGTTCATAAAATGAAAACGTACAAAATAAATTTGAAGATCAAATTTTTTATCCAAATTAATTTTGTTTTATTTGTTTATTTTGATCTAGGAATCGTTCTCCTAATAATTTGAGTTATAGACCTCAAATTTGGATCGATTTTGAGTTTGTTGCATTTTCCACTATTGAAAGCCATTGAAGCTTTGTGGAATTGGAAATTGAAGTTGTTTAAAGTTAATTAGAAGTGATTCTCATGCTATAAGAAATTCAAATCTCAAAATTCATGAAACTCAGAGTGGATTGAGTAAGGGCTAGATTTAGGGGTTTTTCTTGTTCATAGTTCTTCAATTTTTAGATTTTTGGTCTTCAAGATGAGACTTAATTTATTGAATTGGAGCCTCCATAAGTACTTGGGATTGTTTCCCATTTAAAGAGCTTAGGGTTCAATTTTGGAGAGATTTTGGTGGATATTTAAGTAGGGTTCAAATTTTGAGTTATTCATACTTGTTCATATTGAATCCAAAATTTTGATCTTTGGTTCATTTCGAGACTCCTAAGTATTTGAAATATGTTTATCATAGTTCAAGGAATTTGGGAATTGAATTTTGAGAGGTTTGAGTAAGCATTGAGGGAGTTCAACCTTGAAGGTCACCATTGTTATTGATATTCTTCATAACTTGAAGAAGGTTGGAAGTGGGTTTAAATTGTGGGAATTATTTGGTGTTAGAAAGTAGCGGGGATTGATCACTACCATTCATGGAGTTTGAGGTTAAAATTTTGTACAATTCCGAGCTCAATTGATTGTTGTCGTATTTTTTAATTTTCAAGGTGTTCATTTGTGATCTTCAAATTTTTATGTGAAAAAGATGACTAAAAGTGGTGTTTGATCTACCTCTCTCTATTTAAGTGGCGATATTGTTGTTCAAGTAAAAGGTTAAAAGAGTCAAAAATATTTTCAAAGTGTTGGGGAAATCAAGTGTTAAAGAACTCGGTTTGGAAAATCCTTTTCCTTGTGGATGGTACACTTACGCGAACTGCCTACCTATACAAACCGTCCTCCCATCTTCACCTTATGGACGATAAGCTTTGGGAAAACTACCCTATCTCATATGAGCTATCATCCCTCCTTCACCCAGCCAGCCAAAATTTAATGTTGCTGAAGTGTGCATCCTTTAGGACAATAGGCCAACCACCAAGTTGGGCGAGCCGTCCTTGAGTAGACGAGCTATCCTCAATAAAGAAGTCCAACCCATCCCAATGTACAAGTAAGAAGTAAGGAACCTTAAGGGCAGAAGACATACATCCATAGAGTGTAGCAATTAATCTTTCTTCTTTCAACATATGTATTTGTGTTGAAAATCTAATTCTGTAAAACCTTGCTGTAAGGGGCCCATGCTTGGCCATTATTTATGGTAGTTTGTTTGCTATCTGTCATAATGCCACCCACGGTCTTATTTTTTTTTTTGAACAAGCCTTCTAAATCTAATTTTTTTGTCCTTTTAATTGAGTTCATAATAATATATCCATGATACAAAAACCAAAATCAGAATAACGAAGAAAAGACATCGTGATGTAAGTCTGTTATTCCTTGATTATAGGTGTTGCTGCATCTTGAGATCCTAATTGCTATGGTTCCGCTGCATCACAAGGATCAGCATAACACTTAGGACACTACCTAAAAGTAAGATTTTTGCTCTTTTCTTCTTACATAATAATGATGGAGGAGATAGTAAGAACAACTTTCTACGCAACATTCTTCCTTTCCCCGAGAATCAATCCGGGTCGGAGGAGCTACTAGTAAAACTTCTTAAGAAATCAAGATATTGAACAAAAAACATTTGAAATAAGTCCTTGACTCACCCTGAGATGAGAGGGAAGGTTGATTTTACTCGAATCCTGAACCTGATCTTGAATCATACACCTGTTAATGATGCAATGGGGGAAGTTTTCTTTTTTCATCAATGTTGGCCCAGTTGAGGCTCGTTCATGCCTAATCCCGATGGGCCTTCAATTTTCCCCTACCCTATCTCTATGTCATTCTGGAGCCATATAGATAGGTGCGATGGAATAAAAAAAGACCTTGGCTTCGAGCGAAACTAGGAACGGAGTTGGCTTGTTAGAGCTAGGTTTTTGAGTAGTTGTTGCCACTCCTTAAGGTTATCTATTGTATCAAATACTTCTTTCATTCTATCCCATGCTTCATACCTCCTCTTTTTTCTTAAGGTAAGATAAAGGGCGAGGCATGGTGGGGTAGGAACATACAGTCAACAATCTTTTTGGCACTAAAGTCAGTGAAGTTTTTCATGGTGTTCTATCTTTGCGTAGTCTCGTTCCACAATGAAAGGCTCTGCACCTAATCCTCTGTAGGTCCTAACATAAGGTTAAAATTCTAGCCCTTCTAGAGTGGTATCTCACTAATAGCTCGGCCCCCCCGGAAGTCCAGGCCTATTTCTTGAATAATCACTTCATCTCTTTCATATTTTTTACGTTGACTCTTCTTGCTCCTTTGAAGTAGGCCTATTTTTTCTCCAAGTTTGACCAGTGAATCGAGCGGGGATTCAAGTTTTTTATTTACTAAAAGTAAAAATGTGGTTCTTAGCTTTAAACCTTTTGAGGTATTTTATTTCATATAAATGAAATGTAGAACCATAAATAGAAATCTAATATGTTTTGGATTTTTATTTTATTTTTTATTTTTTTTAAGTTCACTTCGATCGATTAATAACATGGTAATTTCCCCTGCTAATACCGAAAGTGATAATAAAAGTGGGAATGTTGCCACTAGAACGGACCACACAAATAGAGGTGATCTATGCTTGTCGTTTCAGGTCCCTTGATGGTGATTTCAACCCGCCGAGATAGAAGGCTTTTCACTATACCCAACTAAAGAATCTCCTTTAGGTTCAAAATGTAAGTCCTTTGACGGTTAAGCTGGGAACGACAACATCTATTGAGATGAGATTTTTGCACTTCTTGCTTGTAAGGTTGTGGAAATAAGAGGTTGGAGTGATGCTGCCCTTTGAAAGAGAGCTTTTCCCCAATAGAAAGATTTCCATGCAACAGAGATCCCAATTCCTTGTATCCGGTTAAGCAAGCCTTGCCCGCCATCTTCCACCCATCCTTTTTTGATCTTATTCATATTCCAAGTTTGTTAAGCTTTTATGGTGGGTGGATAAGTAAGAGGGGATCCTTATAGCTAGTAGAATGAACGGAATGAGAAGAAATCACTAGGATGGAAAGAAGCAACAAAGACAGAACCAGGAATGAAATAGTGAGACCAAATGAGCAAAAAGCCACGAAGGTTGATGATAAGATTGTAATACTTTATGTGAAAGGGTAGAGCCCTTGATCCTTTCAAGAATTTAATTATCCTAAATATGTTGGAGCCAATTGTGAACCTTTATAGTAGAAACAAAAAAAAAATAGACTCATATGAAAGTTTTCCCAAATAAACTAAAATCTATTCAAAGGACAGCCTACCTTATTCTTCTCCTGTTCGGGACCCCTATTTTCTCAGAGATAGCCTGGTATAAGCAAGCTACATGAGTGAAGGCTATGTAGCACAAAATAGTGGTCAGTACTGGAATTACTGAGCAAGCAGGAAAGGTAAGAGATGATAGGAAAATGCAACATGCTCAAAGTAATTAAGTTACCATATCAAGTGACTAAATAATGAATGGTAATGCAATGTATGGTCAGTAATAATGCCAATAAATCCTTTTCCAAATCCATGGAAATGTCAATAGTGATATCAAGGTATTAAATGACTTAAACTAAAATATATCAAGTTCAAATATCAGTTTGGGAGGTTCTATAACCGACATATAAGACCACTTGAGAAGAATGTAGAATCCAATATACTCTTGCTGAGAGGAATACATCACCCCGTCACGAACTAGTACGTACAGTGTGCCTAGTGGATCCAACTAGCAATTAACATGACAGGAAGGTAATTTATCCTTTATGATATATCAATCCTATACCGGTAAAATAGTTTGGGACTTAGTCCCTTGGTGCTAATACTACTCCCAAATATAATGCTCCTAAATTAATTCATTAAATCAATATCCTTGAACCATTGCTCAATATTCATGTGTCCAGCCTCAATAGGCGATAATTCTCATGTCCAAGCCTCAATAGGAAATATTCATATCAAGTTTCTCAAAATATTTCCATGTCAAGGAATTATGCTTAGCCTTAAATCATCATCAAGTTAAACTTGGAAAAGTTCAATACTAATGACTCGATAAAATCACATATTCAATAATTGATAAAATGCACTTGCAAATATTTCATTACACTTTCAAGTTCCTTGTCGAATTGAACAAATAATGGTTCAATTAAATCATGCTCTCATGAAAGATTATATGTAATAAAAATTTACTATAGTCATAGGTAATAACCCCAAAATATAATGTAAAATAGTGGCAATTGTTGAGAGAAAAATCTATACTTTCTTCCAAAAACCCAAATAGGGTTCTTGGGCATAAGGGTGAAAGGAAGAACTTATTGATGATCCTGCTTACCTGGAATGTAGAAAAATTGAATATTCTTGAATAAAATTGAATAAGAAGCTTGAATTCCTTAGCAACTTGATGAACCCGAGATAGCTTGGCTTGAGAGAAAATAAACCTTTTTTTTCTTTGTTGGTAATTTGGGAAGAATGAGAATTGGGTAATGTTTTAATGGGTTAAGGTTAAATAAAGTTTTCACCAATTAACCATTAAAATTACACACTTATAAGGTGTCAAAATGTCATAGCGAAGTAGGAAATATTGAGGGGAAAAGTCATAAAAGCCCTTGAGATTTTCGTTTAAGTTTTTGGTGCTTATTTTTGTGTTGTGCTACTGCATATTAAATTGTGTGGTCACAAAATTAGGTATGCGGGGTGCACATTGAGCCACATACCAAACCACTGACTTCCAGAACCACTATTACTATTGAGAGGGTCGCACGTTGGATTGTGCGATTGCACAATTTGGCATGCGGGCCGCATATTGAGCCGCATACCAAACAAGTGACTTCTAGGACCACTGTTACTATTATGTTGTGGGCAGCACATTAGATTTTGCGGTTGTACAATTTGGTATGCGGGCCGCATATTAAGCTACATACCAAACCCCTAGGTCCACTACACTGCGTTATTTTAATAAAAATGGGCATATCTCCCTACTCCGAGCTCCAAATAACATGCGGTTTATTGTGTTGGATTCTAGACTCAAAGACCCTTTGTTGGATAGGTCATGAATCATTAGAGTTGTTATATATTGGGATATATGATTGATTAAAGTTGATCTATGTACAAAGGAACCTCAAAATAAGCAAATTATGATGGGTGTTGAACTCAACTTTGGTTCTATGAGTTGTTTATGAACTCTAATAACTTCTAAAGCTTACAATATACTTAGGTTAGGGTTTAATAACTTAGAATTAAGTTGAATTTCATGGGATTTGAACGTAAGCACGAGCATAGAACGGTTCAAACACTAGATAAGTTTTCAGTGTGTTACAGTGTGCCGCACTTGGTTTTCTATGGCAATATAACTACAATGCATTCAGACTAGTTCCTCTCATCCCCAACCAATTATGTAATTGTGCAGCTAGTCTGTATAGATAGTTAGAGAGAAAGAGTCCCTAATTGAAATTAATAATTCAAGGATTGAAGTTGTCATGATATTTGGAATATTATGCATGAATATTAATAAGACTATAACCGTTGGATATCTCCAATCACTTACTAATCCCTATTACTTTTAGTTACTATTAGTTAGATATATATAAATCACAATAAACTTGCTATATTTTGGTTACTACACAGTTACATAAACCACTGTATTTACTTGAACTAAATACTAAACTAAACAACTAATTTCCTTGGGTACAATACTTGGCTTGAAAGAGCCTCTATACTACTTGTTAGATTACGTGCACTTGCATGAGCGACTGTCTGCAACGATCAATTTTCACCCAGCCACATGATGGAAAGATCAAGATAACACCATCAGGGTTCATATTATTCTACTATTTCTACTCTTTATTTTTCATGAACAACATTAGTCTTGCAATTTATACCAAAGGATGAGAAGCTAAATACCCTTGTTCTAGGGATATAGTTAAAGCATAATTATTTAATAAGAATATGAATTAACAACACTTGTTTTTCATATTATTTGTTCTTATATTCTTATTTTACTATTTATTGTTCATGATCAATAGAATACATCTATCCCTCATCATAAACTCAAATGACGAATCGGGGGGGTTAGAATAAAGAATATACGGAGTAAAATCTCAACTTTGGTCATGGAGATTATGGTAAGCTTTGTCGTTCGAGTCGACCATGGTTTTCTTGAGTTCGTCTTACTTTATTCTATCTATAGAAGACCCTGTGTTGTATTACTTTTTTAGGAGTTACTTTGTATTTTCTATCATTTGGATATTCTGTATAGTAGCTCCATATGCCAGTGATGCCAAGTTTTGGGATTTGGGTTGTGTATGTATCCCTTCTGCTTTCATTTTTTATGTTTTTTCCCCTTGCTGGATGATTTGAGTGTTTACTGCCCATTGCGTGTAGCTCCAGGCTGTAAGTTAGGATTTCCTACAGGAGGGTTGTAAAGGCCATCATGACCTAGATTTTGGGTCATGAATGATTGGTATCAGATCCTAGGTTCACCAGTCTCTTTGGCATTGGAGCAAGTATCTAGTAGAGTCTTGCGGATCAGTGTGTAAACATTAGCATCCGATATTTAAGATGCTATGGGGTATCTTAGGAAACATTGTCCTCTTTGGAATCCTATCGTTCATTGTTATCCGTACTCTTCTGGAACTTACTTTGACTTTATTTATTAAGGGAGGATTCTCTGCCTGTTACTACTGCCCTAACTATTTCAAAGCCATAGGTAATCCCCCCCATTGTATAGCCTGTTCAGCCACCACTTGCCTTGTTCAAAGATTTATTGTGGCAGATGCCCCAGATGTTAGACAGTATAGTGGCAAACAGGTTGCTTTCATCTGCTCAGGGAATGGCGTAGGGTGTACCACCTTCCCCAGCTCTAGTAGCTCCAGCACCACCACCAGCTGTACCACCGGCTGCATCATTTCAGACTACTATACCTGCATTTGAGGTACGAAAGATGTTGGACCATTTTCTACGGATTGGCCCACCAGGTTCTTGGGAGCACAGGGACAAGACCCTCATGAGTCTGTTACTATTTTTAAGGAGCGCCTTTAGACTTTAGAGCTTATAGATTTGCACGAGGTAGACTTCACCTCATATCTACTTAAGGGTGATGCCAGTCAGTGGTGGCAAACATTTTGGGATAGTAGACCGGCGAGGGAAGCACCACCTACTTGGGGACAGTTCATAAATACATTTCTAGCTCTGTATGTGCCTTGGAGCATCAATAAGGCATCACAGTCACATTCAAGAGGTTGACACAGGGCTCTATGATGGTACCAAAGTATGAGGCATAGTTTATTGATTTGTCAAGGCATGTCAAGGACTTGATATCTGGAGGAGCAGATTCACTGCTTTACTCATGGATTGAGGCCTGACTTGCAGGGCCATTTTAAGTTACTTCTGGTGTTATAGAAGTAATTTCTAGATGTTTCTGACCATGCTTTCCCTATGGATTTTTTGACTCGCTAGTCCTAAAGGGGTAGCGAGAAGAGGCAACGTCATCAAGGTGGTTTTTGAGGGTCCAGGTCAGATGGTTGTGGCTTTTACCAGAGGTTTTAGCGAAGATGATAACATTAGGCCTCTAGTAGCAAGGCGAGTAACCAGCCCATCAGGGGTGGGTTCTAGGTTTGTGAGGACTTACCGAAGGGTCCCATATTTAGGTTAGGACTGGAGATGTTTTCTATGAGTGTAGAGAGCCAGGTCATTAGGCCCGACATTGTCCTAGGATCCATAAAGGTAGTTCAATTGAGGGGTGTTTTGAGTGTGGGGGCCAGGGCCACTATGCTTGAGATTGCCCCCAGCATAGGGCCTCTCAGGCTACAACATTACCTGTTCAGCCATTGCAAGCAGTGCAACCAGTCATAGGTGGGCCACCAGCCATTTGAGGAGCTAGGGGAGGAGGCTGGGTGGCCAGAGGAAGAGGTAGGGATTTGGGTGCACAATGAGATAGGGAGAAGTACCAGCTTTATTCCATTCATAACAGGGTCAATGCCGAGGCCTCTGATGTGGTTATTACTGGTACGTTGACCGTTCTTGGGTTTTTTACATTGACACTGTTTGATCTAGGTTCCATACTATACTACATATCTATTTATTTTTCTTCATGATTGGTTGTTGATAGTGAGCGGCTGTCTGTACCCTTAAGTGTATCTATCCCGGTGGGTGCGACCCTTGTGGTGGATCGAGTATATAGGTCATGTCTGGTGACTATTTAGGGTTATGATACGTGGGCTGACTTGATTGAGATTTCTATGTTAGATTTTGATATGATTTTGGGTATAGACTAGTTGTCCTCCTATCATGCATTCCTGGATTGCTATGCCAAGATCATAACCTTATCTGTGCCTAGTGTGCCCTCTGGAGTGTGGCGCGGTCTCACTAACCATTCATCAGTTCAGGTTATTTGTTATTATTGAGCTTGTAGACTTAACCCTTAGGGTTTTTATTCTTACTTGGCCCACATTAGAGATGTTAGTGCTGAGTCCCTTTCCCCTGAGACTATACCGGTTGTTAGCAAGTTTGTTGATGTTTCCCTGCTGATTTGCCTGTCCTTCCACCAGAGCGGGATATAGACTTTACTATCAAGGTTGAGCCAGGAATAGACCCATCTCTATTAATCTATATCGTATGGCACCGACTGATCTTCGTAAGTTGAGTGTTCAGCTACAGGATTTTCTCAACAAGGGTTTTATCTATCCTAGGTATCACCTGGGGTGCCCCAGTGTTGTTTGTTAAGAAGAAGGATGGGTCCCTGCGAATGTGTACTGATTATAGGCAGCTGAACAAGGTGACTATTAAGAATAAGTATCCTCTTCCCCGTATTAATGATTTGTTTGATTAGCTTCAGGGAGCCACAGTGTTCTCTAAGATTGATCTGCACTCTGGCTACCACCAATTGAGGATTCTGGCTTAGGATGTCCCGAAGAAAACTTTTCAGACTAGGTATGGGCATTATCAGTTTCTGGTGATGTTATTTAGGCTCACTAATGCCCCTGTAACCTTTATAGATTTAATAACTCAGGTGTTCTGGCCTTATTTGGACTCATTCGTGATTGTTTTTATCAATGACATACTAGTTTACTCACGGAGTCGAGCCGAGCATAAGGGGCACCTGAGAGTTGCATTGCAAAATTTAAGGATTGAACCACTCTACGCTAAGTTCTCAAAGTGTGAGTTTTTCTATATTTTGTCTCCTTTCTAGGCCATGTGGTATCAGGTGTCAGTGTTGATACGACTAAGGTTGAAAAAGTTTGTGATTCGCCTCGACTAACGTTCGTTACTGAGATTCATTGCTTCCTGGATTTGGTAAGGAATTATCATTGTTTTGTTTTGGGTTTATCTTCTATTGCATCCCATTTGACTAAACTTACTCAGAAGGTTGTGCCCTTCCAGTTTTCAACTAAGTGTGAGGCTATCTTTTTAAGGCTAAAGGAGTTACTGATTACTGCTCTGGTTCTTGTTCTACCTGTTGAGGGTCAGCCGTTTACAGTGTATTGTGATGCTTCAGGTGTCAGTCTTTGTTTTTTATGATGCAATAGGGCCATGTTATAGCATATGCATCGAGGAAGCTAAAGGATCACGAGCGTAACTACCCCACCTATGATTTGGAGTTGGCAGCGGTGGTTTTCACACTTAAGATCTAGAGGAACTACATATATGGAGTCCACTACGAGGTATTCACTGATCACTGCAGCTTGCAGCTTGCAGTACATTCTGAGTCAAAAGGAGCTTAGCTTGAGGCAGTGGAGATGGGTTGAGCTCTTAAAGGAATATGGTTTGATCGTTCTCTACCATCCGTGCAAGGCTAGCGTGATTGTCGATGCCTTGAGCTGGAAGGTGGTGATCTTAGGTAGCCTAGCTGTAGTTCCTATTTTTGAGAGGCCACCAGCTTGGGATGTTTAGCTTTTGGCCAACATGATAGTAAGGTTGGATCTTTTAGCGCTGGAGTGGATTATTGCCCATATTGAGTCTAGATCATCCTTGTTTGAAAAAATTCAACAACACCAGTATAAGGACCCACATTTAGTACAGTTGAAAGAGAGGGTCCTATCTGGTGATTTTAATTGGACTAGAGTAGACCCTGATAGTGTTTTATGGCTTTATGACCACCTTGTTGTTGAGGGTTGATTATCTAATTCAGACCTTATTACATGAGGCCCACTACTCCAGATACTTTATTCACTTGAGTATTGTGAGGATATACTGCAATCTGAGGCAGCATTATTGGTGGCAAGGCATGAGGAGGTCTATTACATCCTTCATGTCTCAGTGTTTGAATTGTAAGCGGGTGATGTTCAAACACCAGAGGCCGGGCGGTGAGATGTAGAGGCTCCCTATACCTGAGTGGAAGTGGGAGACGATCACTATAGATCTCATCACAGTCCTTCATCATACTTCCAAAGGTTTTGATTGTATTTGGGTCATCGTGGATCGATTCACCAAGATAGCTCACTTCCAACCAACTCGTTTGACCTGGGGAGCAGAGAGATTGGCCGAACTATATATCAGTGAGGTAGTTAGACTTCATGGGGCACCGATATCTATCATATCCAATCGAGGCACATTGTTCACCTCGCGGTTCTGGAGAATGATTAAGAGGGAATTGGGTACAGTGGTTGATCTGAGTACAATATTTCACCCACAAACGAATGGAAGTCTGAGAGGACCATTCAGGTGCTTCATGATATGTTGCATGCCTGTATGTTTGACTTTGGAATCAAATTTTGATAGTTTCTTTAGCTTCGAAATTTTGACTTTGGTCTAGGTGGACCTTAAGTTCGTGTCCTGGGCTTTTCAT
>JBDJHY010000078.1:7108920-7136406 GCA_039654485.1 Withania somnifera
AAATTGCCAAAGGCTTATATTTGCAAAAACAAGGTATGTATCCTATAATCTTTTATTCTAGTAAAAGATATTTCACATGAGAAAAATGTGTCATTTTGAATTAGGTAACTTACCCAACTCTGAAAAAGTGCCATTATGACTAGGATGACTTACCCAACTTCGAAAATGTGTCATTTAAAATGGGATGACTTACCTAATTTCAAAAACGTGTCATTTTTTGAATGATATGACTTACTCAATTTTTAAAAACGTGTCAATTTAAGGGGTAACTTACCCAACTTTCAAAATGTGTCATTTTTTGAATGAGATGACAACTCACTTTTGGAAAGATGTCATCCTTTGATATAACTTTAAAATTCAAAAGGCCATTTTGGGTTCAGGAAACAACCAACGTGCCATTTAATAAAACAGGATAATTCAAATTGAAAATAAATATGACGTTATTGGTGAATAACCCAATAATCCACTTCAAAAGGTGTTAAAAGATGGGTGTTTGCCCAAAAATAAAGACTTGTGAAGAGAGAGTCAAGTGTTGACTGTAGTTGGTACCAAAAGTTAGTTGCTCATGAAGACTTCCTCACTTGCTTCTCTTTTAATTGAGATTGACTTCGAGGTAATCCCCTTGGTTTTAAGTGTTTCCCAAAACATACCTAAGTATCGATAAGATTTGTTGGTCTTTCTTCAAACAAAGGTTTTGAACTATACCGGTCCTCATGTTTAAAGTGCTCTCACCATAAAGAAAGTCCTATCTCACACATTTGGGAGCATTTGATTTGAGGAATTTTTGCAAAATACAATTACACTCAGAAGAATGTTCAACACATACAAATGTAATGTCATAGGCTTGACCTTCATGTAAGTCTCTACTAATATAAGAACATCTTGAATGAGATCATGTAGGGCTTGTTACCAGCTTGTAACGTAGGCTTAGGGACAAGTAGGATATTATTTTGGGATAAAGGTGACTTAATCCCTCCTTAAGCATTGCACTTGACTTGTGCTTTTGAAATTGTTACGCCTTTGGCGCTTGAACCTTTTTTTTTATCCCTTTCTTTGTTTTGACTTCTTTGTTTGCTATGTAACTTTCTCCATTTTGTTCATTCTTTTGAATATTCTCTTTTATTATTGGAGTGTCTTTCCATTCTTATTTTGTGGAAATTTTCGCTTGACTTGATCACATGAGGAGCCTTCGGGGAATTTACACACTTGCTTTTTGAAACTTTAAACTTGAACCTTTATCTGCACATTCTGGTGAGTTGACGGAGAAATGGGCTAAAAGGAGATAGTGCATATAAGCAATCAAAAATATATATGCTAAGATGTGGTTGTAAAAAAAATAGGCCTAGGCTCAAAATTAGGACATAATAAGGATTAACATCATTTGGTAGGATTGAAAGGCTCAATCGGGCCAAAGATAGCCTACGATCATTTCCCAGATCAAATATAACTCAGAATTTTTCCTCGTCAAACATTCGGCCCAAGTTCTAGATCAACAATGCGATGTAGCAGAACTTTTTATCTAAAATCTCACTGCACTATGCACATAAAACAATGAGGTTGGTTTATTCTTATCTTTAATGCATGCAATAAAATATTTTCAAGTGTAACAAAAGTATGATTGAGAGGTATCAAAATAATCTATAGTTCACCACAAATTCAATCCTCTTATTTGCATTAATTATTTTTAAGAGCATATTTTAAACGTTGTCGATACTAACAAAGTCAAAGACTATGATTCTGAAAATATGTACCCTTTTATTTTTTAACAAAGGGTTAAAATTTTCTTATTTCTTTTTCCTTTTTTTCTTTTGATTTTTTTGAATAAGGATTAAAACCCCTTTTTTAATAAGGATCGTGAACCCAAGAAGGATTGCCTACTGTAATGACCCTCATGGTACCTTATGAGAATTAAGCGATGTTTTGTATTCTAGAGCTTTCCAGTAGCTGTCTTAGGTTATTTATGACTTGATGGGACCGATATTCCGATTTACATGGCGGCTGGGTTGAGATTTATCTTATTTTGCCTATTTTAGAGCCTAAGACTAAGTACTCGTGAACTTTAGTCAACTTTTCTTCAAGAAGAGTTCGGAATCAAATTTTGACAGTTCTGTTAGCTTTGAAATGCTGTCTAGATGGATCTTGAGTTTGTATTTCAGGGTTTTTGTTTCGAGTTAGTGCTAAATTGTGGTTTTCTTTTTATTAAGGCCTAATTTTGGAGCTTAGGTGGACTTTCGATGTTCGGAGTGTTAGAATGGAATTCGGACACTTTTACCTGCTCCGAAATAGTGTTTTAGGCTAGCAAAAATGTTGGTGTGTTTCTTGGAGTGCCCGGCGTCGTTTTGAATGCCTTGATGGCATAATCCAAAATCGATATTTCTTGGTTTTGGGGGAATTTTCTCTCAAACAACCTCGGTTGATCATTTTGACTATTCCATTAGATCCAGAATGTTATTTCCATATTGTGGACATATTTGGTGTATTGAAGTTGGTCTCGGAATACTCATTCTAGACCCTCAGAGTTCAGCTTTTCATTTATTGTGAATTGCAGGCACAGGCCGCCCTGGCGAAAGTCAGGTTGCACCTGCGAGGTTGCCCTAGAGACCTTGGCATCTCCCCTGCGATACTCTCCCCAGCGGGCTGAGGTTCCCCCCAAGTGAAAGTTTTTTGGGCATTTTGGTTGCCCCAGCAACCCAATGTCCACCCCAGTGCCCCGCCCCGGCAACCCTGACTCTACCCCTATGAATATTATAGAAAACTATAAATAGCTACAAACCCTTTGTCCATTCTTTTCACCAAATTATTCTTTATCTTATCTCTGTATTCCTATGAAAAACTCATCGCTTATGGTAGAAAAAGTTCCCAAAGGTTTCCCTCACAATATCGGACAAAAATTGGGTGTCAACAACTGTCCCTATTCGTCTGGAGATGATGAAAGAGTCTTTAGACGAATACGTTAATGTATAGACAATTTTGGCTCAATAAAGAAAGAATAGATAACACGTACCTTTAAAATAGTTGTCAACGTTGCTCTGTTATCGAGCTGTGAGATGTTATGATATAAAATTGTATACCTACTTGAATGAGGTGACAACTTGACTTGTCTCGTTGAAAGTTAGACAACCTAACATTAACTTATATGTCATATTGGACAGGATGACTTCCCATTTTGTCTCATTTAAAGGCGACGACCCATCATTACAGAATATGTCACACTTAAGGAGGTGATGATCCATATATCACGCTGAAGGAGGTGACAATTCAATATTGTCTGTTATGCCTAGTCATCACATTGACTATGGTTTGGATATCTAGAGTCACTCTAATACTGATCTAGATAATGGAGTCACTTTGACATTGATATGAAAATGCAGGGTCATCTAGATACTGGTTTGAATAAGGGGTCACCTTGACAACTGTCTGGATACGAGAGTCACCTTCACACCAACTTTAATAAGAGGAGTAACCTTGATACAGACTTGAATAAATGGAGTCACTTTAACACATGTATGGATATGTGGAGTCACCTCAACACCGAATTAGATAAAAAGTGTCACCTTGATATCTATCTAGATATGTGTGTCTTGCAACAATTGAAGATGTGTGTGTATTAACCCTCATGGCGATGCAATGGCCCTTGTAGCAACTAAATATGGTACGATTAACCCTTGTGGCAATTCAATGGCCCTTGCGGAATCTGAAGATGGTGTGCATTAACCCTTGCGGCAACTAAATATGGTGTGCATAACCCTAGCAGCAATGTAATGTCCCTCGCAGCAGCTAAATATGGTATGCATTTACCCTTGCATCAATGCAGTAGCCCTTGGATGAATAAAATGATAAAAAAAATACTATGTTTAATCCATGTACAAATATAATTTGAATTAAAAAATCTAAGATAAAATAATGATTTTATTTAATATGCAAAATTAATTATAATAAAAATTAGATGATAATCAAAATTAACAAAAATGAAAAATGACTTGATAAAAAAATTATTTTTTCTATATAAGAATAATTTATCAATAACTTGTATTAAACTGAGAAAACCCATGCAAAAAATTAAATTTTATGCATTTAACAAATAATAAACTTAAAAACATTTATTCTATAAAATATCGGGCCAAAATTGATTGTCAAACACATCATATGCAGTTCATGCAAAAAAAAATACAATATCACTCAATATCAATAAAGGCCACTCAAAGGCATGAACTCAAGTAAGTAAATGACCAATTACACTAATCACAATGGGGCATCTCATGGCTACATAGATATCTCAATCCACAAGCTCATATTTGTCCAATCTTATTACCTTTATTTTAGACCTCGCATGTTTGACTCTAGTATCTGGGTGAATACACGTCATATCACTTACACGAATATCCTCACGTAGTCCTTATTATTCCACATTTCGAAAAAAAAACACAAAATACCTAGGACACTCTGTAAGAGAGTCGAGAGCATCCACTTGCCTTAGAAAGCGAAGAAACAATCGAACATGAGCCTTTTTCTTTTGTCGAGCCTCCAAATCCAAAAAAACCTAGTTAAATATGAATTATACATGTGAAAATATGAATGTTGATACTCATATTGATATTTTCATAATCAGGTCCAAAATCACCCTTAAAAAGTCAAAATCGAGGTCGAGGGTAAATTTAGAATTTTTCTTAAGAAATATGTTATATATGAGTTGAAAATCAAACTCAAAATCCAAAAATAAATACTCATGTCAAACCCTAAATACCCGGATCTGAAACCTCGACTCAAATTTGAAATATTTCTTGAAAAATATCTTACTCGTGCCTGGGGAGTTTAAATATAAAATTTAATCAAAAATGGAGTTAGGGTCGACCTTGAAATTCTCAAATTATCAAACTTTAACTTTACCGGGAAAACCCCAATTTTTCAAGCTTATACACAATTAATATGAAGAAACTAATTGATAAATCAATAAGTTTGTTCCAAAATTAGTTTATCCATAACATAAGGATCTTAAATACAAATCTTCACTTAAATTTGAGTCCAAGCCCAAGAAATTCACGGATGAGGAAAGAAACAAGATGAAGAAATTATGAGAATACCAAAATGAGGATTGGATATTGACTCCCTTATTAAAACGAGAAGAGCTCCCCAATAATCACTCCATTCTGAGCTCTAGAACTCCCACTATGCTCAAAATACTAAATAAACAGTGTCTGAAATTTAAATACATGTTTTAGAACACTAGAAAATTTGCACCAACAACTTTATTTTTCACTAAAAAGGTCGTACTCCCTCATACGATAGGGAAATGACCCCTGTTGTATGTCCGAATAATAATCATTACACATTTGTTCAATCTAAGCTCAATTTCATGCTCGTTTGTCCAGTCAAATATTATTTGTTTCAATGAATAATTGTTTCATATTTTGCAATAAAAGTCCAATCTTGACTTAGCAAAAATGCACCAGCCTTTTACATATCAGTTCTATAATTCATGCTCAAAAATTCAAAAGTTTCAGAATAATTTCTCAATCTTTAAAACTAATAACAAACCTTTTAGTTGACATAATTTGCTTAAACAGCTCCAAAGCACCCAAAAAGCTTCAAAGTTCACCCAAAACTTATTCGGAATCTCCCGAACACAAACTAAATATGTTACTAGCTTGAAAATGATACTTCAGACTAAATGAAATCACCAAAATATAAATCTGAGGTCTCCTTGATCAGATACTCGCCAAAGTTACTAAAAATGAAAAGCTTGAACCTTCTCTTATACAAAAAATAACCTCTCGAATCTAAGAGATCAACGAAATTTGAATACGAGCATTCAATCATTAATCGTTGACCAAAATCAAACTTTAGCTTAAAACTCAACTTTATCTCATCAAATGAGCTAAAATCACCACGAAAAGCCTAGAATTAAAAACGATGGTCCTCCTAAATTAGATTCTACATTCTGGAGCTGACGGGACTAACAGAATTTCAGTTCGAGACTCGAAACTCTAAATATTGACTAAAGTCAACTATTTCAACTTAAAAAGCTTTCAAAACTAAAAATTTCACAAAACCTTTATAATCCGGTTTTTAAACTAAACCCCCTAAATCGAACAAATATGACTCGAGGCAACTATCGAGAAGGATAAAATGATAATTTTATTAAAAATATTCAAAAATGACCTTCAAGGTCATTTTTAATGTCCTTCAAGGTCATTACATTATCACTGCAGCAATTCTTACCACAACGATACAACAACATAAAAGTAACCACTGCAGTGGAAAAGTGATTACTGTAGAAGAAAAATGACCGTTGTGTGGTAATTACTGCATCATCAAGTGATGCAGAATGTCTTCCAAGGTGCCATTATGGCACTAAAAATATTATGTAAAATCCAGTCTAGAAATCATCCCGAACCTATCAGGCAAAACAACGAAAAGAAAAATATCCAATAACGATCAAATAAAGTATATGGGGAATACACTAGAGCCAACACTCTCGAACACGAGGCCTCATCCTCACCTACACTGGACACCGTTACTCCTTCTTATCCATATCACCTAGGAAGGAGAACTCTTGTGCATCACTAGCACTTAGCTCTGGCATCTTCTTCTTGCCTATACACCTGAGAAAGACCTTTATTCCTTTCCAAATAGAGATGAAAAGCTCGTCTTGGGAGTGTTTTTCTTCTTTTCCTTGTCTAAGTCCTCCTTGAGTCACACATGAGCCTCAGCGAGCTATAAATAAGAGTCTTGCATTCCTAAAATGCTAGTGTCGACTGTAAAGGTCCCTATCAATCAATCATTCACGTCCCCCAGGCAATTCTCAATCTAGTCCATCTCTCTGAATGTCTGTGAAGTGTCGATGCCTGCTCCAACTCCACTTTGAGTCTTACTTGACTGCCTCTTAGCTCTGAGTCTCCTCTTCTTCGAACCGACCTTTCTCCCAGGACCACCCTTTACACCCAAGGGATCAAAATCCTTGTCACATTTATCCCAAATATCGATAGAATCCATCGGCACATTGCCTCTCTTACAAAAATCCATGATCAATGACGAAAGTAACATACTCTTAGTGATGCTGGCAAAATACTTCCACTCGTGCAAGATCACCCAGGAAACATTAAAACCTACCCTTGTAACAGAAAGAGATATCGTTAAGACACTCTCCCAAGTCATACCTGTAAGGTTCGCAGAGGGGTTGTTTCTATTACTAATTAGATGGTGCCACATCCACGATATATCGGTGAAATCCACATTATTAAAAGGCGAGTCCATGTGAGCCCATACCATCCCCTTTGCTCATGGTACTTGAGCCCTTGCCACCCACATTTTTTCTCGTCATTTTGTTTGCCCTAAAACTCATCATGGGACTCGTTGAACACCCCCCAACATCTCATTAATCCTTTTTGCTAATATAGATACATTCATTATGTAGATATACACATATGAATTTGGACTATTTCGGTAATACCCGAATTATTGAAACACAGAATTCGCTCACCTAATTTATGTTGAAAGTAGTAATAGGCTCAACAAGCATCATCCACTCAAACTCCTCCAACCAGTTGCAGAACTCCAGTGTGCTTTCGAAAACCCTGCCCATCTGAAGCCCTCTTTCCTGGAAAAATCCCTGAAGCTACAAATTCCAGCAACAAGTAGCACAAGGGATGAATCAAATGCTCGTAAGTAGATTGTTTTGCATTGGGATCCATAAGCTTTGTGCTTGAAAAACAAGGATGGGTCTTAGCTAATCACCATCTTTCAAATCTTGACCATCCTTACAATTTTCATTCAGTAAAGGAGGTGAAAAACCCTTTGGAACTGTTGCAACTAGCACCGCAGAGGAAAAATTTCCACTGCATCAGGGGATATCCTCCTACAGTAGCCACACACATCAGAAAAGGTACCTCTATAGTGGACCCGTGATTACATCCTTGGAAAATTACAAACGTCATTTTTGCCTAAATTCTAAGTTTTGTTAATGTAGTTAAGGTCGGGCATCATGAAGTCCCTAGTAGAGTATTTATCACAAATTAGGGGTGAGTAATAACCCCAAAATCGAGTTTTCATGCATGTGATTTGACAAATCATTTCTCCCTTATTCTAATATGATTCTCACCCCAAATCCGTCATAATTCAAAAATTCAGCAAACCAACAAATTCAAATTCCCACATTTTAAGTGTGAAACATCAATCTTACACGAGAATAGTGAAAAGGCAAATAAATACAAGAGTAAAAGTGCTTACCTGGGTGTCTTGTCAAGAACCTTGAGTTGGAATGGAGAGGATTTGGGGGTGAGAGATGATATGAAAAATAGAGTAAAAGTGCTTACCTGAGTGTCTGCTTCCCCCTTAATACCCAATATAACCGCTGCAGCGGGGGTTTTACCGCCGCAATGGAAATTGCCTTCTCGCATCCAACATATTTAGCTTTTGAAATGGTGCATCCTAAAACTTGTGCCATGTTTTTCGACTAATCATGTAACAGTACCTTTGAGTGAGAAGTAGTTTCAAAGACATGAGAGAGGAAAGCGAAAAGTTTGAAAAAAAATCCTGGACAGTTGCAAATCAAGGTTCGTAATTGCAGCATCTGTACAATCAAAAGTAAAAATTCTACAATAATGTTCAACTTATCAGTTACTGGTGTCAGTAATTGTCCAGCTACTACTTCACAGTTCAACTTATTTCTATTGTAAAAGTTTAGATAGTATGCTTATGCGAGTATTTATTCCCCGGGAGCCCTTCTTCATTTAACCGAGTATGGAGAAGGATTAAAACTCTGGCAAATCCTAATTTGAAGCGATCTAGTTTGAGCATATCATTATCAATGTCCACACAAACGCCTTACTCAATTATCATATTCCCCCTAGCATAAAATTGAGACACTCTTTACACCACAATTCCTGATGCGTTTAAATTAAAAAATTACTCTTTTTACATAAAGTTACAAAATTGAAGTGACTTTTCGGGAATCCGCATGCTTCTCTGCTGTCCATCTTCCAAAACTTGCAATTCAATCTCCTAACTGCTCTATTTCAATCAATGGACGTAGCCCAACAAGAGAAGTTGGTTATACTGCTGGGAACGTTACCTTCAGCAGATTCCAGCCACAGTTAGTCGTGTCTGTACGACCCAAACAGCAAGACTTATCAGAAGACCAGACAGTCTCGACCTTAAGGCGATCACTGAATTGGACACCATCTTGAACCACGTCAAGATATTCAGTATCTCCATTGAGATAGAAACCATCTCCACGACTGCTGTATTTAATTCAAGCAAGACTGCTCTCAACATATTCCATGGCTTTCCTTTTCACAGCCTCCATTCGTTCATCATCACCAAGCATCTTTTCATACTCGAGATACTTTTTAAAGAGGAACTGCAGTCCATACATCACAAAGCATTAGAATCTGATAGCGCACCATCATAAAACAAGAAGAAAACCAATTGAAAAAAATATCTTAACAAGTATTCCAGGGTCTAGAAAATATATAATCACCTTCATCTTTTTGGGCTGAAGGCTGAGAGTTATTGCCCTTTCAAATAAGGCACGGATCACATCTGCATCTCCCAGTCGAATCTCCTGTTCATTTGGTTTTAGTTTGAATCATGTACAATGAAAAAAAAAATCTTCAGACACATAAAATGCAGTTTAATACAGTACCTGATCAAGATACACGCTCCACAGATCAGTTCTCTTCGGATACTCGCGAAGCATTTTCTCAAACAAGGAGCGACCCCTGTCAGGAACTCCACACTTGAACTCTAGAAGAGCTGTTTGTGTAATAAAGTTAATGTGTTTGTGCGGAGGAAGATTTAGCAAAGCACGATTCACCACTAACTGGACTCCATCTTGGTTTTGTTTCAATAACCACTGAACCCACCGGAGCCAAACCTATATGAAATGAGGACAAAAAGAGTTGGCAATAGTAAAATAGGGATCAACCAAAGTACTTCAAAAACTACTCTGTAAAATTAGGCCCGAGGCCTACACACAAATACCTAGTTCAAAGGGAGGAGGATAGCCCAAACCTTATAAGGAGACTCCCATCTCATTAACCACCAATGTGGGACTTCTTTCCCGTTTTAAAAAAAATTACGTGGGAAACTAATTATAGGACTAAAATTACCTAAAATACCAGTGATTTAAGTTTGCCAAGACTACCATATAGATAATACCAAACTACCAAAAACAGATAAGAAAAGAAGTAGGACAGAGATCTTTCTTTTTTGCTTTTGGATTAACGGAAAGAGAACTAGAAAAAGAGAAAAAGCAGGGACGATATATGTAAAACAATTATGATAATAAAGAAAGAAAAAAGCAAAATAATGAATTTCTTTTGCAGAAGCTTAAAGGAAATCTGGAGAAAATGTAGGAAAGAGGAGATTTTGAATCTATCCATATATATTATGCTTGCGTAATTTCCGAAATAGCTATTAAGGTGGAGAAAATAAATTCAGTAAAACTAATTGTATCTATTACTATTTGGTATTCCAAGTAAATATTTAATAGGTTAAGTATTGAGGCTAATTTAGATCTTACAATTAGTTCCCCGTGTAATTTTCCCCCGTTTTTCATTCTTCAATACCTAGGCATAAACCTTATGCCTAGAACCGGACATCTGGTGCTTTGACAACTTTTATTTGAGGGCAAAACATTGGGTGCGATGGGTCATGCTCTGATACCACGTAAAATTAGGTTTTTGGTCCAACTCATACCCCAAAACCTAGCTCAAAGGGAAAGGGGATTGCCACACACTCTTACGTGTATACCTTGCATGAATGCTTGAACTTCTTAACCATCTTGACAAGAAGTTCATCCACGAGTTTGTGTTGCTCAGTCCTCTCATACATTCCTAACAAGGCCAAATGCACTTTTTTTGGATCACAATACTGCAATGCTCGATGGAATACTTTTTCAACAGCTTCCTGGATTGTAATCAAGAATATGGGATTCAGAGGCAAATAAGTGAAATATAACATAAAAAATTATTTAATATCATTGTTTTGTTGTACCTCTGGGGGGTTTCCATACTCGTTTTCTAAATTAAAGTAGGCAACCCAAACATTTAGCTTCTCCAACTCTTCTCGCACGTTTATTGTCCTCAAAGCCCTTGAGAAAAGAATAACGACACAATTAACAAGTCATGTAATTTTCCATCACATTTTACAACTCAATAGTACCTAGGAAAACTAATTCACAATGAAGAACAAAAAGCATGGCACTCCCACATGACCAAGTATGAGTTGCACATTGGACTTTGCACCTCATGTGTTCTTTTAATTGTTCCTTGCAGGGAACCCATTAGAGCGAAAGTTTTGTACTTAAAATCCTTATAGATCACAAAAATCTTCTGAGGAACTTAAATGTGATGGCAAACCTTCCCAAGATAGTTTTACCGAAAACATGATTGTTGGATTGACAGTGAGGAGAGCAACCCTATTAGTTGGTAATGGAAACAATAGTGGAAGTCCAGGGGCCCTTACGAAGTAGTTGGTTGCTCAGGAAGCATGCCTGACTCTGAACAAACTACAGAGAAGAGGACTTTCATTATGAAATAGGTGTTTTATGCGTAACCGTGATGAAGAAAACTGCAGCCATATATTCCTTCACTGCCACAAGTGAGATTTGGTCATGCACTTTTAACCTATTCAAGATGCCTTTTACCATACATCATATAGTGAGGGATCTCCCCGACCATCTGAGGGTGATGGATAAGGAAGCCACGAGAAAGATTCAGCGAACTTGCCAGCTTGTGTTTGCTGGATATTATAGGAAAGAAATGCAAGGTGCTTTGAAAAAAAAAAGCAGATTCGATACTGAAGACTAAGTTTCGGAGCTTATGGCTTTTGGCCTTCTTGTGTAATCTTCAGGATGTCAAAGATGAAAATAGCTTCGTTGATTTCATCAACTTACTGGGTAGGAACTGACAAAAGGAACCCTTTCTTTTTCTTTTCTTTTTTTTTTTTTTGTGAGGAGGAGGGGGGGTTCAGACCATGTAAATGTACTAGAACCAACTTAGTGCTAGATTTTTCTATCAATATGTATACTTACCTGTTACTAAAAAGAGCATCCTACAGTCCCGTTAGAAAATTGACTGTTCTATCAGATTCAAGCAACAGAAGCACACATTTTTTCCTTTCACAAGCAGCATGCATTGTTAAGAAGAGCAACAATAAAATAACAGCTCACATCAAAGAGCTTAAATACCAATATGACCAAAGGTTTGTTCAAAGGATAAAATTCCATCTAGATATTTATACTATTCTTCATTCGCCAGAAATGGAAAATAAAATGGAATTCACTGTTTTAGATGAAGATAATATAACTTCAAAGATTTACCTTTCTGCAATCGATCGTGCCTTCTCAACATCAGCCCCCGACAGAACAAATGCCATGTATTTTATCCAGACAAAGCTGCTATTTGGAGAACTTCTAACTAATTTCTCAAACTCATCTTCATCTCTGGGAATATCTTTTCCCAGTAATCTTTCCTCGGCAGCTCTGATTTCTTGTTCCCTTTGTATCACATGAAGACAATTATAATATAGACAACATTACTCTCTATGAATCAGTAAATCCGAAGAACAGGTAAGGGAAAAAGATAACTGATTCAAACTGTACCTCAATCTTTTATCTTTTTTTCCTGCATGTTTCTTGTTCTTGTCATCTGAAGTACCGAAATCGGTAGCATCACCTGAGACTTGATTAACTACACCACCCATATCCAAATTTTCTGTATCATCAAGTGAGACCTCTAGTGGTGGTATGGATGCCCGAGATTCAACTTCAGCAAGGAACAGGTCCTTCCCATCAACAGAATCACCATCAAGATCCTCCCGTCCTTGAGAGCTCCACTCGGATGAAGGAGTTGATTCAATACCGATGGAAAGAGCATCTCTATTCACTGCATAACCAGAACTCAACCTTGTATCTGTTTGAACAATTGTAGCATCAATAAAATATGAATTCTTCATCCCAAGTGAAATTCGATGTCTTTCCTTATCAACCTGTCAAAAGGTTGAAAAAAAGGAGTTTGAATGTAACAGACCCAGATGGCAAGAATGACAAACAAGCTGTACAGCAACGTCATCACTCATGAAATTCTGGAAGCTAGATTAGCATTTGAAATTCTTCAGAAGGAAGGATGATAAAGAATTTGACAAATCAAGTACCAAAACTTTTAGAATTCACTTATATATAACATTGTTATTATTTTCCAAACCAGGAGACGAAAAAACTGAAAAGAAAATAACAAAATTCTTTTTCATCTCCCCCTATTCCTTTTGGCTTGATAAAACTTCACGTATTCCAAAATATTTTACATTATCAAACTGCAGTGTCATTCAGGACCCATCTCCCCCTTACCTTCAAAATCTTTGCCGTCACTCTATCCCCAGCTTTGTGTCTAGAGTCAATATTGTCAACATGATTGTCAGAGATCTCTGAAACATGGCACAACCCAACCTACCAAATGAAGCTGAAATCATCAGCATACAAATGCAACACAAGATTTCTGCTAAGAACCATAGCTTATTACTATTGCAAATTGATGAGAAAGATGCATCCATGATTAACATTAAAGAATAGGAACTTGCTTATAGCCGACGAAAATAAAAAGCAGGAAAAGGATAACATTTATCCGTAAAGAGTCAAGAAATTCATTAATGCTGATGAAATTACATGGTAAAAAGATGTAGACTGAAATATTAATAATGAAGTGAGTGTGATCCATGTTCAAAAGTAACAATGTGGCCACTTAGATCATAACTTACTACCAAGTCAAAACTACTGGAAGTGACTTGTTACATACCAAATTTGTGTGATCAACTGTGATAAACAAACCATATGGTTCAACTCGCTTGACTCTGCCAGATATGACATCCCCAACAGTCAAATTACTTAGAGCAACTTTATCAGACTTGGGAGCACCACCTGCACTTGATGTCCTAAGAGTGACTTCAACTCGCTTGGACAATGGATCCACAGAGACCACCCTGCAGTATAGGAACTTAGTATATGAGAACATGAGGATTGAGACAATAAATGTTTTATCCATACTGATAAAACTCACTTTCCAATGACAAGTTTCCCAACCGGGAATTCTTTCTCTGGATTTTCCACATAGCCATCCGACAAGTTTGACAGGAGAACCTTTGCGTCAACTTTTCGTGAAAGCACTATGAAACATCCTTTTGGTGTCACATTTTTCACATATGCCTAAAAGTAAAAGATGGAAAAGGAAGAAAGGAACCTCCACATTATACTTCAACTGGCAGAAGAACGAAACTAATCATAAGTGATGCAGTAACTTAGAAAGACTAAAATGCAAAAATGGTTTTACCAATGAGTTTGAGTATACAATCAGTTTATATCATTTTTTTTGTTTTTTTTTTTGTTTTCTTTGATAACTGAGACATCAGTTCCATCCTATATGTTAAATGATTATGGAAAAGGATGAATAAACAACAATTTTTTATGCATAAGTAAGAACGAAGGATGATGAAAGATATCATTTGAATTCCTTGTGATGTCTAAAGTGATAACTGCTACCAGCTACTTCTGACTAAAAGAGTCTATGTATGTATGCGCACGCACACGCACACGCACATGCACACGCACACACACACGCATATATATATCCACAAACACAAAAAAATGAGTTTGTTACAACCTCAGTCCACATCCGTTTATTTTACATACATAAAACACAAGAGGCAGTTGCTCGAGCGGCACAAAAAAGTTTATTCTAGAGAAAGTTTGAAAGAAGCTTCAGTTGAAAGGTAAATTAATATTCCAGAAGAAAAACAGAATGGAAAACAAGAACGGTTATATGTGATGCAACAGAATCAGGTGCTTCAAGATTTTGATATTAGAGGACAGGAGAAAGAAGATGTATTGGAAGACAGTTTTATTAACATTGATAAGAATTCTAGAACATATTCAAATCTCCCCACGTAAAATAATGCATCTGTTTCAAGAAGTCAGCTGCAGCAGAAGAAGAGATCAATCAATCAGACTAGTGGCACTTGATAAATTTTTCTTTGATGTTGTGACACCAAAAGGTTAATTAGAGACAAGTATAAGGGGATGAAAAAGGACCATGGTGTACAAGGGGCTAAGCAGTTTTTAAGGGACAGACCAATGGAGATATGTGATGGAACCAAGGGATGAACACAGAACACATAAGTTGAAAACAGGAAAGATATTCTATAGGGAACCCGTGGTGGACTGAGGTCAGTTCAGTGAGGAGAGACTAGAAGTTAAAAAGATATCTAAACGGTTATGTTTTGTATTTTATGGGTAGGGCATTAGCTGTTAAACGATAGTTTCTTCTCACTATTATGCAAATTTGCCTCTGAATGTGAAATTTGATGTTTAAATATTAGGGTATCAGTTGGTTTATGCCACTTACAGTAAAGGATTTATAGAAAGTTGTTACTTCAAGAAAAGCAGATGTCAATAATCCTCCTTGTGGGATTTAGGGCAAGTTGAAAAGAATTGAGTAGGACAAATTATCGTCTAAAAGAAGTGAATGGTTACTTAATAACTATGTTCATGAGATAAGGAATAGGTAAGTTACTTAAGAGCTATGTCCATGAGATATTAGGAAGATCACTTCATTTTGATTAGGGAGGAAGCGAATCATATGATTTATCCACCCATAGAAAGAATACATCCCTGGACCTCTAGGATTTGAAAAGGTAATTTACCACAACATGATAATGAAACTGAAGCTTTCTTAATCTTTAAGAATCCCTTCAATCTCTTAATTTCCAATTAGACAAGTATTACATTAGATTCAATACCAGATATCATCAAAATTATCTTACAGACACTTCTCAGAGGTGGGCATACATCAATGTTGTACATTATCTTTTTTCATGGAAGGGGAATGAAGACGCAACCAGAAAGGTATTACAGGTTTAAAGGTCAGAAAACTATGGGAAGAGTGTGACTGCGTACTAATGCAGCTTGCAAGAGAAAAAGAAACATCTAAATCATATTGTACCTGCACCATCATATTTGGATGAAGATCCTCAATCTTCTCCTCCAATACAGGATCTGAATAAAAATTTAACAAAGAAATCAATCAAGAAACAGAAAGAAGTATGGAAATGGTATGAATGCAAACACCCGATATATCCACATTGAAATAATAGTTAGATAGCCCCAAGGAGGAAATGGAAGGATAGGTGGAAGTATGAGTCATTGAATACTTCTTTCAGCAAAAGTAACAACCTTCTCATCCGATAGGTGCAGTTAGAAAGACATCTAAATTATTCATTTTGGTATAGAGGGACGGAAACACTAATGTGGAAGGGCTTCATTTTACTTTCCCATGTCTTTCATTTCCTAAGCCAAACAAGGGAAATAGCCCTTCGCCCCTCCTCTTGTACTCTTGTTGTGAGTAAGATTTCAAAGTAACACAACTACTTTACCAATTTTATAACCCATTTACCTAATACATTATGAGACAACTATCGCAGGACATTTCGGCCTAATCATCTAAATCAACACCCTTGCGCCTGCAGCGAGGAGGATCATGAACACATAAGAAGTGCACAGCACACAACGGCCTTTGAAGTCATTGAACAGAACCTCTATTATCCCGATAATAGGCTAAATTTACTCCCTAAGGTCTGCAAGGAGGAGGATAGTGAAAACATAAAAAGGTCCACTGCACTTCACATAACAGAAATCAACATTGGGATGAAGTGCATTAACACACATAACATCAGAAATTCATTGAAGAGAACTCCATAGAAACCACCCTAAAAGGCTTAGGCAACAACAATTATTTATCGGCTAGAAGCACCATCATATTCCAAAAATACAACATTTGTAGCATGTTATATTTTTGCAGCATGATAAGAAATCTATTACTGATTCTCAGTATCATGCATATATATATGCCAACCACAAGTATATAAACTGGGAAAAGATAGCCGAATCAGAGAATACCCCGACATATCCTGTATATAAAAAAGGACAGAATCACAAGACTTTTTGGTGTTAGTAAACATAAAATAAGCACGCAAATACATAAGGATTGGGTGAAATATTGCCCTGTTAAACATTTCAGGCTTGAGGAGCTTGCAAAGACACAAAAAGAATGCAGCAAACCTTCTAGCAATACATCACACAATACAAATTTCAATTTATTGGACTCTCTCAAGATACCATCTGGAGTTTCACAGCCAAAAGTGAACTCTTGTCATAACAAGGTGTAGCATTTGATATAACAAGAACAAAAATATGACCAAAGTGGACGTGGTAGAAGAAAAGCCCAAATTGAAGGAATTCACACGAGGTAATGGTCCGGTAAAACAAAAAAGGTCTCATGCATACTTAGCCATGTAATCATTTCACCTGCAAGTGTGGATGGTTTAATGGATAGCTCCCACTGATAGCCTCTCTTAACACTTTCTGACATCTTGAACTTTGAAATGATCCTTGCAGTAAGAGTCTGCCCAAATCTGAAGTTACTAAATGGAGCTTCGGCATAATTGTCATCTGACGCCTATTCATCAAGAAATTGAACGGTACAAGTTAAAGAACACAAAATACTAAGTTACAGTTACCTTTTTCTCCTGTTCTCTTTTCTTTCAAGAAGGCAAAGATTTCTAGTATCAGGTCTACCAAACGAATTATTTTCCTTGGTTAACAATAATTGACGTTTTTCTGATATTTGCGGGTTCTTTAATTTCCCTTTATATTCGAAAGGGAGGAACTTAGGAGAGGGGAACTCATTGTACCATTACATAATCATTTGAGAAGAAGTCATCAAGTAATTGCTTACCTCAGTTATGTGCACCCTCCCATGGAAACTGGACCCAAATTTTAGTCTCAGTTCAAGTGGCCTTATTTCAGTAATCTGCAGTTAATCGTACAAGATAAAATATAGTAACCAGCTAATTTGTGATCTGAATCCTTCATGAAAAAAAGCAATTATTACCACGAAAGATACCCATACCTCTGCCTGAACCAGCGATCCGACATTATAACTAGATTTCTTTTTGGCCCTCTTGGAATTTGATGATTCAATAGCTTCACTGATAGACTTAAGCAGCAGCAGCAATCTCCCACTAGTTGAAGGAGAGGGAAGGGCCATAATAGTGGCAATGACACTACATCAAAGAAAAATGAATTACAAAATAGAACCACAATAGCAAGCATCAAATACGAATAACCTACTTTAGTTATCCATAAAATAGAAAGCACAGTAACATGAAGCTGGACATGGAGAGTACATCGATGAAGTAGAGTGAGTACGTTCTTCTACAGAAATATAGAACGGCATCTCTTAGCAACTTGTAGCAGAAGACAGTTTTCCCCCCCCTGACGCAACTAGTTCCCAAAATTAGTCGATTCTAATTTCTGTATGTCCCAAAATTATACCAATGCTTCTTGAGCCTAGACTTAGAAGTCGAAATCCCCATATATTAAACACTGAATAGAAATGGGTGTACACTCCTGACTTCGCTCTCCCAAAGTAATTCAAGTTCCGTGGCAGCCTCCTCTTCTATATTCTTCCATTCAAGTATCAGCTAGCTATATCTTCTGACTGGCATATGCACACACATCATACAAAGATGGTTTCTCCTATATTTCTTCCCATCGTAACAGCACATTGAATGTTTACATCAGCTTAAGTTCCATCTAACCAAGCTCCCACCTCTCAAGGATTTTACAGGAGAAGAATGAAATTGCCAGATATATAGATTATTCCATATTTCACTTGAAACCACACTACAAATTCTTCAATATACTTCTTTCCTTTCGATCATATCAAACTCATTTATAGAATAGATATCTCATCCAGTCACTTTCTATTAACAAAGCATAAAATGCAACTATGTCAAAGCAAGCTTTAATCTAAAACTTCTTATTCACTTTTCCTTCCCAAGTCTAGTGATACTGTAAGGCCTGCTCACATTTCACGATGATGTTAAGTCGCAACATTTTCTTTGTATAGCCATGTTCTCTAGGTCAGCTTGCGCGCACCTCGATTAATTCCACGGGATATTTTCTACCTTCGCCAGCACTAGCACATGCACCTCATAACTCTATCCATCAAGGCTTGGATAGATACGAAAAATTACCTAATGTTTTCACCTACACTGGGATTTGAACATGAAGCCTCATAATTCTTAACCCACTTGTTGACTAAAAGGCGACACCCCAGGGTGCTTAAGTCACAATTTACCCCATGATCTAATATGCTCATCTCATTTTCTTTACCGTTAAAATTTCTAAATATCGCCTTTGTTGAAGAGTCCAACATCCGGCTCTTATGGGATAGGCGGTCTCTTTATATGATTTGGGTAATCCTCAACTTTTTGGGTTGAGTTAGACCCGGAATCTATTTCTTTAAATGACATCAGAGCAGGGCCCTTATTAAAAATTGCTTATGCTTCAAATGTCCAGTCATGGAGTTGAGGAAGCGGGGGAGGGTGTTAAAGAGCCAAATTTGGCTCTTACAGGATGGATGATCTCTTCATATGCTTGGGAAATCCTAACCACTTGAGCTAACTTTGGGGGTTAGAGTCAAGTCAAAGATCCATTTCTTACAATTTTCATTGCAACTCAAGTGACAATAAATTCCAAATAGAAGCAAAACCACTAAATGGTGAAAAAACACAATAAATGAAATGACAATCGTTATCCTCTCCATCCAGAAAACATAAAGGAAATGAAAGTGAAAACACAATAAAGACAAATAGAATAGGAATTACCAGGTTTAATTTTTTCAATAACGTAGGAATTATCAGGTTTTATTACCTTTCTCCATTGGTAAATGATTTAAGAGGAAAATTTTGAGTATTGTAATCAGCACGTGATGCATATCCAAGAGTGTTATTATATGATGGTAGTGAAACAACCTGGTTAACAGAAAAGGTTAAGCTCGCGCCTAACAATATGGATCGAAGCTAGGCAGAATACAGAAAAAAAAAAAGAGACTGAAAGACTTGCCAAGTAATTTTCTTTAACAATCTCCACAACTGCATTTACGGTTTGATTTACTTCCAATTCTCCTAGCACTTCCCCTTTGCGTTTCTGTTTAAAAAGTTAAAGTAATCAAATACATGAAAGAGAAAAAGTAGAAAAAGTGCAACCAATACAGATACAAGATAAAACAAGTAAAATACAATATTTATTTTTCCCAGAAGAATTAGTACGAAAGTATCCCCCAGCTTGTGATGTGTGGGTGGCTGCCCGTCGCAGGCTCGAACCCTGATGCAAACCAAAACCTAATTTCTAAGTAGAAACGGATAGAGGTACCGGCCATTATCCACCGAAATTCTTTGTGCATACTGGCCCTCAGGGATCTCCCAGTTAAAAACAGTTTGAAAGATGGAAGCTATTACTTTTTCTTTAAAAAAAAAGATCGCCAATGAAGCGAATAAAAAAGGAGAGAATGAACGGTACAGCATAACAACGAAACAGAAAATTCAAGAATGACCTTCTGGCCTTGACTATTAGTGGTCTCTTTCTTTGATTTATTCACAAAAGCAGGCTTCAAGGACAGATCCACCAGGCGTTCTATCTTGGAAACATCAAGTACTGCTGTACGAATACTTGAGCCAGTCTCCACAGGAGTTCCACCTACTGCAAAGAGTATCAGTTACTTAATATTGGTTCTCAATGCAACAAACAATAATTAACTGGTTATTCAAAGTTTCAAAGGAACTTACACTGATAGTGGGAAATAAAACCAAAAACATCATCGTATTTCTGAAAGCTTACAACAACACCAAATTCCTTTATTTCATGAACTTTTCCCTTCACAGTGCTACCAAGATTAAACTGTTCCACCCATCTTAAGTCGGAACCTTCAGAGTCCACCGAATGCAGCTGGGAAATCTGATAGCAGAGAAAGATGACCAAAGATCCATCCAAACTGATATAGATTCTTAAGAAAAAATAATATTCCCTACATCACCTTTTATATAACAAGATCTGATTGAGGATAAAGGTCCAATAAACACATGTCATATTTTTAACAGCAAAAGAAAACATCACCTGATTCTTTAAGCATTGACTGCTTGAAACTAGTTAATGGGCATCGGTTACTTATTATTACGAGTTTTAAGTGTGTTTATAGGATATCCAATTAATGAAAAAAAAAATATTTCTACTGTCATCGAACAATGACGACATTGGAGACATTTCTGATAGTAAAATGATTAAATATGCAAGAGACAGAAAAATCACTGTGCATGACAGGCAAACAGAAGCCAGTAAAAGATCAGCAGAGCTGTTCTGCAACATAGAGTCCATGGTCAGTAATTACCTTCTCCTCTACAAGGAAGTATTCTTGAATAAAGGATGCATCTGATGAAGAGCATAGAGACTGCTTCAAAGAAACTGTAATTCGACTTGTTTCACTGCTGACCTGGATGAGAGAGGGAAGGAAGAACCAAAATCACTGGGAATCCCAAAAGAATAACATACTAAAGCTTCACTTTACCACACCATTGACCTACATCAACAACATTAGTGCGGACAGACTGTCCAATCTTGTAAACTTCAGAAAGACTAGATCTTCTGTCATCAGTAGCCTTCATGAAAAACAAAATGGTGATGAGTCGGCATCTTTTATTGATCATATCGTGCACTTTGTCCAAATAAAAGAGACAATCATGAAGGTAATAGATTTACTGCAAGGAAGTGAGTGCATACCCGGTTTCTTGGAGAAAACCCAGTCAAGCGCCCAAGGTAGCGAATGAAGATACCATTTTCAATTATATTACAAATATACCCCTGGATGGAAATATATATGCTGTAGTTAGCGGCAAAGTGGAATTACCAGAAAGTAATATCATGGTCAATAGACAAATTTCAACTACTAATGCTTTGAACATTTCAAAAGAAAAGCTTTATTTGTTGTAATCTCTTTGGTTATGAACAATCACAGTTTGTAAGAATCATGCTCAACCACAGGAAAAGGAGAAAAACAAAGACAAACAATGTGCCTCAGTTCCTTGCCATTGGATTATAAGCAATTGCCTAACTTACCTAGAAAGGAGGGACGAAAGAAACTCAAAAACTATGAAGTAAGTTTCTTACATGCAGCACAGAGTTAAGATGGACTTGATTAACGTCCAGCGGAAGTTGCTGAGCTGAGGTTACAAGAGAGTGTTTTGCAGAGAGTATTAAATTACTGCCCTCAACATCTACAAGACACGAACAAATATCTAGTCAGTGCAAAGTATTGTGGTTAACTACTCTTTCTCTCTCTCATGCAGGCCCGAAAAACTAAAAGAACATAGAAATACCCACAGGTTAGTTTATCAAAAGTAGTTGGTCAAACTACAGAAAAATCAAACATAATAACAAGAGGATACAAAGTTGACTGCAGCAATAATATACGGTATTATAACGGGCATCTCCAACTCCAACTCCAACTCCAACAGCAATATTGATTAAATCAGAGTTTGCACAATGCGACTGGAAAATCTATAAGTCAGTTTCCCCTCTTCTGCTTTTCAGCTTTCATACTACACCAATGATAAAGTTTTTCACTCAATGACATGCCTCATAGATTAACAAGAACCCATCTTTTTGCTATTATTGTATTGGCATACACAACCACTTTGGCCTCTTCTCAGAACTATTAATTATGTATACCCAACAAAATACAAAATTACTGGACAACTGGAAAGTGAGCTATGCAAAAGAATGGTCAGAAATGAACAGATATTAACTAAAGAGATCACTGAATACAGATGGATGTAAGATAGAGAAAGTACCCAGAACAAGAAGCTGATCAAACTCATACCCAGGCCTCAAAGCGGACTTCATCAACTCAGCATGGCCTACAAGCAGTAAAAACAACAATATTAACTGCCTAATTGATATAGATAGTACCATAAGGAAATAATGAAGGGAAATCTTATAACAGCAAAAGCAATTTCAGAGAAACAAAGGATTCAATGGACAATATTCACCACTATGATCAGCCAAATGTTGGGGGGAGATTGTGCCCTTAAAATGACCCTGAGAAGTAACATCTAGGACAATTGCATCCGGAGTTACTCGTTCAACCACTCCAGAAATAACATTTCCAGGTTTAACGTGTTCATTGCTGAATCCCCTAGCATTAACATACAAATAAATGGAGGAATCATTTAATCCAGATTCCAGAAACGCAACCTCAAAACGAAGCCACAGGGGTAAAGGACAAGGAAACATATTGATTAACATGGAAATAAAGCAGTTCTTCGTGAAGAAAAGCTTGAAATTTGCAGTAAATATTCCAGTCTAAAGATTTCAGTAATTCAACACACCAACTCTACCGAACCACCATAAAGAAAGCAAAAGAGCTGCCAATATAATAATTTCAAGATATCTATCTATTCATGATCCACAAAATTTTCATATGGTACCAATAACAATAGGAACATCGCTGTTAAAGCAACTGCAACAGCATCCAGGACCAAAAAGAAACAAACCTTGAGGGTGTTGTCGTGAAACTGAGGTTAATACGGCGTGAAGCCGGATTAGAACTGGTAACTCTACATTTCACTACTTGTTCAACGTGATACATGGAACTTATTTCACACCCCGGATCTAGTCCAAGTTCAGATCTGGATACACAAATTGAAGCATCAATGCCAATAAACATTACAAAATCACACAAATATCAATTGGCATATAAGTAGGGTAGAGAAAGTACCATAGCCTTGATATTTTTGCAACTATATAATACATACAGAGTGAAATACACTGACAAATCTCAAATCATATGTAGCCATTACCCTGATCATAAAAAATTTGATCGACCAATTCATTTTGTTTATATTTAGCCTTACTTCATTTAGTCAGAACGCAAAGGAGAAGAACTGATCAAAGTTTCCTTTGAATTGGAAAGTTAACATCAACAATAAGATATACTAAGGGCACATTTTTTAAAAAAAATTATCAATATGCAAGCAGCGCTGACACAAAGGCAATTTGCGGCATTTCAGGAAACATCTAAATGGAATCAGTTTACCGGGCTGGCTTCCATGCCAACACGAGTAGTTTAACTCATCACTACCTCGTAAGGGCGTTGAGAATTGCTTTCGCTTTTTTTGCTGCATGCTCTTCCTGATACTCTTAACTGTTTTCTCAGGAAAAAAGCATTACTATAATCTCATACAGATAATAACAGAGTTCAAATCTGATATAGATTATAGTAACACCAATTCATTCAACATCCCCTTTAAAAGAAATTCTGTAATCTCATACAGATGCTAACAAAGTTCAATTCTTAAAAAAATCCTCATAGCTAATCTACACCAACATTTTCAACTTACCGTTATATTGGTCCACATCAATAGATTGGTAAAACAAACTCATAACTCAGAAGAGAAGGAAGTTGTTTGGAACATATAGGTAATACAAACTTAAGCATGATTAACGGATGAAAGAACAGAATACAGTTATCATACTAGCATTTACAGAAACATAATCAGATACAAATCGAAAGGGAAACAAAGTCATTATATTATTATAAAATAACCAAATACAGATAGGTACTGGCAGATAGTTTCAAGGGCGACTTGGAAGGAAAGGACTAACCTAGGGGCAAACCCTTGTACTCCATTGTAAAAGCGGACAAAGCAACCGTGGTTTTCAATCTTCGTTATCCATCCGTGTGTTGCTAGTCCTTCAGTAGCATCAGCATAAGAACCAAGAATTTCAAGTTTTGATTTAACCTAGAAAAGACCCCAGGAAATTTGTTAAGAGACATCCAAATGATGAGAGAATGACGGCAAATTGTTTTTTGGGAAGGTATGAGAGAACAACAAATAATTGTGGGTAGTTTTCTTAAATGCCAATTCGTTATAGCAACAGTAGAATGCATAAGTAGAATGTGATAGAATGGATAAATAGTTAACTGGATTTTGCAGTACAGGAGACAAATGGATGGGTTTAAACAGGAAAAGTGCAGACTCAAAACAGGCTTCACAGAAGGTTCCAACACAACCTAATGCATTTTTTGTCTAAAACATAATGAAAATTTACAAGCCAACAATGAGCTCAGCCTAAAGATGGGATAGATGCCCCATTAACCCACTTCACCATATCTTACTCAATACACCCAATACCAATATTCACTAACATCACCTTCCAAATAAAGCTAAAACCATATAAAAAAGTCCCTTAAAACAATGACGCCGTAAATATTATGGTCGTCAAAGTGAAAAAAGAATAAGAATACTAACGTCCTGTGGCGTTACTTGTTAGTTTCCTGGTATAAGAAATCACATTACAACAAATGGGAAGGAAAAACACCCATACTAATGCACAAACAAAATGTCATGAAACTCAACATTCTACAGCAGTTTCATTTTTCATGTATTTCTATCAAAGTTAACTTTAATTCAAGAGCGTAAAGAATTAAGATGCGAAATGCAACCATCTTAGACAATTCAAAGGCAAATTGCAATGCATAATTTGTAATTGGAAAATAGAAAAAAACATTTAAAACATCATGGCAGTACACACAAGATAAAATTAGGAACAAACTTTGACTGATTTATTAGAATAAACTTAATAAGGTAACTGGAAGACCAATAATTTTCTCATCCAACATATATGCTTCAACATTCTTCTAATCCTCATTAACAAGAGAAGAATTAGTGATAACTAGATAGGTGCATGTCCAAGCTACTATGCTAGTGCTACAAAACTAGTAAATAGGTCCCAAGCTAGACATATCATTTCCACCCTATGTTGCTTGGACTCTCTAGAAGTGTTGCGACACCCGTATGGGATTCTCTAAAAATGAGCCACTTTTGAAGAGTCCGACATGCACCCGTCGACATTCTCAAAGAGTCCAAGCAACATAGTTTCCACTTACTGTGAAATTGTTACGTATGTGGACAAATGACAGCATCAAAGTGGCAATGATGTATTTGGAACCAACTTTTCATCCATCAAGAACTTAAAGTGTCTTGGAGGTGCATAGAAAGAAGACTTTAAAATTTAGAAGCGCTAAAAGGGCAATTTACAAAGAAGACAACAAAGGCAACAATAAAACTTATTTTAGGGACTAGGGTTATTCTAGTCATTGTAGTCTTAATTATGACCTATATATAAATAGTTCAATAGGTCTTCATTTTAAAGGAAGTTTACGGATGAATTGAAGGATTGTACTCCTTGTGAGAGCATAGCAACATTCACTTGTATCTCCGTAATTGTACTACTATTAGGTTCATCTTAAATGGACTCCATGTATGAGTTCAATTACTTTTTTTTTTTAGACAAAATGGATTGTATGAGTTCAATTTCTTCTCCCTTGGATTAATTCTAATGACTTAATGTTTGTCTAATTGTTGGATTTTCTTCGAATTTTTGTTCTCCTCACCCCAATCTAGTTTCTTGCATGAATTCAATTTCTTCTCCATGTTTTGCAAGATGTCAATTCGGGGACGAATTCTTTTAAACGAAGGAGTGATACCACCCAAAGTGACTATCATGGATTATGAACCAACTTTTCATTCATCAAGAGCTTGAAGTGTCGTGAATGTGCATGGAAAGAAGATTTTAAAATTCAAAAGTGCTAAAATAGTTGTTTTCAAGGAAGACAACTAGACTCAAGAAAAGTTAACTTATTTTAGGGCCTATGGTTATTTTACTCATCGTTAAAAAGAAAAACTAAGACCTGCGTATAAATAGATCATTAGTTCTTTATTTTAAAGGAAGTTTTCGGATGAATTGAAGGATTATACTCTTAGTGAGTATTAAGGGCATTCCCTTAGATATCCTTAGTTGAACCTCTCCTCCTTGTATGGATTCCAAGTATGAGTTCAATCTCTTCTCCCTTGAACTAATTCTAATAATTTAGTGCTAGTCTAATTGTTAGATTATCGCTCATTACTACTAGCTTCTGTTCCAAATTAATTTCTTGTGTAATCTACCTAATCATACCTTGTTCTTAATTGTTTCACGACAATTTCTTGTTATTGTATTTTGATTGTTCCCAATTTTTTTGACCAAGTAAATATATTTTCATTTATAGTCGTATACGCAAAAGGGATATACCAAAAAGTAACAAAACTATAAAATGTGATTCTTGGCAACTCCATCCAATCCTCAAAACAACAAGTAACTTTCTATTTACACCCGAAAAAACAAGAAAGCAAAGACTACGAGAAACTCGATCTACTCCTTCAACAAGTGTCTTATTTCGCTTCCCAAACTACCACATCTAAGTTGCTCAGACTCTCTACTTTCGTTGTGCAACATTGTGGACAACATGGGTGTAGGTGTGAGACTCGTAACGATTTGGTCAACCGATTTTGGGTACTTCAACAAAAATCAATGGAGAAATTCTAGATGGATACAATGATTTTTGTGAACAAAACAAAGGCAAAGGTGAAATTGAAGAAAATGAAACTATCTTGTACATAGAAATTTTTAAGTCACTCCTTTTCCTTTGATCACCTTTCAAATTCTCCTCAGATCAACATTTTCTCCCAAGCTCTCCATATAGTATCTTATAATTTAGG